>OY744527.1:118741869-118774369 GCA_963556195.1 Sepiola atlantica
GAAAATGCTTATAATTTATGAAGCATCACCAAAGAATGGAGATTCATATCGGTTGTGTCTACCTAAAAAGGAAAGTTGATGAAGTCTACTTAGTGTTGAAAATGATGTGAATATAGAAGGAGGTTCTCTATATAAATATATTTCTGAGAGTAATGAGAGTCTTCTTCGTGAAGTGAAAAGAGAGAAAATACTAAGAACTGTAGTGAAAATGATCTCAGAGGATCTACAGAGAGCACTTAATCGCAGCCAAGGAACAAGCTATCAAACATAGCATTAAGAAAACTACAGAATCACCGATATGCCGATTGTGTAATTAAAGGGAAGACACCTTAACGCATATTGTGTCTGAATTCCAAATACTAGCACACCATATAATAGAGACACGACAAATTCGCTCAGGTACTACATTGAAATGTATGTACACTTTATGAATTGGACCACAATGAGAAGTGGTATGTACCATAATTGGTACAGGAGAACGACACTGTCAAACTTCTTTGGGACACGCGCATACAGACTGATTTGGTTCTTGAACATTCAAAACCCGACTTAGTCTTTCTAAACAAAAAAACAAAAGAACTTGCTCAATCATTGACATAGCCTGCCCTTTCGATACCAGAATACAGGAGAAACAACACGAAAAAAATAGATAAATATCCAGATCTAAAATGGAAATTGGTAAGACTATAGAAATGAATGTAAAGGAGTAAAGGTGATTCCCGTTGTAATGGCAACGCTTGGAACAATAACGAACATCAACCATGAATTGCTTAAACAGACTGACGAGACAATTATATTTTCTAATTCTTCAAAGTGCTGGCCTGTTAGGAACACTGAAAGTGTTAAGGTATAGCTAGAATGGCTAAGGTCAAGGGAATTGACTTGATGTTCAAATAAAGAAAACTCCGATTAAAACACCTCAAAGCTGAGACTACTATGACATAATAAGAAAAATCATAATGAATATAGTTTATATATTGTTGTCGTATATTTTTCCTGTTACGTTACTAAAACCTTTTGTTTGTATGTGTGTCTTACACAATAAAAAAACATCTTACTAACTCTATCACAACCCCTCAGCCTGGATGGCAACAATACTAATAATATTACATTCAATTAACTCCTGTTTTATTGAATCCATTTGTGTTTTAAGTGAGAAATATTTGCCAAATAAACATGAAGCAAAAAACAGTAAACATATCATTTTCCAAATAATCTGAAAAAATACCATATATTCTGCAGAATAAAGAAAAAATAACTCTTTGCAAAATAATACGAACATTTCTCTCTCTCTCTCTATCTCTCTCTCTCTCTATATATATATACATATATATATATATATATATATATATATATATATATATATATATATATATATATATATATATATATATTAAAATATATATTTATGTTCATGTATAATATATACGCATATTCTGAAAATGTGTCGTATTCACCATCATTATGCTTTTTCTCATATATTCTATGTGAACACTGAGATTAACAAGCGTAATATTTGTGATCCACCTATCGTCCTTTTTACGAATCAATATTGCATTTATATATTAATCTGCATTCATTTTTATTATTATAAAACATATTATTTGCTGTCGTTAATGAATCTCTGTTGGATCAGAATTAGATGCTGTGATAATCGCTAAAAAGTGTTAATATCCGTAAAATGAAGCATTTAATTACCCCCACAACAGCTGCAATAAAATACAAATTTCTTGAAACTGAGCACGATGATTGTTCAATTGTGTAATGAGTTTCGATTTTAAACAGCAACATTCGACAAGGACGTCATGTAATGATTGAATTGATGCGATTGTCTTAATTCGGAATTGATTCATTCGCCCCAGGATGGTATTGTATGACTGAGCAACACGTATTTTCCCGTGATCCATGTCGGTGATAGTTAGATTATCGAGCACATTCTGTCGGCCATTATGTTCTCAACACTTAATGGTTCATCATCTCACACATAAGCGACCCAATCTGAAATAACGAGTATTGTTAGGATTCGTTCATTGTAAAAGCAGTCAGCGTGAAAACGATTTAATCACACGTTATAGCTTGAGGTTTAAACTGACCTTGATTGATTTCGTCAATGAGGTTTAAATTAAGAAGCATACACTCTAATAATAAGGCTTTAAGGTTCAGATTAAAAAAACACATTAACACTTGACAATAGACACATTTCTGTAATAACCTATAACTTTGAAATTATATTTAAATTGCAAATATCGTTGAATTTAGTGAAGAAAATGTTATTATCTATGTAAAAGTAATATATATATATATATATATATATATATATATATATATATATATATAGAGAGAGAGAGAGAGAGAGAGAGGGAGAGAGAGAGAGAATAATATGTATTGTTTAACTGTTAGATTTTACTTGTGTATGCTATAAATTCTTCCTGTATAAATATGTAAACTTCATGTTATTAGATTCCTCAATTAAAATAAATGTTAAAAGTAAAAGTCTAACTCTAAATTATATTTAATTCTGAGAATAATATATTTTAAATACTGGTAAGGAATAGTCTGTTACCATTAAGACCTCTTTTTGTTTCTTTCTGTAAATGAAACGAAAAACGATAGAAATAAATACACGAAGAAAATCAGCTGCCCTGACCAATCTATAGTACTTTAAAAAAAAAACAATCAGAATGTATTACAACGGAAATTAAACCGAGTTCAAGGCACACCACGTCTAAAAGCAATCAATCCAATCAACATAAAAGGTCAAGTTTATAGTCACGTATCATATCTGAAGTGTGATGTGAAAGCTTCTCATTAGCATGAGCAGAAACCAATCAAGTCCCGCCCCAAAATAGTTTTCATTACGTGCCAATCTTGCGTTGACAAGCGAATAGTGTTAGATTTAAAAACTACAGTTAATGTTAAAATCGTCTGACAAACGGACACCAAATATTTGGAAAGTACATTTTTCAACCAAGCGTCGACCTTACACTTTTTAAACATGTGTCTCATATAAGAATATATGTGTCACCATCCATTTAAAAGTTCGTGGTCTAAAAATCAACTGTGATAGCCCTCATATTAAATTTCGAAGTTAATGCTATACTCCTTCGTTAATTTATTTTGATAATATGCCACACAGCAAACACGCAAAGAACATTGTGATGAAAACAACTATTGTTTTTAGAATGAGAGAACACCTCACGTGCTTCTATTGTAAACACAGCATTGCGTGGATCATTTTATCTACGGCTTATTTACGATAAATGTAAAAAGTGAAAAACCTATTTGAACCTTTAGAAGAAATTATCATTTTCTTATATTTTCAAAGTTATTTTACATAGGAGTATCATTTTTTTACACTTGATTAATTATTTTCGCCAAATATTGACAGCATATCACATCAAGTATATATATTTAACAATCTAATAGCTCCTAATACTATTTAGTGTATATTTGTTCATTCCCTTTTCCAATAAATAAATATAATAATCTAATACAAAAAATATGTGCGCATGCATTTCCTTCCTGATGATTTTCCCAGTTCTCTTAAAAAACATCCATCGAATCAAGAGATGAAATAAATAATATGTATTTACATGTTATGTGGGCATTTTAACTTAAATAATGTAAGATGCGACAGCTTACGAAACTTTATCAAGTTATCCATACAAACATTTATTTTAATAAAATGGAGAAAATATTCCATACGTTCTACATAGAACAAAGATGGAAAAAGAGGTATTATCTCTATGTGAAATATTGACCGTGTTTAAGGCATTATATAGAAGAATATCGGCCATAACACTTTCTTGCAATGCTAATGCGAATGCATCATATCTGCTTTGACAAGTTAACGCTGTTGATTTGTAGCATTTCTTGTGTTGATGTACATAGCCCTTACTTTACGAATTATTCACCGTTTACTCTATGACCCTAGGCATTTTTCATAGAACCATTTATATGAAAACGTTAATCCGGCGATACACAAAATACATACATTTTCACACAGAACTATATATTCATTACATGGTTAAATATGCAATTAGAGGTATTTCGCTCTGGATTATCTAATCGGTGTTGAACTACATTTTTTACTTATACATTGGTATTTTATGTTGCACTGTATGTTTGAAAGCAAATGCTCTGTTTAAAGAAAATTTGTGGCTGCTATGCCAAATTAAGTGGTGGTTTTAAAGTTATGTTATTTGTTGTAATATTACACACATATGAATTAAAAAGGGATGATGACTAGGAAATATTTACTTTATTATAAACTAAACGAGTTTTTTTATTGTATATTGTGATGTTGGCCTTCTATATTTCGAACGTAGATGGACTCTTGCAGGGACTATAGAATAGTTTCACATATTGTGAATTCTGACGTTATATATATTTTATAAGTCAATCTCATAATGTCATTTTTCGTTAAAGAAATAAAAACTCCACCTCGTCTATCTAAATAGTAAGTAATATTACTCATCATCCTTGGCAAAGTATCAAGTTACCCCAGGAACGTATTGACTACCCGTTAACAAGTTATCTAATAACCTATCTCTTATTTTAAGATTAATTAACGTCGGTCAGTCCATCTATCGACTATTTCCGATTCTAAATATCGTAAAATGAACTTTAGAAAGAAGAACACCACAAACTTTTTACGACGGGCAGTGTTCATTAACAAAATAATTCATTTTACTCTGAGTTTGAGCAATTTCCGAAAATAAGATCAACCTTGAGCTATACTTGAGTCATTATCAGAAAACCCACATATGACATGGCGGATGTCGCATGACGTCTACGTGATAATTAATCAGTAAATCCACCGTCGCTACCAATAAATTCGGGTGTTGAGAACGAATCGGGAGTGAACAGAATTTGTCCAATGGACTCGGTGTTGCTACAAAGAAATGTCATTTCAAAAAGCAAACATCTTCTACCGATCACCTGAACATCGTCAACTCAAGTCAACTGACGATTTTCAAAACAGTCCAAATAGACTATCACACTCTCACACTATATCAACCCAGAAGTTTACTAATTCTGACTCGTTCCATTCAATATAAACTTTGCCCCATTGCTTCCAAGAACATTTTTGTTTTCTTCACTGATGTAACATACACTCACTTTTTCTGCTCCAAAAGTACATTTTACTCAGCATTCCCGCATTATGTACATAAACCATTTCCATTCCATACAGTCATTTTACTCCCCATTTCTTATGTTAGTTTCATGGACACTTTCTGCTCCTAAAATCCATTATCTCCATAAAACTAGAACAATGCCCTCTCCAGACCGATACGTTGATATATTGTTGCATTTTTTTATTACCACAAATAATATGATTCCTAAACCAGATGTATTTCTTTTCCCAACAAAAGCTTGTTTGTTCTCGATTGGTGTTGTTGTGTTCCCGCCGTGGATATCCTCATCCAATAAACATCATATCGTTTTGTATTATTTTTATTTATTTCTGTTAGTATCAGCAAGTAATGCTTATTTCTAACTTGTCTGAAACCCAAATTGTTTATATTACTTTTACTTCTGTTTGGACCCGCAAAATATTTTCTTTGCGCCCGGCGATAACGCATCCGTTACGTCACTCGGCAAAGCCAGTCCGTAGCAAAGTGTTGTAGCAGTCATGGCATCACTCATTCTTGGTAGTTTGATCATTTCTCTAGTATAGTATTCTGTACTTCTGTAATACCCTCTTATAAATATACAACCGTGTTTTCTAAATTATTATTGGTCTATCAATATAACTACACTGGCAAAAAATTGGAGACATTAATTCCACAACACTGGGGAAACTGTACAAGGACTAATTCGGATTAACATTTTTTCAAACGTGTATTGCTAAACTTTTGCAACAAACACATACCATTAATGCTTACACGGAAATAACCAGTACTTGTTTTGCACACACAACCGGCAATCGAGACTCAAATTCATGTCTACAATTAGAATGTTTCATTCAAGATATAAAATATGTTGGTGGTATACTCTGGATATTGGTAAATAATTTAGCGATGAGTTGAAATCTAACTCAATTTTTACTAGCAAAGTGTGTACATTCTTCGAAAGTCACACTCAGAAAACCCACATATGACATGGCGGATGTCGCATGACGTCTACGTGATAATAAATCAGTAAACCTACCGTCGCTACCAATAGATTCGGGTGTTGAGAACGAATCGGGAGTGAACAGAATTTGTCCAATGGACTCGGTGTTGCTACAAAGAAATGTCATTTCAAAAATCAAACATCTTCTACCGATCACCTGAGCATCGTCAACTCAAGTCAACTGCAGATTTTCAAAAGAGTCCAGATAGACGGTCACACTCTCACAGTATATCAACTCAGAAGTTAACTAATTCTGACTCGTTCCAATCAATATAAACTTTGCCCCATTGCTTCCAAGAACATTTTTGTTTTCTTCACTGATGTTACATACAATCACTTTTTCTGCTCCAAAAGTACATTTTACTCAGCATTCCCGCATTATGTACATCAACCATTTCCATTCCAAACAGTCATTTTACTCCCCATTTCTTATGTTAATTTCTGCTCCTAAAATGCATTATCTCCCCGAAACTAGAACAATGTCCTCTCCAGATCCATACGTTTATATATTGTTGCATTTTTGTATAACCAAAAATATTATGATTCTCAAAGTAAGAAACGCATTGTTTAAACGTGTAATTAGAATCGCTTACTGTGACGAGGTAGAACACATTAGGAAGTATGTTTTTCAAGTAAGAATATTGAATATGAATATTAAAATGCAACTATACTCGGTCTCCGATTTGTCAATCGTTCATTTTCAGGCATAGCAGAAAATAGGAATTCTGACTTTGTTGCGGATTCATAACGTTAACAAAAGCGTAATTGGAGAACAAATCAAATTTGAGATCGAACAAATAAATACAGTTACACTACTAAACACATCTTTAAAATGGCAAATGTTCAAGATGATCAATCTGCGTAATCTTCTGGACAGAGATTGAATTAAAATGTTCTATTTAAGGGATATGCTTATTAATTCTTTCTGCCATAATTAAAAGAAACTTGCTCAGAAAATGGTTCTGGTTTACTAGAATTATATCAAAAAAGTACTTAGAATGCTGAATTTAAAATATATATTCGACAAGTTACAAAAATAAAATAAAGTGCTATTTTCCTAATTAGATAAGATTGAGGAGAGAGTAAATAAATATAAAAAAGGGGGTGAAAGATATAGCTAGTGTGTTTCGCCTACCCACGAAAGAGAAAAACAAATATAAATTTGTTCATCAAAAAATAGACAAAGATATTACAGAATTAGTCTCAGTGCGAGCGAGCACGTTAAGACATATGCCAGCTCCGGCAAATATATTGGCAACCTTCTTTTTATTTTGCGAGCGTCTCTTAATCAGACATTTAAAAGAAGAGAAAAAAATAACAATGTTGGGGTTGGACGAGAGAATGCCAGAAGGCGTGTGATGTTTGGATATAATCACGTGAAGAAAAAACTGTAAATTACAGATTTCATTAAAATAAATCCGAACAAAATGGTATTGACTCCATACGAACCTAAGCTAAAAGGAGGGTGTTATGGTGTAATGTACGTCTACCATATGTCGGGTGTAAATAGAATTTTCAAGATGCTATGAATAGATTCACAATTAATGTAGGGGCTATCATGCGCCGTGGTTGGCGCTATACAAAGCTGTTGAAGATCCGATCACGAGAAAAATTTAACATGAACTGTGCTATTTATGTAGCCTTTTATCTGTGGGGCTGAATTATTTTATAGTCTAGTCATTGGGGTACAACGTTGCAGGCCTTACCTCTCCTCTTTCAGGGGGATTATGTTTATTGCAAACTGCCACAGGCGCTTCGACCGGGGAATGCCGGCGAGGATTGCCAGGGTATTTTACGAGTGCATCTTTGTAAGTGTCGCTTGCTTTGTTTTCACAAGATTACGACTTTTTCTAAGTCTTCATGCGTTGGGTAGGAAGTGTATACCATCATCGCGAAAGTCATTTGTGGCAATCATAGCCACAGTTGTAGATTTTCTGTAACACCATATTCTTTACTTCTGTAAATATACTCTTCTAAATATACCACCGTGTTCTGTAAATAATTATCTGTTCTTCAAGGTCACAACCATTATATAATGCATTCTAATATATTATATTGATTGTTTTTTATTGAAAAAGGCAAGTTACACAATATATAAAAGTCTATGAGCGAAACAGTCTTACTTTTAATATATTCCTGAACAACGTATAACAATTCTGGAAAGTAAGTTGCATTTAATCATTCTTCGAGTGAATGAAATCAACCTCATAAACAAGTGGACAATATATCGTCGTAAATATATATGTCATTATGAGAAGAACATTTTTTACGTTGTAGGTATACGTATATTAGATAGCACACATATTATTTATCAGCTTAATAATAATGTCCATAAGGATATAAAATATGATAGTTCGAATGCATATTGAGAATACTATTTTACTGGTCACATAGTATAACGTATGGTTACATAAATCACATGTATGGGAACTTGATAGAAAATACGTTTTGTTAAATGTACATTAAAATATTGTTCATATTGGATATTATATTTGGAAATAAATCATGAAAAAGAAACAGGTATATTCGTATATATTATAACAGACGGGATATGTAGGTTATTTGGAAATACATACTCTTACAGTTAATTACTACTTCTTCATGACTATCAGTCAAGTCGCAAATAAGCTGCTGTTTATTTCACGTAATCCATAGTGAATACTAAATGTATTACCGTTGGGAAAGTGTATTTCGTTTGGCAGGCACATTTAAATCACGTTTAGAATTCATCATTCATGCCTGTATGAGTTCTTAGTTTTTAAACATGATTAATTAAAAAAAATAGTCCACTCTTACTCACAATTCTAGTATATTTACATGTGTAAAACATGGCAGTTTTTACGCTGAACAAAGATTCACATATGTAAAAATTGGCTGTTCTTTATGTAATGAACGTGACAAAAATTGGGAAAAACCCCGAGAATATTAACAATAAGCGTTTAAAAACACCATCAGGAAACGTGAAATATTTGCATTATATCACCAAAAAGCGTTCAACGCCTCCAATTTTGCTCGAAAATAGAGAAATACATATCCAGTAATTTCTATATTGAGATGTGTATCTCACTGTAGTTATATATCTGTATATTACTAAATGTCTGTCATATTCTCTTTTTATCACTTTCATTTCTTCTTTATTTCACAATTCTCTCTCCCTCTTCGTCTCTCTTACTATCTTTGTATATATATATATATATATATATATATATATATATATATATATATATATATATATATGTTATTTACTTTGTCATATTTTATTATTCAGAACCAAATGCTCTATGCAATGAGAGAAACTTACGAAGCTCATTCTAGAATGTTTACATATTTTCGTAACGTTTACCTTTTTATTAATTTTATTTGTTTTCGATGTTTCAATCCAATGATCTTCACATGAGGCTAGTCAATTTGTATTCACTTGTTGATCAATTAAGTAAATGTTCGTTTTGACAAGTAAAAAGCTGAAAAACTAACGTTGCTACATTCATCAAAGTTTTGAATTATGGCAAAACAAAAAATAACTCAAGATCTTGAACATATTTAAAAAATGATGGCATATTTCATACCGCTCAAATGGTATAGCTCTTTTCTAGGGCTGCCGGTCTTTTGAACCCACTTCCTTCCCTATTTCCCCGATTATACTGACATGCAGAAATGTTAAACTAATGTGAACAAACATCTCGCTGCACAGCTTCCAATTTAGAATGCCCCCATAAACTTTCACCCTAATTCGCCGTAGTCATTTTCGTCAACAATGGCAACTTGTTTTGTTTGCGTGAACAAAGTAAACCACACATACATACATACATACACACATATGCACACACGCACACACACACACATGTATATATATATATATATATATATATATATATATATATATATAATTTTCAGGTTCGAGTATATTCGATAGGAATTCGAATCAGAGAGCTCTATGTCCGTTCAAACAGAGCATGAATAAGTTATAAGGTTGAAATAGAGTAGATATAAATTCGGATTGTACACATTATAAGTTATTTCTTTGCACTTTGGAATGAAGAATTATATAGCCATAGATTGAATTAATTTCGTTTTACCAACCGCAACTGATTTTTGTTATTCCATGAAGTTCAAAACAATGAGGCCTTTTTTATATGTAAATATATATATATATATATATATATATATATATATATATATATATATGAGAAGATGTTGTTTTCTTGAAGCACTATGTGTAATACGTATATACGAGTATTATACGAGTAGTCGAAGGCTATCACAATGCAAGTAATGGAAATATGTCGGCTGAGAAGTAAGCGACTTTTTTCATATATATTATTTTACATTTTTTAGTGCAAATCTTACTTGATTAGCCAATACTTCAACCCTATGATGTAATGTGTGTGTGACCGTGTTCCATGATATATTTCAATGCATAGCTCTTCATCAAATGGTGAGTGTTTCAACTCTCTTAAACACATGCGGAATAAAAAAGATAGTTATATGTTTATAACGTAGAAAATATTAGTATAAATGCTTTTTTCCTAAATATTTAATATTTGACTTCACCGATGAAGTGTTATACTTGGTTAAAAATAAATTAACTATTTTAATATATAGTTTGTTGTGGATGGTGTATAGGTAGGGTTAATAGCTAAGAGTGGTGTTCAATTATTTTTTTTTATTTACGCGGTTTGAAACATGCTAGTAAAATGGTAAGTAGAGCATTATCGGATATATTACAAATAGAAAGTTACCTGAAGGCCTCATGTTCAATCGTTGACTTCTATCGCATGTCTATATATTCATACTCGCTGCTTTCAGTGTAAATATCATTTAATGTATCCATAATTACGTGACTATTTCTCGTCGTTCCAAAGACTAAGTGAACGCGTACAGATTCGCGCCCTCTGGCCGTTTGATATCGTTATTTTTCTTGCACTGATGAAAGCCATGAGATTTAAACGGCGTCGTACGTATGAGAAACATACACAATTATGATTTAATAATATATATAATATATATATATATATATATATGCATATATATATATATATATATATATATATATATATATACGTATGTGCATATATATGTGTATACATGTATATGTATATGTATATATATGCATATACATATATATATATACATATGTATATATGTATATTTGGATATATATATATTTATATGTATACATTTTTATATATATATATATATATATATATATATATATATACATATACCGTAAATACATCACTTATTGATGCACTGTACATAAGTGAACGATGTCTCTATTGCATTCTAAAACAACAAACGAAATACACATGTTTGTATTAACAAGCAATAACATGCCCAATAATTGTGCCTATATTTCCTAGCCTAATCCGTAAAGCTGCCGGTAACAAAGTAATCTTGATATAAGTGTGGCCAGGCTGAAGAGACGAAGATGGTGAAACACGCCCCTTGAATATATATATATATATATATATATATGTAGGCAGCAAATTGTTATCGATACGTGTCTTATTAAAGACGACGTCATTTTCTGTGTTCCTTATTATTAATTGATGCCTCGATTAGTCGAGCATTTTCGTGAGTCTTTGGTGTCTCATAATCTTTTCCTACCCTCTCAACTTTCGGTCTTCGTTCTCGTTTTTGAGAATCGGAGTGTTAAGCTGACTTCTTTTTTTGTGATTTAAGGTGTATTTATAAAATTTATTAGTAGTTTTAGCTAGAGAATAATGTTCGTGGGAATAAAGAATTACATTTTAACATAAATAAACATTGTGTATGTGTCCACAAGCCTCTTTAAAGAATGCATTCCTAATACTTGATCCGGAAAATAGTGAAAATATACTACCTACATTCTCACACGCAACAACATCACACTATCGTTTTTCGACACTAGCGTAATTCAACGTCTCATAATTAGACAAAACACGACATTAGTC
Source organism: Sepiola atlantica (assembly GCA_963556195.1). Lineage (NCBI taxonomy): Eukaryota > Metazoa > Mollusca > Cephalopoda > Sepiida > Sepiolidae > Sepiola > Sepiola atlantica. The sequence goes on from OY744527.1 coordinate 118,753,920, forward strand.
AGTAGCGATCCAAATAAATAATGACTACTAACATTAAAATAATACATGAAAATAACTGTATACCTCGTTTAATAATCATAGATTTCGTATAAAGGTAAAAACACCTTACATTAAGAAAATAGCATTGAAAATCCGCACTAACGAATAAATATCATCCACAGTTAAATGAAACAAAATATGCATATACAAGCCGATCAAAAAGCTATTTCTAAAACAAAACAAAATGAAAAAAGAATAATATAATTCATCATACACGCAATAAATATGTAAACACATAAATAATTGATTACATTACACGTTACTCCCACCAAAATCTATTAACACAACTAATGAACACACACAAGAAATATATGAACACACAAATAAATGGCAACTTCAATTACACCTTTATTCTCCCGCCAAATCATTCGAGAAAGAATAATAAAAAACAAGCTTCACAAACAACGCTAACTAGAAATGTATCAACTTGTGAAGACGATCACGAAGTACAAACACGCTTAAGATGGCCGAAAAACCTCCCAGATCTGTATTAGAAGAGTTACTATCGTAAACTCAGGAACTAATAACAAATCTACCCTAAAAAATTCGTCGTTTGTAATCATCTACACGCATACACGCACAGACACATACGCACATACACACACATACACACAGACGAACACCCCAACAAACACATGTCGAAATGTAGACTGGTATATCTAATGATGAAATCCATATCATTATATTAATGTTTTAACTAATAATTATAACCAATTAATTTAAAACAAAAATGACACAATCCTTTGATTTGCTCATCGAATCGTTTTAGTCTGAGGAGGCATTAACTCTTGTTGCGTTATTTATTTTATTTCTACTCACAAATATATTGGATAGTACAGGTATTGGCCTATGTAGAGATGACGGATTAGCTATAATAAAGGAATGCTACAATGGCAACAAGAAAAGTATACACATGGAAATGAAAAAAGAATAGCCCTAGGAGTAGAAGTATTAGTTAATATAAAAATAACTAACTTCTTAGACGTCACTTTAAACTTAAATAAAATACCAAGGAACCATATTTAAAAACGATAACTTCAATCAAATATACGTACACCCAAAGTCAAATCATACACACATGAAACAGATTCTATACTTCTAACTGTAGCAACGAAAATGTAGTTAAAAAATAAAGCAACATTTACAATACAGCTCTAAACATAATTAAATTTTAGAAAAACGCACAAAAAATTATTCTAAATTTAAAAATAAAATAAAAATATATAATCTGCTAGATACCGCTCTATAATCAGTTGCTAAACCTGAATTGGGCAAACAAATACTAAATCTCATTCTGCAACACTTTTCCGTAACAAATCCCCTTGTATAAAATATTCAATACAATTAACCTTACACTGTCCTACAGCTGCTGCAAAATCTTCGAAATGATAATTAATGCACACAATAACAAAATAAAAAAAGAGACCAGTAGAGAAGAAAAACATACAAATTGCGTTAAAAAGTTATCAATCTCTGTTGTCTGTATGTATGTCTGTTTGTTTGCCTGTCTGTATGTTCAGCTACTCCTCAAAAACTACACGGCGACATGTCAAAAAGTTGATATCTTGGGGATCAGAATAGCTAACAATTAAAACAAAAAAAATGATGCTGGGGGTCAACGACCCAGTTTTCGGCAGCGGGTTTGGTTTTTTCAAGCTTTTTCAATGTTATTTAGTAGTAATTTGGAAATCAGCCAATGTAATTATGTAATAATAATTTTGGAACCAACTTATTAGGTGCACGTGACGTCACAGTAATAGGTATATGACGTCATCGTTATAGGTTTTGAATTTTTTTTCTCTTCAAAATTTATTTTACTTCAACATTTTTTTTCTTTCTAAACTTAGGACCCGGGCGTTTCTGCAGAATAGGGACGATGGGTGTTTCTGCAGTATAGGGACTTGGGGTGCTCTACATTATAGGGACCAAGGGTGATTCTACAGTATAGGATGCAGCACCGGGGGTGCTTCTACAATATAGGACCCGGAGGCTTCTGCAAAATAGTGGCCATGGGTGCTTCTGCAGTATACGGACCAGGGGTATCTTCTACAGTATAGGACTCAGCACTGGAGCGCATATACTACATACGACCCAGAGGCTTCGGCGTTGTCCGGGAGAAAAGTGCTCTATATCCTAGATAGATCTACTGTAGTGATAAGCTTGTATAATACTTTAACGCTATCTACGTTCTCTTCGGACTATTGTGCAGATGAAATAGATGGTGGGGATCGGTAAGAGTCATTTTAGTATTGCTCGAGAAGCACCTTTGATTTTCTAAATATTCGGCGTTGTCCGGGAGAACAGTGCTCCATATCCTAGATAGAGCTACTGTAGTGATAAGTTTGCATAATATGTTAACGCCATCTACGTTCATCTTCGAACTATTGTGCAGATGAAAAGAAGGGGGGATCGGTCAGAGTGATTTAAGTAGTGTTCTGGAAGCTTTTTTTTATTTTTAAAATATTCGGCGTTGTCCGGGAGAAAAGTGGTCAACGTCCTAGATAGAGTTACGATAGTGATTAGTTTGTATATTATATTTTAACAGAATCTACGCTTCTCTTCAGACTATTTTGCCCATGGAAATGAGTGGAAATCAGTAAGATTGATTTCAGTATGTACTCGGCGTTGTCCGGGAGAAAAGTGCTCAATATCGTAGATAGAGCTAATTTTAGAGGTCAGGCCAAACTTTTTAGGGGGTCGGGTGAATTTTTTTTGATTTTGTGTTTTTTAACCTAAAATATTGCTAAGGTTTGGGGAAGAGTAATAAAAGTTGCGGGGGAGGGGCTGGAAAGATTGAGGGGTCGGGAAATGTTTAAGGGTCGGGCTAAACATTTGAGGGGTCGTGCCAATTTTTTTCTTTTATTTTAACTTAAAATATTTCTCAGGGATGGGGAAGAGAAAAAATAAATTTTGAGGGGGGGGGGGGCTGAAGAGATTGGGTGGTCGGGGAAATTGTTAGGGGTCAGGGCTAACTTTTTAAGGGATCGGGCGAATTTTTCTTAACTTAAAATATGTCTCAGGGTTGGGGAAGAGTAAACAAAATGTTGGGGGGCTTGAGAGATTAGGGGTCGGGGAAAATTTTAGGGGTCGGGCCACACTTTTTCGGGGTCGGGCCAAATTTTTTATTTTTTTATTTTTCAACTTAAAATATTTCTCCGGGTTGGAGGAGAGTAACAAAAAAGTAGGGGGAAGGGGGCTGGAGAGATTGGATGGTCGGGGAAATTTTTAGGGTCAGGCCAAATTTTTTAGGGGGTCGGGCAAATTAAAAAAAAAAATTTGTTTAAACTTTAAATATTTCTCAGGGTTGGGGGAGAGTAAAAAAAAACTCGGAGGGTGGGGTTAGAGAGTTGGGGGCGGGGGCGGGGGCGGGGATTACTTTAGGGGTCGGGCCAAACTTTTTAGGGGTCGGGCCAAATTTTTTCTTTTTTTTTTAAACTTGAAATATATCTCAAGGTTCGGGGAGAGTAAACACAAGTTGGGGGAGCGAGGCTGGAGAGATTAGGGGCTCGTCGAAATTTATAGGCGTTAGGCCAAACTTTTATGGGGGTAGGACCAAATCTTTTCGTTTTTTTAACTTAAAATATTTCTTAGGGTTGGGGGAGAGTAAAAACAAATTCTGAGAGTGGGGTTGGAGAGATTGGGGTTTAGGATAAGTTTAGGGGTCGGGCACAACTTTTTAGGTGGTCAGGCGAAATGTTTTTTGTTTTAACTCAAACTATATACATTTATACACAATACTATATACATTTTCGACTGATGATTCCCTACAAGGATGAAACTCGAAAGCGGCTGTGTAGCTTAAATGCCATCAAAATATGTTGCTTAATTGCCATAAATATATTTTCATAACTTACTACTTACTATATATATATATATATATATATATATATATATACATATATATATGTGGGGGGCTTGTCTGGTTGTATTTGTCTTCATAAGTAGAGATAGACACATGCATCTCTTTAAATATCTACCTACTTTAATTATTCGATTTTTAAAAATGTCGTTAAAATTGTTACGGCTCGTTTAACACTTTTACTGAAATGCGATAATTCCATTATGACACTTAATTTGTAATTATTTCTAACGAAATACATTTATTAATTTCATTAGGAGGCGAAAAGTAATTTCTTTACAGTCATAAGAACATATTTTATTCGACATGACATTTAATCCACTCAGTTAAAATATCTCACAGCAACATTTGCTGTTAAATAGCCACACGTAATTGGCGCTGTGCGCGCTTGGTACGCTATCTTCTTGTGTGGTTATATCTATACCTTTTCCTTTTCGTTGTTGATGTTAATATAATTCTTGTTTTAAACATATATAAAGATTTGCATTTACACATGTAGAGATACTATTAATATCAACCCACACAAACAGACACAGACACCTCACACCCACACACATATAAATGTGAATATATATATATATATATATATATATATATATATATATATATATACATATATATATATATATATATATATATATATATACATACATACATACATACATACATGCATATATATAAATCAGAAATTGAATGTCTACTAGACACCATCCTCAAGTTTTCACGATCTCTATGTACATGAGTTTGTGAGGAAAATCTTGCATGTTGGTACTGACCCAATCTAAAAACAACATATTATTCAAATTTCCCAAAAGATTTCATCGACACATCTATAAAATTGCACATACGAAGAATGGTGCATCTTGTTCTAGTTATATTACCTTAACTAACAAAACTTTGCAATACATTGCACCATAAATAATGAATTTGGAATCTTGTAAGACTATAAAAAGCACAACACATAGTTAAATGCTCAATTAAACAAAAATAGTGTTGTTTACTTACTAAACATTTGAGAGACAGGACACAATATTGATTAAAAACTCGTATATCTATGTATGCCATATTTAATTCAAGTGATAGACCAAGGAAGGGGCGTCTTGATTTCAAAGATATGAGTGAAGTAAAATAAAAAAGAAAATTATATTTATCTCTCCCTTTTCATGTGATATCTGTTACTCGCCCCATTCCTTATTCTCTATATTGATAAAGTATGACAGGTATATTATATATATATATATATATATATATATATATATATATAGAGAGAGAGAGAGAGAGAGAGAGAGAGAGAAGGAGAGAGATACAGGGTGACCCCCCAAAAACGGGTCCGTGTCAACTTTATGTGATATCTCCTTTATATACTCACTGATTGCCCTTATTTTACAGGACATGGCAGAATCAACGACCGTGAGTACACTAAGACCTCAGTGGGAGCTGGGAAAAAGAATACACTGTGTTAAATTTTACTACAAGACAGGCTCGTTTAAGAAAACCTAGGACAGTTTCATGCATCAGTTCGAATGTGAAAAGGCTCCATCCAAAAGCATAATTCAGAACTGGGCCGTGGAGAACCTCAACACTGCTAGTGAGAACCGTCCAACCGACTCGGGACGTCCCAAGAAGCGGACAGCACAGCTGGTCGAAAGTGTGAAAGAGTCTCTCAAAGAGAGTCCGAAACGCTCTGTGCGTAAGCGAAGTCAGTCCCTCGGTATCTCCCGAGAGACTTGCAGGAGAGTGCTTGTGAACGATATTAGGGCTTACCCATACAGAATACAGGCGCTGCAGACCCTTACAGCCTCAAACAAGAAGCAGTGGAGCGCTATGGTAGTCAGGATGCTCAATAAGATCGAGGAGACACCAAGTTACCTTAACTTATTTTGGACCTAAGATGAAGCCCACTTTCATCTTTAAGGAAAGACGAACTCCAAGACAAATGTCTTCTGGGGGTCCTCCAGACCCAAGGAAGTAGCCACCAAGCCCCTGCACTCTCATAAGTGCACGGTGTGGGCTGCAATCTCGCTCAGAGGCATCATCGGAGGAATCTTCATCGAAGAATCTGGCGCAGCAGTGAGAGTCACCAAGGAGCAATATGTGAAGGTCCTCAAAACCTCTACCCGTCGCTCATGAGCAAGTTCTGGTTCCAGCAATACGGAGCAAGTTCTCACACCTATACCTGTCCCGAGATTGGCTGAAAGAGAACTTCGGAGGCCGAGTGATCAGTCTCAAGACTAATTTTGAGTGGTTACCCTATAGCCCGAACATAAGGCACGCACATTTTTTTCATTTGGGGTTATCTTCAGGACAGAGTGTACGCAGGGAAACCCGGAATCATCACGGAACTCAGGGAAGCCATCAGGGAGGAGATGAGAGCCATTCCCAATTCAGCCTGTAAGAACGTCATGGACAACAAGAAATGCACGGAGCTAAATGGAGGCCATCATTAACACATGCTGTAGAACAGAAAAAAGGGCAACTATCCTAGTGTTTTCATGTGATGTTTTGAATATAATAAACTAGTTATGACCAACAATTAATTTCATTCGGACGAAACACTAAGAAACAAGGCCTAATTAGAGTTGTAAGTAAATTTCGCGTACAACAAAATCGTAGGATGAATTCAAAAGGAAACATTATTTTAATCAATGAAACCTGCGGGTGGGGTAAAAAGAACATTGCTAACATTGTTCGTAAAGCCTTATCGCCGGACCCCATAAGAGGAAACGTCAGAATGAAAAAAATAAAAAATAAACCTATCGAATGAGATATGAGGGGAAAATTGTTTTAGTTCGATATATATATATATATATATATATATATATATATATATATATATATATATATATATATATTTATATACATAAATATATATGTGTCTATGTACAGCGTAATGTGTTAAACTAATAAACAGATCATTACAGGTTTTTCAATAACTATTCTAAAACAAATGGTAAATAACAAGCGCATACTATTTTCATTAAACATGTAGGCATGTAGGTTGGCATATAAATATATATATATATATATATATATATATATATATGTATATATATATATGTATATATATATATATAGTTTTGTATTTTATGTCTTTATTTTTTATGAACCGATCATCATGAATTATGGAAAATACATATCCGGTAACAGAGTTAGTACCCTTGGTACATTATTTTTTTAATTTTGTTTTTTATGTGATGAGTAAATAATAAATAGAGAAATAAAAGGTAAATTGATAAATAAAACATACTTTTGCAGTGACTCCAAATTGCATTCTATACATATAACAAATAAGTGTTACTTTTTAGTCGTAATATTCCAAATCTGAAAAATATCAAATCATAAAATTAATAATTCTGAATAAAACAACAACTGACATATTGAAAAAATATATACACGTTGAGTGATGATGCAAGGTAACATACATTTAGAAATTAGTATTTCGCTTCCAAATCAGTTTAAACTTGCATTCTAATATATACCTACACATGGGAGTATACGATTTAGCTGATCGGCTGGGAAAAGTGCCTAAAATAGAGATATATTATAGTACATTGTCCTGACAAATCTATTTAATAATTCACACTAAAAATTTGATTAATGCCTTGTTCGATTTATAAACATGTCTAGATGGCTGTAAAATGTTCTCTTATGTCATATTCAGGTGGATTTTAAATTGCATGGCGTTATTCAAACATTTAATCCTGTTATGTAATAACACACTATTAGAAATCCAATAATGTGTTTTTATCACAACGCTGTTATTTTTAGAATAGCACTTTATTTTACGATCATTTAACGACTGTCAACGAATGCAGCATATGACCTGTTTAGACGATAACATAATATAACAACTAATAACACCTTAGCTGGTTCTGATAACTTTCCCCGAATAATGTTTATAACTCTGTCATCCTTACGGGCTTGGGTTGATTCTTTGTTTTTCATGTAAAATTTGAAAAGAAACGAGTAGATTTTAGGGGCACGACCTGCTTGTAGATTACTATGTTTGTTACATTAAGGAATTAGGTGCACGCAAGTGTAATCAGAGAAAAGTATAAGTTAACAATCCTATAAAAATTATGCTTGAAATATAAATAAGAGAACATACTATTTTAGATACATAATTATAGAAAACAGTGAGTCAAATATAAATTTGTCAAAAATATATGTAACACATAATTATGCAATCGCAGTTGTTTAATTACGATTGAACTAGGAAATTTAAAAACAAAAAAGTGTTTTTCTTACAACGCAAAGGATTGGTATGATAAGTGAGTTCTATTCCGAACTCTTTATCATTGTCTTCTTCAATAGTTATCAATGCATATTTGCTACCGGAAATAGGTATGAGTATGTGCAGAGACCAGCGAGTAGGATAATCACACTAAATAGTGAAATATGACACCGCAAGTCTAAATTTATGATTGATAAAAAGCTATAGAAATCGGTAATTGTAGTAAGACCGACTTCTACTTCAGAAAATAAAATTATAAGATTGATAAATTGCATTTCACATGCTTAGTTATATTAGCAGACTGAATTAAGGATACATGAATACATTTTGAGAAATTAGAGTCTAGGCAAAATGTCAAAATGTGATAGTTTGAGAATATTGACAAATGATAAAAGAGAGTGTTAATCCGCATATAGATTCATAGGAGAAATATCCTCGAAATGATTAGAATTTACTAAGAATGTTTCAAGGAAAACACTGATGTAGTTTAAAACCCAAAATAAATTCAAAGTTAATAAAGTAGTGAACTGGTGAAATGACTGACGAATTCACTAGACTGCTTGTGTGTATGTCTACATTCTAGTTTGGGATCGACTGTGGCATCTTGAATAGTATCTTACTGTGACAATGTGAGCCAGCCTTCCAGAGAGCTCCTACGGTGTGAACTCAACCAGCTGATACCTAGGACCCTTATTAATAAACCTAGCTGAATATTCAGTGCAAATGTTTTCATACAACCATGGTGCACCGTTAAATACAGTCGTAATGCAAGGTTTAATTTCATATAAATTGTGTTGGAATTCTTTATATAAACACATTGACTATTACGTTGCAAACCCAATTCACATATGTTTTAGATTCCCTATGTGTGGCCAATAGCAGACGCCATACGTATCAATGTTCGACATATGCAGTGATAAAAGAAACCCAATATGCGACAGAGGAATGCAAGATCAGGCGGAAAGAGAGAACACCGATGGAAAAGTTAATCATCATGCTTACTACCTCACATGTTTTGTAGACATATGTTTCTGTTAAATACGCCGAGAATTGAATCTGACAAAACCTGCCAAACCAAATCGCGTGGCAATATATACGAGCACATACAGGAAGGTATGAATGCATTTTGTTATGTTCTTGTGGAAAGCAAAATAAGAAATACTGGATGAGAGAAAGTTGACTGCATTCATCGCGCACTGTTCCGCTTATTATTTCTTACTGCAATATTGATCTTTCGTTTCCTCATTGCCACATATTACGCCACATCCGCTTCATCCAGCCACACTGAACCGCATATTGCACTTTTGACCGAATAGGATATTGCGTGAGCTGGACATTGCACGAACCAAGCGACATCGTGAACAAGACGAGAAATAAACGTTGTTATTCTATTCAATGTCCTCGTCTATCACACAAGTGTGTACACCGCACATCGATTTAAAGGTCGACAAAATACGACCATCTTTCACTAAAGACTAAACTCGTTTATTCATTCTGCTTAACTGACATGCACTTTTCTGACAACAGTTTCAGCAGTTCGCTTTATATGGACTCGTAATCACACATTACGTCTGAGAATGTCATATTTCTTGTTTATTTAATTATGCTATTTATTTTAGATATATTTTCTAATTCCAGTTACCTTTATATGCATATATATATATATATATATATATATATATATATATATATATATATATATATTATACTTCTTCTCTGTATCAATGCATATCTGTGATTTCCGTACGTTTTAACTCTCTCTGATGTATCTCTCGTTCTGTCTGTATGTGTATCTCTCCGGTTGTCTGTCAAGCTTGATGTATATCTCTATCTGTATTCATCAAGCCTAACATAGGTGTATTAAGGAATTGAAGCATATGTGACGGCAAACCTATCAGGTATTGGCAAACTCAGTTACAGTTGTCACATGCAGTTGAAGTCGTCTTCTTAAAGCTCTCTATCTCTTTTTTCTCTCTCTCTATCTCATTCTCTCCCTCTCTCTCTATATATATAAATATATATATATATATATATATATATATATATATATATATATAGAGAGAGAGAGAGAGAGAGAGAGAGAGAGAGTGAGAGTGTGTGTGAGGGTAATTGAATTTTCTCATAACCCTTGTTGATTACCTTTTTACAGTGCTTAACATATTACATTTTGATGTTTCGTATTTTTCTATTTAGCGTTCATATTTTCAGATGATAATTGTAACAGGCATAATTTTATTTCAAGACCTGAGGGTCGGCAGTCCCTTAAACTGCTCTAATGAAACAACATCAATTTTGTAGTCACAACGAAATAAATTATCATTTATATTCATATATATATATATATATATATATACATATATATATATATATATATATATATATATATATATATATATAAAACATAATTATATAAGAGAAATTCTTATCCACAACATAACTATACTGTTTTTTTTTATGTTTACGTTGTTTTAAGGAATATAATTTATACATTTTCCACGCGTATCACTTCGATTTTTTGTCGAGTCATTTTCGTGGGACAAACAAATAACACGCTAGAGAAAAAAGAAAATTTAAAAAAACAACTTTGAACGCTGTATGCTAGAATGTAAAGAACAATGTATATATATATATATATATATATATATATATATATATGTATATCTATATATATATAATATATATATATATATATATATATGTATGTATACTATATGCAAGCAAATATATACACCCTACGAGCACATAGTATTGCTTGGCGGAGAGCATGTGTCATGATAAACAAACTACACACATCGACTTCCGAAGGAGAAAGAAATCAATCATAGGATGTTTGTATTACAACATAACATATACTAAAATACTTACATTAAAATAACGGAGGTTGCACCTTGGCGGATCTGTTACAACACAGGAGAAGGAAAAATAATAAATATACGTCACTATCTCCCATTTCACCTAAAAAGGAGAAAGTAGTGTCCGGGATGATGCTTTCATAAAGACCAAACAGATACAGGATTAACAGGCAATCAAAAAGGGTGTAACACCTTGAAATAGTATCTCCATCTAACAAAAAAGGAGGCGATATTTCTTGAGGGGGGGGGGCGGTCTGATAACACACTTCCCACTCTTTGTAAAAGCTAATACAATCATCGATGAAATACTTGTTTAATTCATTTAAACATGTTTAGTCACAAACATATTCTTTTTTGAATAGTTCCTGGCTTAGACCAAATGCATAATCCGTCCTCTTTATACAACGCCAATTTAAAAGAATAAAGAAAATAATACGTGTCGTTAACGGAAAAGGGGAAGGGTTAATGGGGAGTGTAGTGGTGGGGAGACAGACAGAAGACTAGCACCTCATGGATAGAGATTGGTACATCCATTCAATAGTTAGCTTTCTAGCCAGTTTCCATTTCCCCGTTTTTCATTTTCGCTTATGCCGGTCGGTAACAATTTTTGTGAAAAATGTTAAGAATATTTTTCTAAAGTTATTTATATTGTTTATTAAGTAATGTTAATCAGTTACTGTTTATATTTCAAAGACTATTATACATAGGCTGTATGAATGGTACGTTAAAATTATGAATAAAGGCCATCAACTATTAAATAATTCCCCAGTGCCTGAAGTAGATATGCAAGTAAGCTCAGTTTCTTATTGTCCTTAGACTAGTGTTCTCTGCTATATAGAGAGTATATCAAATTGCTATGTTGTAGTATTGATTAAAATTACAGTACCCTAATTTGGTTGTAATAGAAGAGATGTGAATGAGGAAAACACATTCGCATTGATATATATATATATATATATATATATATATATATATGTATGCAAACATTGTAAACAATTACAGAATTCGTCTGTTTAAGTATACCTTTTTTGTGTTTTTTCAATTTTTCTGATGATTTTTGTTTTATTAAAATCAAGAAAATTAATATATACATATATATACATATATATATATATATATATATTCATATATATATATATTCATATATATATATATATATATATATATATATTCATATATATATATATATACATATAACATATCTATATATATATATATATATATATATATATATATATAGGGAGAGAGAGAGAGAGAGAGAGACCCCTGACTGGTCTTTTATATTACAACTATTGTTCTTTTTTAAAACATACTAGCAATGGTATGGACCCGATAATCACTCCTGTGCAATGGGATTATTATTTCATTAATCCAGTCTAAAATAATAGACGAATAGCTGATTCCGAAATCGCAGACATATTTATGCGTGTATATGATCGATTTAATGTATAATTCTTACTATTACAAACCCAGAAACAAAACTATTCTTGGGCATGTGATTTAAGAGACTATATTTCGAGAAAAAAAACAGATCGTATCATGCAAAAATATTTAGAAATAATCAAGAAAAACAGAAATACAAAGACATGTTTTTAAGTAATGGATAAATATTCATTCGAAGGCATTCATCTTGTGTTAATGATCTACTTGCGTTATTTACACAAAACGTTTTTAAATCTACATTTTTAAATGCACTATAATTTGTATCGAGACGACAGTTTATTTCTAACGTTGAACTGAAGAAGCAATGATTTAGGCAGACCCTACAACAAATATTACTACACCTGATGACTTTTAGCTTCAGGATAATGGGATATAACAATCTAAACTGTGTTACTGTCTTAGATGTAAGCCTAGAGAATGTAAATAAGGTATTTACGCCATTCTAGTAACTAACAGCTAATATATGAGAGCAAATTAAATTAAAGGTATTTAAGCCATTCCAGGAACGAATTATATATTTAAGAAAATATAAAAGTATCCATGTCTGCTTGCGTTCTAATGAAGACAATGTTAGACACTTGGTCAGTTTTGATGAAATGACAATTTCGCTTCCCCCGACAACGCAAAATTGAAAAGACGGAACACTAGCATAATGACGGCACTCAAATAAGAGGACAGAGAACGCAATTTGAATATATAATTTTAGCAAGCATTTCTGTGATAATTAAATATTATCCGATGTGTTAACGACATTATGTTTTAAGAATATTTCCATAGCTAATTGCAAGCTTTTTCTTAACAAAATTTATCATTCATTTTGTTGAACTGATATTAAAAAAGGGATTCATGTCGAGGGAAAAACCTTCATTTCGACTAAAAAATTCTCATTTACATTTTTCGAATTGACCCTCTATTTCCCGAAATACCTGCCTTCGAAGAATTTCCTATTGTATATGGACTGTCTCAATTAATATCAATCTATCTCTATCAGCTAATATATGAGAGCAAATTAATATATATATATATATATATATATATATATATATATATATATATATATATATATATATGTATACCGCTTCATTCTTTGTTTCATTTCTCCTCCTACCGGATGAGTGTCAGACAGACCATTCGCCGGCGTTCAAAAAGACACCCCACACACACCAACCAGCCAGTTTTATATTAAGAACTCCCCTTTTGTCTTATTCCCTTCTTTTGTTTTCCTTCCCGATACATGTGCACCAGAAACAAAATAGACAGCAACCCCGTCATATATGACCTTAAGAAACGTACACTGTTCGCCATTTTCAAGACCTATGTTCACACCTCATAGAAGGCATGAATAAAAGAATGGGTCCCGAAAATGGGCTACACACAATACCAAAAAAAAAAAACAATGACAAAAACTGAAATTTGGATTTATTTACTTTGCTTCTAAAATCGTCCAATGAATTCAGCACAACATTTTAAGTTGCACGTATATTTATTTATTTATTTATTCATGATTTGTTTCTTCATTTTCAATATTTATTCACAATTATTTTTGTAATTCTTTTACAACTTGTGCGCTAATCATTTTCTGTTGACTGATTACCCGTATATACGTATAAGTATACACTAATACTAAGGAAACGTGTGCATCATACTTCAAAATATACCTCGATCCTTACATGGACGAAATAAAACACCACGCTAGAAGGGCACTTTAAAATAACCTGCTGAAACTTGCACAAACCAGATCTGACATGATGTGTCTAAGCGATTGTAGAAAACTTAACCTCATACCTATTAACACACACAATTTTTATTCGGCCTCACGTCCCCATACATACCCTAATACATATGTAATTCAGCCTCCTCCCAATTACTCAACACTGCATTCATTACGGCATACACCAAACTGCATAATATTGCTATAACTTGCAGGATCAGTGTATACGATCTTTGAGATCAACTCCCTCGGAACACCACTCTTAAGTCATAAAATGTTAATACTCTATATACTACAGGAATCTTCAAACTGTCTCAACGTAAAAACAACAAACTAAGCATTAATAAAACAAGGCAGTTTTCTGCTACGTATCCCCGATATGTATGCACACGTTATGTGCTGCGGTCAACCAGACGCCTCCAATTACACAACATTTACGACCCCCTCAGAACACCTCAATCGCCAAGTTGGCCAAGTGCAATCTATCGGAAGGTGAGGGATGCCTACTTTCTCAGGTACTGTAATTTTTTCCTTTCAAAAAACATCAATTCTACATAGAAACATATATATACGCAGGATTAAGCTTATTGAGATCTATCAACATAACACCTATGAACAATTCGGCACAACCGAGACCCCCTCAGACGATCTCCCACCGAAACACTTTACACTCCATGACACCAAGAAATGGACCCCCATCACACGGACGAAAACCCCACATATACATACACTAAACACGCGGGTCTGTGGTGTTTCTTACTTTGGTCTGGTGTGTCAACTTTTCTAAGCAAAACAAAACTAATTACGTGTGTTATCTACTGTTGACTTCTTACCCATATTCTGATACATATAAACATATAAATATCAGTATATGGTGTGTCACTTCCGCGACACGTTGTATACCCTAATGCAGCTTATTTTATATATTTACTGTCCCCATTAATATGATGAATACATCTGTAAAGTTGCATTCAACTTTAATAAATCTAAATAAAACACATAGCCTAATTAAACTGTATGAGAAACATACACTATTTGACTCAGTCTATCTGCTGTGATCGCAATTGCTTGTGACAAAAAACTGTAATAGTCTATCTACTTTTTCAATAATGACATTAGATGAAATGGACGAAAGCAAGTGCGATGAGGAGGAATAATTATAAACATCGATTGTTTTAAACACACATCTATCTAATTAACGTTCAACTGAAATATACACACGTTTTTCTTACATGTGTGTTTGAATTGATTATAGATGAAATGCCGAAGAGAATAATTAATGTGACGTAATTAAATCAGTATAGACAACATTGCTAATTATACTTTAAGTGGTTGACACGCGTTTAATTTAAGAACACATGAATAATGTTGTAACTATCATATATATATATATATATATATATATATATATATATATATATATATATATATATATATAATACCTTTCTATTTTAATAGTAAATATACTATTGATATTGTATTGTTCACGGATTTGTTTTTGTATTTTCCGACGAACACAATGAAAATCCGTGTGAGGAAATAAGAATAACATGCCCACCACCTGATTCAAAAAACTGTTTTATGATAATCACCAACTCGCCTCGGAAAATGTAGGTTAACCAGTTTGTATTTACTACATTCCTGCCGCAGAAGGATGCATGTAAGGACCGTAAGGGGGGGGGAGATAATCTGCGTGTATACCTACATGAAAATAGCAGTATAGTCTGAGTATACGCCAATAATAACATCCATCATCTATTCCTTAACGTGTGCCTGTTTCAAGTTTTACCATCACAATAATATTTCGTTTACAATTAAACAACGTCATAGAAAAATGAGTACAAACAAAAATTAGTACATCAAGCAATATATAACACAAAACGAATTTTCCAATATAGTTTACAAACGCAGTGATAAAAAATGCTTGTGATAATATGGTGGGTTGCATTTACTGTAGCGTGTGTTATTTCAGCTGTATAGTGTTCTTAGCATTTCATGTAATCCGGGGAAAATCCTCAAATTACTCTTACACGATACAAAGATCAGAGGTGTTGTAATAACTGCATATAACCTATGAATTACCAGTTTAAGTACAGCTATACGTTGTATGGAAAGTGCATAATCGGATTCATCATTGATCCCTTTCAATAGGTTTTATTTCCTATAGATGTAAAATCGCAGATCAGGGCATTTAGGTCAACGCGTAATCAGTCAAGCCAAACGAAATTCGTTCCTACTTCAGAGTGATTAGTTCACCACTGGTGTGTGACCTCCGTTACAATACGCAAATAGAAACGGGTTACAACTGCAGCAAGAATTGGCATGGTAACAAAAACGTCATTTCTCTACGGAAGCATTCTATGCAATCTTACTCTAGAATCTGGCTCTTTACCTGTTTGACCTTTATTGACTCGTAAACGAATGGTAAAATTCTAATCATGTTAGAATTGGAGACGGAGTTGATCTGAGAGCGTAGAAATAGCTAGTCACGGTAAACTTCGGGATGGGCTCTAAATAAAAGTAATTCCTGTCAACTTTCGTCATTAAAATCGTGTCTTTCAATCCAAAAATCTTACGAAATGAAACTATTCATTTAACCACTTACATTCACAATCGAGTGTACACCAAACACAACTTCGTTCAAAATATTTAAACTCGCACATTTAAAACGCTTCTTAATTTATGTGACAGCTCTTATTAGGGTATATGTAGAATTAACTATTACCAGTTGTAGGCGTTTAGACAGGTAATACATGCATTACTTTATTGTCGGTGGGTGCTATACTTACACACACGCACACACACTCATATATATATATATATATATATATATATATATATATATATATATATATGAGAGAGAGAAAGAGAGAGAAAAAAAGAGAGAGAAACAGAGAGAGTCAGCTAGAGAGATAATGCACTTAGCTTACCAAATTAGTACTGGTTCACAGTATCAACAATATTCAGCTATGTATCTGACCGGCATTAATAGAAAAGATGTATCATCGATAACATCCACGGACAAGTGCCGGCATCATTGACACAATAAAATACTAATACAGTTTATAGCTAAGTACAGGTTGCTATGATAAATATACATATATATATATATATATATACATATATATATATACATATATATATATACATATATATATATACATATATATATATATATGTATATATACATATATATATATATATAATATATATATACATATATATATACATATATACATATACATATATATATATATACATATATATATACATATATATATACATATATATATATATATATATATACATATATATATATATATAATATATATATAATATATATATATATAATATATATATAATATATATATATATGTATATACTATATATTTGTATATAATATATATATGTATATAATATATATATGTATATAATATATATATATATATATATATATATATATATATATATATATATATACTGAGACTAATAGGAGAAAATACGTATGATATAGAGATAGACATAGAGACCTTTACGCGAATGTGATTTTGTGAATTTTCAGGCATTTATTTTCTATCTTCAGAATTAGGTTTAACGTACATTCATGAAAGTGTTTGCTTCCTATGCAGATTTTTCTTTTTCTTAGACGCCGTTATTTTCTTTTAATTCGCATTGGGATGTACTAATCGTACGAGATTGGAGGGTTCAAAGAAAGGAAATGCAATAGATTATTAAGTGTTCGTTAGCATTTGGATAGGAAAATGTATTCTCCGAAACAAACCAGTTGTTTTATTCACACTGTTTCCTTATCAACTGTATACCTTTATCTACCATCTTTGGACTTAACAGTTTCTTTATAGACAATCGTACTTGTGTTAGTTTCAGTTTTATTACAATACCCACCATTGATGCGTTTTTATTATGCATCCTTTTTAGTGTGTTCTTACATTATAATACATTCACCTTTTATATTCATATAGTTTTATCCCATAGATATAGTCGTCTTGTTGGTTTCATAATTCGTCATAGCTTACTATGTCTAACAAGTTATTATTTTAAGTTCCGTATTTTGTATTATTTCATGCATGTAATTTGGTGTTTTACAAAAGCTAGTACTTAACAAATACTCGTCTAAGTAAGGAAACAATAACATTCCATTAAAATGATACTTTCGCAATAATTGTAATATTCTGGCACAAATATGTTGTTTAATATATAATGACATTAAAACTTAAGTGTAGAATATTTATCATCTTTTTAATAAAAATAATTTCGTTATATTATTTTAGAAAATGTATCAAATTTGAGCTTAAGCATAAGTGGTATACACTCTAATTGGAATTCATACAACGTTGCTTCTTTGATCAAAGTGAATGCACTTTTGCTACATTTGAATTTTTAAGCAAAGCTTGTGCACCCTATGAACCCTTTAAATACTGAAAAGCTAAAAATTTAAGTGTATGTTTTTAATTCATGTCTTCAATTTAATATAAATATTTTACGATTCAGTAGTGTGGTTTCCGCACTCTGGAATGATGTATAAGATGTCAATTGCTTAGAAACATACCAGCAGTATTTTATCAATAGATAACATTCTATGTAATAAATATGTTATTAATCTTCCGGAGAGTACAACCATTATTAGTATTAACGTATTGTTTCTGGTTTCGTAGCTTGTTCAGCTCTTCGACAAGTTCAATATATTTATTAAGCTTTTTAGACATTTAACAGCTCCATCCTGCTATCTAGCAATGTAGCATCTTTTATTTGACATGTTTTTTTGCTGTATCCTTCTATTAAACATTAACAAGGCTGCTTAGAAAATGTGAATCTTTTTTTAAATTTGTACTATCGGAATGTTTGGGAAGATGCTATATGTTATATATTCCAATGTTTTTTTTTTTGTTTGTGCGTTTACCATTAGCGTATGTGTTCGAAGTATAACCATTTTGAACGGCTTAAGTTGACACCGTGTCGGCATCAGTGTTTACTTTTATATATGTGGTGCATGTTGCTGCGTTAACTGTGGTTTATTATTTTATGTATTTATCTACATACAATGAATTTGCTATTTTGTAATCTTGTCTATCTTGTGTTGTATTAGATTTGTTCCAATCGCGGTGATTTGTACTGATATCAGTAGCAAGTATATGTCACGTTTCAAATGTATATTTATCAACCATATACATGTTTTATTTAAAAAAAAAACATCACCCGACTAAGAAATTATTTTATTTACTTATCTGTATTTCTATCTATTTCTACCTCACTTTTTTGTTTCTTGTATCATAGCTTTTCATATAGATTTTCTTCGAATGGCACTCTTTTTGTATTTGATGATATGTATTTCAATCGTTCTTTTAGGACACTGCCTTTTTATCCTCAATGTGTCTGCGATCTCTTTCTCTTGTTTTCACTCGAATCAATGTAATCGTAGTTGTATATTGTCTCGTGCATAGTCATTTGTTATTGCCATTTGATTGAAGAAGCTTTTCACAAATGTGTGTTCGTTTATGAAAACGGGTACGTATTAAGCAATGTATACGCCCCAACTGTATATTCATTTAATTTGTTTCAGCTATATCATTTGTTTTACTTATTCATTGATATTCTAAAATATTTACTTTTTATCATGCATTTGTTCCGCGTGTTTCATATTTCACTATTGGCAAATGCCTATCTAGTTATATACTCGAATTCACTAAGTAATCATCTTTAGTGTGAGTTGGGTTTCTTTATAAATAGCTTTGTTACTATATACTTAATCTTTCATGAGCAATCCCTGGATATTTTTCTATGCTAATTGTAATTCATATGCATTCATTGTAAATAGGTGTTCTAAATACTTAAGTTTCCCGGTAATGATTAGTATACTATTTCATAAATGTAAAATTTCTCTAAAGTGATTTTTAGTGTTCTATTTCTCTGTAAAAACTCTCTAGTTGTCCAATACAATACTTTTCTTCCCGGCACCGTTTTAATTTCCGTTGTTAACCGTCATGATTTTGTTCATGCCAAGTGGTGGTTCTATTTGAATGTGAGAGACAATAGTCGTTTCTCAGTATTCCATTGTTATTATCCTAATATCATCCTTATTTCATATTCGCTTAGAGATTAAACAAAAGACATAAAACATGATCGCTAACTGGTAAAAAACAGACAGCGTTTCCTAACATCTGAGTAATTATACTCAACCGCAAATTCCTAGCACAATATGTGCTTAATTCGCTCACAATTGAAATATGTGGTCTGTTCTCACACAAACCGTTTTATATTAAGTATTCGTTAGTAAACGATGATTAACTTCTCTGG
>OY744527.1:118776869-118809369 GCA_963556195.1 Sepiola atlantica
CGACAGACTTCAATTAAAAGCAACATTTAATTGTTGATTTTCGAATAGTTATAAAATGTCCATATACACAGGTGTTGACATTTTTACAGTTTCATAATTTTCATTGGTGAAATAAGTGAATTTTTATTATTCTACAGTATATGTGTCATGCTCAATTAAATCGTCTACATGTACAGATCTACTGTATTTGCTGAAACTGATATAAAACATTGCAAACTATAAACATCTCGTTAAATACCACTCACAGTATATATATATGAAAGTAAAAGTGTTTTTATCTCTTCTTGTTTCAGAGTCTCTTATTTTATTTTTATAACTGCATCAAAATATGTATACAGTTACACTTAAAGATAGTCTTTGAATACAGATGTTCTTATATATATATTTATATTTAGTACACATTTGTATGCGTTATGAATTTGTATTGTAATAGTCTATAATTTGGTAAACTGTTTTGCTTGCTGAATTATTCTTTTTTCTATTTTTACAGGTAAGCCTATTTTCCTGCCCTTCTGAAGTTTATTTTACCGGCTAAACAGGTATTTCATATATACATACACATGCACTCACGCACACACCCAAATATATATATATATATATATATATATATATATATATATATATATATATATACGTATATATATACGTATATATATATATATACATATATATATACATATATGCACATATATATACATATTAATATATACATACACATATATATATATATATATATTAATATATGTATACATATTCATATATATATATATATATTTAAATAATATGTGTATATGTATATATTCATCAACAAACAGATGTGTTGTCTTATCATTTATCTTAAGATTATAAACTAAGGTTTAGCGAAGGCTTATAGTGGGTGATAATAATAATGTTACTATACATTAGTTAATAATTTTCAACCCCGAATACAGAATCATTCAAGACCCAGTAGAGTTCCTGCCCTTAGACCAATTGACAAGCTGCAAAGACCGGGTCCAGGTGTAATCTTAACCCTCAAAACAGTAACAGCAAAATATATGCTCCTTATATATATATATATATATATATATATATATATATATTTAATTTGTTTTCGTGTTTTTCCTATTTAAATCTAACTGTTACATTTCCCCACACCATATTCTTCAAACCTTATTACACTTCCCGTACACTAATTTGAAACACATATACATACCACCTAAAATCAAATAACGCAACCAGACGAGAGGGATACGTGAATTAACATTTCAGAAACAGGTGGCAACATCAGCTAAGGAAACCGGATGGATAAGTCCTTCTGAACTTGAACCCGACGGTACTAATGTTGGTCTAATTTTTCTGTACCAAAAAATAAATATAACGCTTGTAATTAACCGAGAACTCTGCTGGGATTTTTCTTACTATATTACAAAAGAAGTCATATATATGTGAATTATTACAACGATAAATAAATCAAATAAAATAATATACATTTACATACACATTGGATACTTTTATCTTCATCGATTGCTGACGCATCTCACGACTGGACAACTTTTTCAATTCTTTGAATTTCTCGTAGTTGGGCTGTCACTCATCACCAGGATTAATCTTCAGTTAACCTTCTGGATATCTTTCCTGATTATGTTTTTTAAATTGTATGACTTGGATTGATTGTATAAATTAAAAAAAAAAGTATTTTTGGGGGATGATATATTTAATGTTATATATTTTTATGTATTTTTTATATATTTTTATATATTTTCAATGTGTAATTTTATTACCTGTAGTAATATCACTGCGGTAATGGTCCTCTGAGGAGAAGAATTATCTTTGAACACTCATGAGCTAAGGACGTTAAAATACTTTTCTTGAATTTTGAATTCTAATAAAATTTGATTGGCACCTTATTTTATTATTTCATTTCATATTATAATATTAATGCTCTATCTAGTATATTCAGTTTTTATCCGAATGTTTCACTAATTATAAGATATTAGTTGACGCTTATATCTTTTGTTGGATTACTTTATATATATATATATATATATATATATATATATATATATATATATATATATATATATATATATATATGTATTGTATTAGTTTCTGTAAATGTAAATCCGTAGAAACTCAAGTGTTTATAAAAAGTGCTCAATAACAAGTAGAGCTGTTTATAAGTATACATTTTAATTTATACAAACATTATTGGTTACATATGTGCATACATGTTTCGGTTGCACTTTTCCCAGAAAGTACACCCCATCAGACCTAGAATTTCAGAGAAATTCTGGGTCTGATGAGGTTGACTTTCTGGGAAAAGTGCAACCGAAACATGTATGCACATATGTAACCAATAATATTTGTATAAATAAAAATGTATACTTATATATATATATATATATATATATATATATATAAGTGTGTGTGCATGTCTGAATTTCGTGTACTTTGATTGCGATGATAGAGGCATTAGAACGGCTAGTAACACGAATTAAGCCCATTTAGTAAGTACATTTAAATCATGTGCATAGAAATATAACATTGCTCAGTGTTTGATTTGTACATCATTTATATGGCTACATCTTTAAATGGACATACTTGGATGTGTCACATGTTGTATGCAACACGTACGATATGCACAGCGGTATTAAGTATCCATGGTTTCGTGCTAGTTGTTGCCAGTCTCAGGAAAGTCACTAACGGATGGAATCTCCCCTTACCGATCTGACTCACGTTTCCGGAAATGCTGTCAGAATCGTTCTTCGCTGTGACGATGAAGCTTCCGGTGTTGACTCGTATTTCCTTACTGAATGCCATTTTCTCTTGACCTCTTTGCTGAACTTATTTAGCATTTAAAAGTGCAACCACTTGTAACCTGGAAAAAAACACACACTATCGCATAGTCACATCTAGAAATATTTACATGCCTTACTGAATCGCATATTTTGGCCAATTGTTATTGTCAATAATATGTGTTCATGACCCTCTCTTTTACTTTCTCTCGCTCAATCCCTCTCTTTCTGTATGTTTGTCTACCTGTCTGTCTGACTGCCCCCTCTCTCTCTGTCCATCTCTCTTCTCTTTCCCTCTCCCTCTATCTCTCTCTCTCTCTCTCTCTCTCTATATATATATATATATACATATATATATATATATATACATATATATATATATATATATATATATATATATATATATATATATATATATATATATATATATATATATAAAGTGATGAACTAAAAGCGAACTTTTAGAAAAAGTAAAACCTATTGTGAAAAGTATACAGCACCTGAAGATGTGGTTTTTGGAATTGTACTTTGAATCCTCTCTTGTCACTTCACGTGCCTTTTTACGACCTACCTATCTACATTTCACTTTCTCCGCTGGACTCTTTGACACCGGACTTTTTTGCAAGCGGACATTTGCTTGCATTTGGGCAGAGTTTCGCCTTGTGTGTTTTCCCTACAATTTTTATTTTACTTTTTCAAATTTTAAATCTTGGCCTTTGCCAACTTATCTATCCCAGCGATTTCCTCTAATAAGATTTTGATCTTTGAAAAACCTGGTTTAAGAAAAAATTTAACTTGAATAAATTGCCTTTTTGCGGAATATACCTTGCTCTGAGCATCTGAATAGAAATACGATGTGACTTTTTCTTTTCTAATATCTTTTAATCCTTCTACATATATATATATATATATATATATATATATATATATATATATATATATATATAAAGAGAGGGCGAAATAGAGATATCCCAATAACAATAACACCAGTCTTGCATTCGTAAAATAAGTATATCTCACGATTGAAACGAGATGTTAACGGCTCACTTTTCAATTAATTCGAGCTGGTATAGACCACTCAGTTACTTTAAAATCAGATGTTCGGTTATACTTCGTAAACGTGGCGGAAAGTGGTGTTACATAGCACAGTTCCTTATCATTTTGATACATATATATTTGGATATATATATATATATATATATATATATATATATACATATATATATAAGTGCGTGTGTGTATTATACATACAAATGTATATATATATACATATATACATATATATATATATATATATATATATATATATATACATACATGAAACGGAAATGAATAAGTACATGCCATTATTTGCTAATTTAAATGTCATAAGAGAAGAAGTAGATAAACATTTATTAGTAATTAAACATACTAAGCGGCTTTTGTTTACATCCGTCGGAGTAAATTACGTGGGAGAAAAGAAAATGGGTACTCCGATTAAAAATAACAAGATGTAGTGAGGCTGTTTATCAAAAAAAAAAAGGTGGACAAGTGGGTCTCATTTAAAGCTGGGCGCCACCCATTTTGTTTGCATAACTAGTGTTTGCTATTGCTATAACTTTTTTCTACGCTGTTTTAATGTAACAAATAATACGATTTACGTGTGCCAGAGAAAGTGCATCTGATGACAGTTACACATTCAACTATATTTACGAGATCTATATCTGACACAAATGTGTTGACTACACACTTACAATTATTTAGTCAGCGTGGCAGTATTGCAGAAAGTGGGTGCGTTTTGATTCTTATCTCAAACATCTGGGATGATCTACAACACTGATGCATTGTGTATTACTTTAAGAAATACGGCAGATCGAGTCAAAACAATGGTAGTTAGAAGTCTCATGTAATTATCGAAACTTCGTAAGTACATTTATGAACGAGGTTTCTCCATTTGATCACTGAAACGAATTATAAAATGCATGCTTGTATCTATCTATATATCTGTCTATCTATCTATCTATCTATCTATCTCTCTCTCTCTATATATATATATATATAAATATATATATACATATATATATATATATATATATATATATATATATATATATATATATATATATATCAAGGATTCACACTTTGAATACGTCGATGTATTTGTATATAAGTTTGTTTAAAGCCAAACACAACGTTACTATTTTTTTTTAATTAACAAAATAATTAGCTTAAGGTGTTGAGACTTTTATTAGAGCATTTATCTTTTTTTCTTTGTTTTTTATCTTTAATAATCTTTTTCCGAGGTATATTGTCACACGTGACTAAATCTCTCTCTCTCTCTCTCTCTCTCTATCTATCTATCTATCTATCTATCTATCTATATATATATATATATATATATATATGTATATATATATATGTATATATATATATATATATATATATATATATATATATATATAGATAGAGATAGAGATAGAGATAGAGATAGAGAGAGAGAGAGAAAGAGAGATATACTAGTCAGGTACCCGTCAGAGGGCGGGTATAAGTAATACATTCAGAATTAATTTTAAATGTTTATGTCGTTTCTTCTATTCGGAAGTTATATTATCGTACAATTTCGTTGGCCCCACCCTAAATTGTACAGCTCACAAACATTCACCCCGTCGTAATCATACTTTTTTTCATGAAGTCTACGATTTGTTTAAGCAAATATATATTATTAACGCTAAAGCGCGCACACCGATCCTTTTAAAAATAACTTTATACAACCAACACTTTTTCTAGAGAATTTTTTTTATATATAAATATTTGTTTGTATCTGACTAATTTCAAAAGGGTGCTTGCAGGATCGGGTGAGCTGACTTTGTACATGGTAACTTTTACAAAAAAAATATGCGTCCATTGAACTATCTGTGTTTTCGGGATTATATATTCCAAAATGCATAACGATCGGTTCATCAAACAAACTGTGTGTGTATCTATCTATCTATCCATCTATCTATGTATCTATCTATCTATCTATCTATATATATATATATATATATATATATATATATATATATATATATATATATATATATACATATATCTATCTATCTATACACACACATATATATATATATATATATATATATATATATGTATGTATACATATATATTCGTATATCCTATCACTGGACACCTTATCAACGGACATTTACCACTCTCAATTACTAGATTTTTTTAAAAATTTACAATTTTGCCTTTTTCACTGCCAACTTATTCATCTATGTATTTCCTCTGATGATAAGATTGTAATCTTTAAAAAGCATTGGTTTAAGGAATGAATAACAGACATGGTTTTACTAAGTAAGCCTTGCATTGAATAATCGAAGTTGAAATAGATTTGTCATTCGTACATGTTTATCCCTCTCATTTCTATTTATCTTTATTCATATATATATATATATATGTGTGTGTGTGGGGGTGTGTCTGTGGGGGGGGGGTAAGTGTGTGGGGGTGTGTTTGTGCGTGTGTGGGTGTGTGGGTAGACAGAGTAATCTTCTAGACTAATGAGCGGGTCATTATGGATTTAGAAAGATATATTCTAGGAAACACACTTGAACACATCGATACCCTTTTCTTTGTAAATGTTTACATTTAAGCGATACATATATATATATATATATATATATATATATATATATATATATATATATATATATATACATACGTACACACGTTTATTGTGTGATTTTATTATTTCTGTAGTATTCACTCAGCTAAGTGTAACTTAAACTACATTGTTATGAACCATAATATATACTTTAATGACGAATATAACTTTTTAATTTACAAATCAAATGCCTTGACTTAAAAGTCAAAATTTAAACAGAT
Source organism: Sepiola atlantica (assembly GCA_963556195.1). Taxonomy (NCBI): domain Eukaryota; kingdom Metazoa; phylum Mollusca; class Cephalopoda; order Sepiida; family Sepiolidae; genus Sepiola; species Sepiola atlantica. The sequence goes on from OY744527.1 coordinate 118,783,505, forward strand.
TAATCAATAATGCTTTACTCAACTCTAACAAAAAGGTTGTTTGCGAAATCAAATCAGATAGATTTAATTACGTAATTTTACTGTTTTTAAATCAAATTTGTTCAATTAATTGTAAGGGTACGGTAATACGTGGTTGTTTATAAATATTCTATTTATAGTAAGTTAAGAATAAATCAGTATGATATTATAAATGTTTACACAAAAAACACAAATACGTTTAGTAATATAATCACTTTATTAATATAAAACAGGCAGTAGAAAATAGATAAAGTTATGATTATCTATAGAAGGCTCAAATGTGCAACACAACGTAGAGAACAGTTACCCCTAGTAAATGTTTTCAAGAACGTTTTTGTGTAGTCAGTTAAATTATATATTTTTTTATTTTCTGCCTATTTTAAGAAAATTATCCTAATTTGTATGTGTATTACAAATTGCAAAGAGGAAACTAGTGTAATGTTTTTCATCTAAATTTTCTAAGTATATTAAGCTATAAACTCACTAATTTGGAGCTATAGCACAAATACATTAAATATATTCTGGGAAACATGTTGGAAATCATTTGGAAGAAAGGCTTTTTTAGTAGCCAGAAGAATATTACATAGTAAAAAACAGTGTGAATGCAATCTGAAAGATATATATATATATAGTGAATGCTTTTATTCAAACATGTACAAGGTCTGCTACACTGGCATGCCGATGTTATCGATCTACATCTCTCAAGAGCTGAGGTCTTATCAGGCAGAAAATTATTTTTTGACTCAACCTGGTTGCTGAATTCCAGTAGAACCCTGGAATTCAGCAACCAGGTTGGATCAAAAAATAATTTTCTGCCTGATGAGACCTCAGCTCTTGAGAGCTGTAGATCGATAACATCGACATGCCAGTGTAGCAGACCTTGTACATGTTTGAATAAAAGCATTCACAATACAGCTCTATATTTTTTATTGAGCACTCTTTTATAAACCCGGTTAGATTCCCTTTGGATTTCTACCCTGTGGATTTTTACCCTACCTGGATTACTATATATATATATATATATATATATATGTGTATATATATATATATATATATATATATATATATATATGTATATATATATATATATATACATACATATATATAAACAGACTTAGAGATATACAACAGGTAAAGTATATATTGTTATTATGAGTTATTCGAACAGTACATATGATATTAAAAAATGGCTTAACCATTGCTATAAAATATCAATATTTATATAAAAAGGACGTAACGTGACGATACCAGTTCTATTTTACGAAAATGTTGGATCAGTTACATACTGTGGCCGTGCTTTTGATTTCATGTAGTCTGTTGAAAATTCTTCAAAATCATAATTCAGTTTGTTTGTCGCATAGGGATGAGAATATTATATGAAAAAAATATTTTTTAAAGAAGAAACTTGTCATTTCACAACTATTTCATAAAATGACGCAGTATTTGTCAGATCTTTGCCACACTTCCTTTGACGAAATGAAACCGCCACTAATTTCCGCATACTCCTCTATGCTAAATATATTACAGCTGTCATCTCTCGTCATATTCTCAATTATATCCGAGCACCCGCAGCGTGTTCACATCGCAGCGACATTTTCATCTCATTAGCTCAATGTCTTACTGCTGCCATGGGAATCTGGTTAGAAAAAGGAGATGGTTGCTAAACGTATGTAATGACAGGGACACAACCGGTAACTTTCTATGATAAGAACCAGGCGGTGTACGCTTTGTAATAAGTATTTGTATGCTATCTGGCTTATCCTTTTGAGAATTCCATGAAGCAATCGTTAATGCAGATATCATTATAATTATAATTCTTATTGTCATGACTATTATAAGCCTTTGATTTCACGGTTGTATGATTGCTTTTCATATTTTACCATTTTGTTCTTATTTCATGGATTTTCCTCGTTTCAATCTTTTATGTTTAATCTCATCCGCTCTTCTTGTCTCACACCGGTTCCTATTTTTTTTCCTATTTTCTCTGATATTTTCCTTGAGGACATGTCGTAGAACGACTTCACTAAATGTGCTGCTTGTCATTATTTCCTGTACATGATCATCAATCTGATTTTAGTCATGTTCCTTTTTATCTCATTCCTGATTTGTCATTTTCTATAATGTTCAGAATACCATTTCCTTACTTATTTCGCTACCGACAATCTTATTTCAAAATGCTCCATTCGTCTTCTATGCTCCAGCTGCAATAGCATTGCTTGTTAGGTTATCAGCTTATTCGAGCAACTTGTTATGTAATCCTCCTTCGGAAGGTTTATTAAGTCTTTCTATTACTGCATATATTTTTCTTTATCATATTCTCCCGTACTCATAATGTTCGCAGGTTCGAGTACGTTATTAAACTTGCTCGGGCACCGTTTAGCAGTTGTCGAATGTTATCCAAAATATCACTACCCGAAACAGTTGGATGTTGGTTCCATATAATGTTGGGGTTCATTTTGACTCGACATAAAATGTAAGATGAGCTGCACAGACGTCCAATAGTACAGAGCATGCTGTGCATAACTTTATTTCAGCGGTTTGGAATTGCATTACATCTAGAAATATGCTTGGGATAAAGGAAATAGTTTATTCCAGAGGAATCCTTGTCGTAGACTACTATCGTAACGAAGATCTGCGTGCCTAGACATAGAAATATATATGGATTCAGAACTGTCTACTTGTATTAAAAAACTGCAAAAGGCAGACACGATGGAATGCGAAATCGGCGTGCTTATTCTGTTAACACAAGATAAGATATATATATATATATATATATATATATATATATATATAGTAAGTTATGAAAATATATTCATGGCAATTAAGCTACACAGAGGATTCCACGTTTTATCCCCACAGGGAATCGTCAGGCTTAAATCATTTAAACCTGACGATTCCCTACGGGGCTAAAACGCGGACAACTCTGTGTATCTTGATTGCCATAAAAATATTTTCATAACTTACTACCTTGCTTTACACACGTATTAGGCACTGCTGAAGCTAATAATGACACTTGATACATAAAAGAGTATATCTGCTTATATCATTTTATGTGGATACACGGAATAATTATACGTATATATATATATATATATATATATATATATATATATATATATCGTTTTATTTTACTTCAGTAAGTAAGTTCTAAGAACTCAACGCTTTCTTTTCGCACAGGGGCTAACACTTGATTTCTATATGAGGGTTTTATTAAGATTCTTCTCTAGTTCTCGAACGTTGATTGTTAAGACGTTAAGAGCATCATTTTCATCTCTATAAGTGCCCAGTTATTTATGTTATATTATAGATTTCTTTTGGTCTCTTGATTTTACTTGGTTCTAAAATAAGGATTCGTCTGGTCCGCTGGATCATGCAGATAAGTCCTGTTACTTCGTTTACGATCATTAGAAGAAAGAGCACCATTCCCCGCATGTTGCAGTGTATAGCAGTTTTGAGAGGATCTTTATTAGGCTTCAAATACTTCAAATACTATGTTATTTAGTGTGCACATGAACGATAAAGTAGCCTCATGTCAACTCGTCCTGACAAACTCTCGTATATATGTGTGAGACAATTGTATATGATCTGTCGACCGCAACGTATACAATAATTGAATACATACACACACACACACACACACACATATATACATATATATATATGTATATATATATATATATTTATATATATATGTATATATATGATATATATATATGTATAATATATATATATATATATATATATATATATATATATATATATATATATATACATATATATATACATATATGTAAAAAATATATGAAATATTTAGAAAAATAGAATAACACAATTATACGGGAAGTTATCCAAATGAATTTGGCTTTAAAATCAATACGAAAAATATAAGCTTTATATACCTGATAATATAGAATGGAGCTTAACATATATAACGTATATAGTTTTAAAATAATATGTTTGATGAATTACAGACAATGAGTCTATATTAAGAGCATTGCTTAAAGTCTAGGATGTTGTTATGAAAGAAAGACACACAGTGTTATCTAAACAACAAAAAAAGAAATATAAGAACATAAAAAATTCCATGGCAAGGGAGAGGAATAGACACAAATACAGTCTGATAGATTAATTGAGTATCACACATTTTTTTCGAAGAAATTCTTTTAAATAAAACAATCAAACATTCTAATAATTCGTGTGTCTGAAAGACATATTTTAAGTTTAACCAAAAGGGGTACTTATGGCAAAACATATGATCAACTTAATAACTATATTAATAATTCGGCCTTATTAGTTAATAATAATAAATTATACTGTTGCAGCTATTTATGTTACATTAAATGTATATTAAAATGTTATGTATTATTAAAAGTATTGTTTCATATCAGTATTATAATCACACGTTTAAAATAAGTGCAAAAATAGGTTCCGTTTGATTTATGCTGTACTGAATTGGTGCTTTTTCAGTTTGCCATATCCAAACGAAAAGAGATAATTTAAGATTAATATATTTTAACAGAGACAACGGAATATTTTGTAACGTATTTGTAGTTTGTCAAGCACGTATTGAAAGTAATTTAAATTGAATAGTACATTCAAAATTGTGACAGAATAACGTACATAATATGTTTGGTCCCCCGATTTTATAAATCCGGGAGCTTATGTTTTGAGGCATGTTCGTCCGGATTTTTCTCCGCAACCATCCATTGAATTTCTCTGAAATTTTGCATGAAGTTGTGACATTGATCAGGTTGTGAAGTGACATTCTCTGATTTTGTAAAAACGATCTGGTTAGCCCCCAGGGGGTCAAAAGGCCCCGAAATAGCAATAAATTACATTTTTTGCCCTATAATTTGTCATTCATCCATTCAATTTCTCTGATAGTGTCCCAAAATGTGGGGGCAATTGTTCCTAATAGTAAATAAGTATCGCTGAACTTGGAAAAAGTCTGTTTCGCGCCCCCAGGGGGGCAAAAACCCTTTAAAATGGCAAAAAATGACCTTTTTCTCCCATAACGTTTGATCCATCCATTCACTTTTTCTGAAACTTGGCCAAAATGTAGAGGCATTTGTTCTGAATATAAAATGAGCATCCTTGACCCCAGAAAAATTCTAGTTCGCGCCCCGAGGGAGGGGGGGGGGGTAAAACAGGGGTCAAAAATGCCCCAAATTGCCCAAATGTATAGCATTTTACACTCGCCACATCGAGTCACATACAGAGGGTGACCACGCACGCGCGGCTTGTTATAATCTGAAAATATACTTTTTCGTCCGACATTGTTATTGTTCTTCTTTATTACTGTTGTAACATCATTTTCAGTTTTTCTTGTAGACAGATTGTACTTAAATATATAAACGGATACTCATCATTTACATATAGAAAATACAAGACCTATATGCGTTTTTTTTTAATCCCATCGTCGTCACTAATTAACTGTTAACATATAATCCGGGATTTTTCTAAGCAATACATCCATATATAAAAAAGCAAATTCAGAATAAAACGCCATTTATTCTAATACGTTTTTCATCTTATAATTTCAACTTATTTTTTTACATATCTACTAGTAAGTTTAATTTTCATTATATTACCTAATTAGAATATCTGTGGTTGTAACTTTTACGCCATGTTGTCTAATTCAATCATCCGTTTGAATTGTGTTTAAATATTTTATTTTTGCACTTGTATATGTATTTTCTTAATACTTTCTAATTCTTGTAATCAGTGTTAAGATGTTTCTTTGTTTCGTTCTTTAGAACAACACAAATAAACATTTGAATAATTCTGTACCTTTACAAGATGTTACTATATGTTATTGTTTGATTATTTGAAGTAGTTAACATACGATTATCATATTGCTTCAATCGATCTTCTATTGATGATTTCCTTGATATAGGGAAGCTTCCATTTCAACTTAGGAATTGTTATTTCGAACTCGATAATCTGTTTGTTTTGATTTATTTTTATTTTCAATAGTTCTTACAGCTATTATTTTATATACAGATCTACTACGTATGTGCTGTCTGTTTTCTTTATTACTATTTTCTTACCCCTATCAACTCATATTAGTAGTTAATGTCTTATACTGTAACTCTTTTTATTTTTTGAACCGTTTCGATGGAAAATGTGTGCCTTATATATAAACTCATACAATTGTTCAATACATTTTTCTATTTTAGTTTTTTATGTGTTTATTTTTCATTATTTCAGAGCGGCCGTCTTTTAATTCAAATTTGTAATTCTTGTTTAAAATCAATTATTCTTCTAGTACACTGCATTGAAACATTTTAATATGTGTTAGTTGATATTCTCTTTAACTGTTTAACTAATTTCTACAATCATTCGATTCATGAACGTGTATTTTTTAATCAAATGCACTCGGTTAATTCTACTGTGTCTCTAATATGTTGGTAACATTATTGGTGAAATAATAAGGCTCTTCTATTATCTTACTTTTATCTCCTGGTGTATTTTTGTGTTTCATTTTTAAGTGTATGCATTCTTGTTCCAACATATCATACAAATATCTGATCCATTAAAAACGTATGTCTCATTTGTTATGCTTTTTTTCTGAAGATTTTAATTTTGGAATTTTTGCTGATTACATCATATTTAGCAAGGCGGTTATTTCTTATCTAAGCCCCACATAATTCGAATTCGTTTAAGTTTCCCAATATTAAGAAGATTAATTGAAAAGTGAAGAAATAAATCCATCAATCTCAGTAGTAATATATATATATATATATATATATATATATATATATATATATATATATATATATATATATATATGTATACATAAAACCTTCTGTGTAAATGCATTGCCATTAATTAATTTTCTGTGTAAATCTCTGAGCATACTTATATTTTCATACTACGATATATATATATATATATATATATATATATATATATATATATATATTTATTTATTTATTTATTTATTTATTTATTTAGACGGCACAAGCATATATAGTGGAACTTCGAAGAGCATTTATAATCAAGTTCTTTCACCGTTCGTTTTACCTATCTTGAACTCGTGGTGTAATGGAGGAAAGTAGTGTATTACATGTGAAACCTCTAAAACCAAGCTGATCTCTTATTATAACAGACAGCGTAATCATCATATTATCAATTGAAATGAGTGCATCACTCATCGGTGAATACCCCCCCTTTCTTCGATAACATACTAAGACTGACTGTTACGCTGTAATGAGTATGGAAGAATTACATCAAATCTGTTTCCAAAAACGGTTTGGTAATGTTACCGCGTAAAAATACACCTTACCCCTGGCGCAATACCCCTCCTATATAAAAAAAACAGTATACACCTAAGAGTAGAGTCCTGTGAACATATTTGGAGAGGAACGGACTGAGGCAGTCTTTCTCGCCTTGACCAAGTACGAAATAAACTTCGCAATCTAGGCCTATATTGTCACTTCTCCTCCCTCCACATAGCGTCACTGTTACAGAAGATACGTTCCTAGTCTCTCCCTACTGAATTATTATGTTCATAGCAGGTGATTGACTTACAGCTAATATCGTGTTCACCGTTAGAAAACATTCACATCAAGGTTTCGCCTTACGAAAATAAAAAATAAAAAACATATTTTTTTCGTGTGAACGGTAAATTAAATTGACCGCCTATCGAACTGATTACAATGTGATCGTCATCAAAATCAATATTAACACTCACTTGTTTATAAGCCTTCTTATAGAATCACATTTTCTTTATTCCATCGATCATTTGTAGTCCTTCCATAGTGTTATTTATAATCCAACTGCCAATTTCTTACACTAATATATTAACATCCCATTTGTAAGCTTGCTTCATGTGTAATATATATATATATATATATATATATATATATATATATATATATATATATATATATATATATATATATATGTATATATATATATAAATTATTGTACTTATAAAACACATTTTTGCCTGTCAATTAATGTATGTTTTTACTTCAAAATATAAATGAAAGTATATATATATACATAAAAGAAGTTATACTATAGTAAATGTATACATTTTATTGAGCGCTATTGTATAATCACGGGCATTTTATTGTAATTAAAATCTATGAAAGATCAACATATATGTATATATATATATATATATATATATATATATATATATATATATATATTATTTTTTCACCCCATCTGGACAAACCACATATCCTTTTTACGCGTACTTTTTTCACCCCATTTTTAATATTTTAATATTTTTCAAATATTTGAACTTTGGCTTTTTCTACAGCCAAATTATATATCTGTATTTCTCCTCTGATGATAAGATTTCGATCGTTGAAAAGCCTAGGCTTAAGGTAAGAATAATAAACACTGGTTTATTACACAATACAACTTGCATTGAACAATCGAAATTTGAAACAAATTTGGGCATTCGAAAATGTTTATCACTCTCATTTCTTATATTTTATATATATATATATATATATATATATATATATATATATATATATATTAAGAATAAGAATGATAAACATGTACGAATGTCCAAATTTATTTCAAATTTCGATTGTCCAATGCAATGTGTATTCTGAATACACCTTGCTTTAATAATCGAAATTTGAAATAAATTAGGGCATTCATACATGTTTATCATTCTTATTTCTTTTATCTTCATAATTGCTCTATCTCGTATATTGAGCGTACCCTTTTCACTATAAGTTATATCTACTAAAAGTGTTACTTTTAGTGTATGTTTGATTCTATATGTGTATACATATATATATATATATATATATATATATACTGTATATAATATCCATATATATATATATATGTATATATATATATATATACTGTATATAATATTCATATATATATATACTGTATATAATATTCATACATATATATATATATATACTGTATATAATATTCATATATATATATATATATATGTATATATACTTAATATAATATTCATATATATATATATATATATATATATATATATATATATGTATATATACTGTATATAATATTCATATATATATATATGTATATATATACTTAATATAATATTCATATATATATATATATATATGTATATTTACTGTATATAATATTCATATATATATATATATATATGCATATATATATATATATGTATATACATATATATATATGCATATATATATATGTATTTATATACATATATATATATATATATATATATACATATTTATGACTCTTATATAAAGTACGTATATACATAGAGAGAGAATAGAAATACATATGCGGGAATATGACTGCTATTCTGCCAGAGGATCGTGTGATATCTCTAGTAATTGATCTGTATTGCTATATATAGATTTTGAATAAATATCATTGTGTGCAAACGTATTTTAAGATTTCATCTAAAAAAAGTTTAGAACTTAGTAAAACCCTACACATATTACGTACATTTTAATTAAATTATAATTAAACAAACATGGATTAATATTAACATACATACGGTCGCATATTTTTGCAAGGATTCCGCGTTAGAAATTAACGCTTACCTGTGAACCGATGGAGCCCCAGTCATATTCTTTGCGTGGGTAGACATTGATTTCCTTTGTTCTCGTCCAAGAATATTTTTAGTTAAATATAAAGAATAAAATGTTTGCCACCCCCCACACAATTTTTTTAACCCTCTCCCATACATAGAAATATGTTTAGTTACAATAGAAAAAAAAATGTTTGAACCCCCCCAATTTGTTTATCCTCCCGCATACATATAAATATTTTTAATTAAAAAGAAAACAAAATGTTGACCCCCCTATACATATTAATATTTTCAGTTAAAAAAAGAAATAAGAAAGAAAACTCTGTTGTTAAACCACCCCTTAAAAAAATTGACCCTCCCATACATAAGAATAGTCTTAGTAAAAAAACAAACAAAAAATGTTACCTCCTTAAAAAATATATTTTTTAACCTCCCCCATACATAGTTTAGAAAAGAACACAAATTGAGCAGGCGCCTCGGACATATCAAAGAACTCATGTTTAGATATGCTATTGAAAGCGCCTACGTCATATCAAAGAACCAGTTTTGTTATTCTTCCAAAATGGTTACTCATTTAGTAATGGGCGGGATAGTTGTTGCTTAACTTCAATTTACAACAAAACACCTTGTCTTAACAACGTAATGAAAATAAAGAATTATAATGTGAAAAAAATCCTCTCACAATGACGTCACTTCCGGAAGGATGATTCAGCAATTAATTCTTCCAAAGAAGTCACCCATTTAGTAATGGCCGGGATATGTATGGCTGAACTTTAATTTACAACAAAACACCTTTCTTAACAACGTAATAAAAACAAAGAATGATAATGGTAAAAACTACTCTCACAATGACGTCACTTCCGGAATGACCGGAAGGATAAGTCAGCAATTTATTTTTCCAAAATAGTCACCCATTTACTAATGGCTGGCATATGCTTTGCTTAACTTCAATATACAACAAAACACCTTGTCTTAACAACGTAATGCATATAAAGAATTATAATGTGAAAAAACATGCTGTCAATAGTACGTCACTTCCGAAAGGATGACTTTGAAATTTTAACAGTACTTGCCAGTCAAAGTATGGTTTAAAAACACGTCGATTTCTTAATGAAATTTGTTTAATTAATGGTATGAATAATTTTTATTAATATCACCGTATCTGTTCATATTGTAAATATGTATGTAAATCTGATAATAGCAGTTATAAGTGTATATTTGTAAATTTGAATTTATTAGAAGTTTAAAAGAAATGAATAATGTAAAATGTAAAACCCGTCTGGTGTCTGAGCGTGTTTTTGTAACAGTATATGAGAAGTTAAAATAGTATTAGTTTAAGTAAGATTCTTAACACATTTTCTATTCGAATCACAGTGTCGTCTTGAAATTTCTTTCTACTTTGTTTATATGTTTACGGCGGTTTTTATAGTACTATATATAGAAGCTGGCAGACTAAGTAAATCGTAATATTATTCTGATTGAGTGTCGGTTTCAGACAGACAGGCATATACATAATCTCCATTATCAATAGATATTATATATTATATTGATACATTAAACATTATTGATCCATTTTGATACATTTTATTCTTACTTTAAATTATAATAACATTTGATTTACATTTCATTTAAATGTATAATAACCAATGATATTATATCATCTAATGTCAGGTTATTACTCACATTTTAGTCTCTTTAATTGTATATTTTTTATTTAAATTGTAATACAAGGTCTACATTTAAATATTTTTTAAAAATGCATCTAAATTATATTATTCAACTAAATATAATTAAAAAAGCAGTTAACTTTATAAAAATCACAGTGAAAGGCGTTAAGTTCGTAGATCATATATATATACTCAAATGTAAAGATACAAATATAAACAATTTATTTGGTATTTACATTCAACTTATTTAAGCTGAATGTAAACACCAAATAAATATCAATGCGTAATTTCAATTCTCTCTTTTTTGCCTCTGGACACTTTTCAAAATTTTATCTGATCAGAAGTGTCACTCTTACGTAAGCTAAAATGCCCATCAAAAAGAAAGTGTGTGTCTACAATTGCCTTCGTGAATAGGCCGTTTATGATACGAGATTAAATTACTAAATATATTTAGCTTTTATAATGTTATACAATGTTCTGTTAACCATTAACTTTCTGTTATTTATCATCTAACATAGTTGCATTCTATTAGACGGATAGGTACCAAGTGAGCGTTAGTCAGTGTTAATTATTTGACAGTGTACCTGCTTAGAAGTGAATCGGGAAGGACCTATAACGAGAGAAAACTGTTATGAGCAGCAAACTGATCTATGTAAAGATAGTCTTGCAGCGAATTGATTAATTCGATATAGTCAGAACATCACCTCTAAAACAAAAAAAAAACTGTACTACGATCGGTGAAGTTAACACCCTAAAACATCATTATATATACACGTTGATTAATATAGACTAGGCATTTATAAAAATCATTGGTATAACTTTAATATTATTTTCTATGAGTGTATAGAGGCTCGGGAACGTTGGATTTCCGATTTATAGACTATTGAAACAAATAGGAATCAACATCCGTGTGTATATACCCAATGAACATAAGTGTGTAATAGTGCACTTTTCTTTCTATATATTGGATAGATAAAGAGAATTCTTTGTTTACAGAAATACAGATAAAACAGACTGATGTTCTGTGGTGGCACATGTTATTAAAAATAAAACAACGCAAATGAACAACTGTTCAGTTCAGATCTTTGAGTAATGATCAGCAGGGACTCCTTTTATAATCAGCATGAGGCACACACTCCTGCGAATGGTGGCACATTTTTAGACAAGCCAACAATACATACAAACACAATATATGTAAATAATTATGATAAGCACTAATTAAAAACCGAGGGTTATGGAGAAATGGACTGCAAAGATAGTAGGCTAGTATGAGAGTGCTATTTTTAAAGCACATAACGTAAAAGGTCGCTCGTTTATATATATACATATATATATATATATATATATATATATATGTGTGTGTGTGTGTCTGTGTGTGTGTGTGTGAAAAGATGACAGACAAGTCAAAGTGCAGGAGAAAAAAAAAGAGATTATTTGACCGGTTTCGTTCGTGGAGAACGTCTTCAGAAAATGAAGAATACAGAAATAATTTTATTTTATATTGAAAGCGCACACATTGGATGAAGGGAAAATTATCTGATTGGATCATATGAGAAGACATTAAGTGATGTTGGGACATGATCAGTAGGTGATACATGCTTCTAAGGCAGTGGGGGGGAGGCGGCAGAGAATCTAACTACGGTGAACAAAAAGGGTGGGAATGAAATTGATACACTGGAAGTTAGCACCTAAAGATTAATAAGAAATAAACAGGGATGGGTCAGCTAATTTTTCAACAATAGGTTTTTAAAGAGCAATTCATGAAAAAGAAAAGCTGAGGTGGAAAAATGTGTGAAAACAAAAGGGAAATACAAGTTAAAGGTCAGGAGAAAAACAAAAATATGAATGGGTTTTAAAAATTAAAAATAAGGGTTAAGTTAAAGAGAGATGTATTAAAAAGGTTATGAATGAGAGCGTGTAATAATGACAAACATATAAAAATATACAACACACACACGCACATGTGTATATGTAAACATATACACACGTATGTGTGTATATATCCATACACATACATACATACAAAAAACATTTTCCAATATATATATATATATATATAAATATATATATATATATATATATATTTATATATATATATTTTGTATAAGTTGAAGTTTGAAGGTGATGAAAGGAGAATAGTCGCGCTTTCAATGCATTTGCGACGTGAACACGGAACTTTTATCACCGATTTTACAAAAAAAAAAACTTACAGTATACACCTTTTTCGACTGCTATCTTTGGCTCACTACTTAATTAATCTGATGGGGTTACAAGTATATATAGACTTAGATGAGAATGAGAAGATCACATATTTATGGAGAAGTTGGTAAATGCTGTTCAAGTAAATAGTTGCATTTTATCTTAGAAATATGCCTGGATTGCTAAAACGTACCAGGAGAAATTAAATCAAGCACTACACTCTAAATGATTTGTTTTGGAATGCGGTGCTTCTAAAATTATTTCCCCACCAATTTGTTTGCGTTTGATTAGATTTTAATTCTTCGTGCCGTCTAAAATTAACAACATAAAGAAAAAGAAGACATTCCAGTGACGTTGATAAAAATGTGCGCTGCACAAAGGAAAAGCCAATTACACAATAACCGAGGGAAATGCAATCAAAAAGAAAGAATACCAAAAATAGTAATGACACTGTAAACACCCAATAAAAATAAAATAAACACATGGGATAAATTACTCGATGAATGAAATAGCGGGTATTCTGAAATTCTATTTACACGTTAAACGCTGACAATTATATTTAAAACTAGCTAGACCCGTCTCCCAGCGTTGCCTGGAAGAAATGTAAAAGAATGAATTAAATAGTGTAAACATCCGGCCGAACGCAAGTATGTCACATTTTGGAAGCGTTTCAAAGGAGGAAGACAGAAATGAAGGAAAGATGGAAACAAGGTTGTAGGAGTCTTCCTGTCACACCGATGGTACCCATCTCAAGGCAGAGACACCATAAAAAAACCTTGACACCTCAAACGCATGTGGGGCTGATCTTATACCAGTAATAGTAATAAAGAAATGCTCTGCTGAGCTGGCCCCTACCCCTTCCAAACTATACAACAAATGCTTTTCTGAATCTTGTTTCCCTGATAGTTGGACAATTATCTCTGTGTTACCAGTTTTAAAGAACTCTGGAGATAGAACTGATCCTCTAAACTACTACCCAATCATTCTACTCTCCCTATCGTTTCTAAAATTTGTGAATCATTTATCGACCCAGCGATAGTCCGGCGCCTAGTTTATTCTATTCTTATTTTTGATCATCAATACGTATTTAGACAAGCACGATCCACTGTTGATATCCTAACGCCCATCTCTGAACACACACACATATATATATATATATATATATATATATATATATATATATATATATATATATATATATATATATATATTTATATATATATATATATATATACACTGGGCAAGACAGGTAAAGCTAGGGTGGTAGCCGCCGATATATCCAAGGCCTTTAATTTAACACTGCAGTCATATGGTATTACTGGACAAATATTTAACATAATTAAATCCTTCATAACAAAAAGAATGATCCTGTTTGTCTTTGATAGCCGTTCTTCTTAGCAACATGACATAAATGCTAGTGTACTCCAGAGATCCATCCTTGGACGTCTACTGTTCCTGATTTTAATAAATGACCCTCCGTATATCATTGAGACTGAGATAGGAATGTTTGCTGACGACACTATGCTCTACGCTCGTCATGTGGGCAACACCGACGCGCACATATTTGAGGAATATTTGAATCATTAGAAAATGACGTCCAGTCTGTAGTGGAATGAGGTAAAAAAAATTAATGGTAACTGTTAATGCCGTAAAGGCAAAGCTACTTTCCTTCAATAACTACAAGAAACCTCTTTAACTACCGATAGTCATGGAAAATAATATCCTACCTTAGAGCTCATCATTCAAACTCCTCGGTTTAACTTTCACAGATAACATGAATTGGAATAAATACATTGAACACATTACCAGGGCTGCAGAAAAGAAGGTGTGCTCCCTCACAACTGACATTATCCTATATTTCAAAGCCACCATCCACACATGCATGGAGTAAGGTTGCCACATCTTGGCTGGGTCATCATCTACTAGTCTCTCCCTCTTAGACATAGCCCCAAAAAAGTCGCCAACTTGATAGGTCCCTCACTATCCACCAAACTCCAGCACCTGTCAAATCGCCGCAATGTTGCTTCCTTGTGCCTGTTTTACACGTACTTTAATGGATTGTGCTCTGATGAACTCGCTGCTCTGCTGCCCTACGAGGCAAATTCACATGACCAACCCGACAATCTGCCAAATATCATCAATTCACTGTGGAGGTCCGCAGATGTCGAAAAGGTTTCTACTTCAAAATTGGGCTATTAAACTCTATCCCTGCTTCCTGTTTTCCTTACGGAACTGACATGCAGAAATGTAGAACTAATCTAAACAGGTATCTCGCTGCACAACTCCGAATTAAGGTTGACCCCCCTAAACTTTCACCCTTTTTTCTCAGTAGCATTTACGTCTACAGTGGCCGCCTGCTTTGTTGGGGTGAACTATGTTAAACAACAAAAGAAATAAAAACGTATTTACTCAGGATATTCTTTTTGGATTTAACACCCGCTTGATCTTAAATTAAAGAGGCCTACAGATCCCTATATAATCCAATACCCACACGGTTTGCATTGTTTAGAAATTCTATCTTTTAGAGAAAAATACAAATGGAAAAAAGGAAAATAAATAAAAAAATAAAATATAAAAAAATAAAAAAATGATAACAAGGAATAAAGAAAAAAAGAAGACAAGAAAAGAGAAAAAAGGAAAAAGAAAAATGAGTATGCCTTTTGAGCACTACAGAAACACACATATATAATTATGTGGGGGGTCTACATAGCAGTAGTACATCATATGGGTTTGAAAGAAAATGATGATATAACTGATAGGAAAAGTACTGGATCTTACAGTAATTATTTTTCAAATTACATAGCAGACTTTTACTAATAGATGTAACTCTATGCTATAAATAGGTTATCAATTTTCCCGAGGGTACTACGAAAGATGCCTTGAGTACATTACAATGTTAATCGTGTCCTTCAAAATAGTACATTTTTATTTTTAAAATCACGTTTAACCTCAATGTAAATTACTATATAATGGTGTGGCACCAACATATAACTATATATATATATATATATATATATATATATATATATATATATATAACCTATCGTTATTAGGTGTAGCAAGCTACAATACCCTTTCTACACAAGACACAAATAACTACGTAAATGAATAATACACAACTATTTTACTCATCATTGTTGTAATTTAATATATGTAATAGTGAATCATCAATATACAATATACATTTGCTGCATAAATACAAAATCGACAACTTAAGTGTTTATGTATTCTGAGAATTAAACGCTATCATCGACGATTGGATGCCGTTTACATGGTAATTGATTCATGCTATATATATATATATATATATATATATATATATATATATATAAATATATATATATATATATACATATATAAACAGTCCGTTCAAAAACACATTTAAAAACAAAATAGGCCGAATAAAAATAGCACTAGCGAACTATTACTGGAAGCTCAAAGAAAGCTGACGCTCATCAATAATCGAATCGAAAATACTACGAAAGGCAAGGACATGTACAAATTCAGACGACATGTGTACATTATGTCTTACTATGAAATTTTAAATCTTAACTGTTAACGGCCTAAAAACCATTAAACTGTAGAAGTGTAATAGCAAACAACTGCTCACTATAGCAAACAACTGCACCCTATACTGTAGTTTAAACACAGATAATACATAATACATAAATAAATTAATAAACACTCAATTAATTACAAGAAAACTAAACTAAAATCTAAAATAAAAATACAAGCAAATCCGTTACTTTGTCACAGCAAAAACACAAAGATCGACCACCATATAGAAAGGAGAAAAAAGAATAGGAAAGAAAATAAACGGAACCATGATTTGTGAGAAGCCCAACCTTTTAAAAAATAAAACAATAAACTGTAGGAGGAAATAACAAAGAAGCTGATGTGTAAACTAACTAGCCTATGCGACGCGTCTATATATAAAAACAGCCGGCAAAACAAACTCTGTACGGAAACATATGTGTTGTTTTATTGCCATGAATATATTTAAACACCTTGCTCAATTCACGTATTGAGCACGGTTGAAGTAAATACTGAAAATCGATACATAAAATACTATATCTCCTGATAATATTTTATGTGTACACATGCAATAATAATAATAATAATAATAATAATAATAATAATAATTATGTCTGTATATATATATATATATATATATATATATATATATATATATACATATATATATATATGTATATATATATGTATAAATATATATCCTATATGTGTATATATATATTTATTCATGAAGCATTTCTTGAAATACAACAACGTATGTAAATATATATATATATATATATATATATATATATATATATATATATATATATATATATATGAACGTACCAATTCTACGAATTGAATTAAATATATATGCACTAAGACATCACTAATACATAACTATATTTAGATTGTTCCACTCGTAGATAATTGTGGTTTGGTGAATATTATTGTAACTATTATCACAAATAGACACACGATTCCCTCAAAATACGAACATAATTTATTTTAGGAAAGTGGTAAGAGATCACTATCTCTTTGTAAGAACACATCGATTTTTTAATTAGATATTTTAAGTGTGAAATGGTTTGTTATTGTCTTTAGTTTACCTTCAAATATAACGGTTACTATTAACACTGGCATGAATATGAAACACAGGTATGTTTCTACTACCACATTCGCATGAAAGGGTTTAATATCTCCTGTTTATTTCGATAAATAAGTGTGTTTTCCAGTAACGAATAATACTGATAAAACTTCATTATGTAATATTGTGTTTTAATTCTCTCGCATGTGTAGTTATAGAGCCAAATAACTAATCAATCGTCTCTCTATATCTCTCTCTTTTTCTCTCTCTCCGTTACTATTTATATATATATATATATATATATATATATATATATATATATATATATTTATATATATATATATATTTATATATATTTATATATATATATATTTATATATATATTTATATATATATATATATATATATATATATATATGAGAGAGAGAGAGAGAGTAAGGGAGAGAGGGTGTAAGAGAGAGAAAAAGAGAGAGATACAAACATATCCAGCAGACTGCAGACAGTTTTCGTATTTACGGTTCACATAGTGCTAATGAATTGAATTGAGCAGTAATTATAAGTTAAGCTGTCTTGTCCACCGCACTTATTAGATAAATATCGATTAAGCTTAATCTGACCTCGCCTGGAGCATTATCATTTATATATACATATATATATATTATTATGTTAATCGGTATATATATAGAAACACAGTTGCTGCCAAATATATTCGCAATGCTGCGCTCGCGCGCGCACACACACACACACACATATATATATATATATATATATATATTTAAATATTTTCTTTGTTGCACAAAACTTTATAATGGCATGAAAGAGAAAAAATTTATTAATCATGATTAATTAAGAATTACAAAGATGAATGGGCAGCTGACCGGATTCGTACCTCGCTCAACAGAGCTAAATATCGAGGTATCGTGGAAAAATATAATAAAGATGCTATGAGAATGCATCTAGCGAAAGAAGGGGTAAAAAAAAGAAGTTCAATCACATAGAAACAAAATTAAGCCCGAGGTGATTTTCTCTTTGCTTGCAAAGAGAAGGTCTCAAGGACTTAATATAGAGTGTTTTCCAAAGATCTTGAGATGGTAGGGAAAGTGCGACTTACTAAGAATGGAGAATAAGTCGACACGGAACTTACAGGTACGGGTGCGGTTATTTATAAGATGTTCAGCTGTCGACGAACCATAAGTAGTATGTTAACGTCCGTTGGTGAATAATTTGCATTGCTATTTTTCTGGGCACGTATTGTTTGACCCGGATCTCTAATCTTTGTGTCGTAATCTCAACGTAGTGCATACTGCACCTACATTTAAATAAATAAATAATAGAATTATTGTGATCTGAGGGAAGGACGTTTTTTCGAATAGAAGTCAAGATCGGTCGGTTTTTCCCTGCTCGGTCTTTTATAATGGTCACTTTTAAGATGAAAGAGACCGACATAAACCTATTAAGACACATTTCATCCGTTATTTCTTTTAGAAATTGCTATTTTTGTGAGGAAAAAAAAATAGTACCTCTGAAACACACCAATGTAATTAAGCAGTTATAAACTATGTGTGTGCGAATAGAGATGATCATATTAACAATAGTTTAAGTACTACGTATTACATTGATTTAAAGTTAAAGTAGTATATCTTATATGTATGGATTGTAAAAGTACTCTATAATAACGTTGGCATTTTTTAAACAACCCGTAGTCCTCCTCCACCACTCCCTGATTTGGTAAAGGTTTAACAATGTAAAAAAAAAAAAGAAAAAAAAAAGCAATCTGAGTTGGCTGAGATCGAACGCTTAACATCTCGGTCTTAGATCTCCGCTCGTAACCAACGGACGATGAAAGCGAACAGAAAATCAATTGAAATATAACTCAATTAAACGAAGCCTATAAATGGCGTTTTACGTTGCGATCTGCCAGAAGGCGACCATATGTAGGGGCCAACAGACACACGTGTAAGGCCATTTCTATACGAATACATCGATTCCTTTTAAACTCCCTGGATAGTATACGTTGGAAGGTGTAGGATTCTGAAAAGGTTAACTTTATTGTCTCTGTCGAGTATCTTGGCAAATATTCGGAAGTCGAGTCGCTGAGGAAATTGTAGCCGCCATGTTGAATAATAAAACACTGCAAGGATGTGTGTTCGATAATTGCATTCTCTAAAAACCGGAATTAATATAAATGTATACGTAATAGGTAGAAATAACGTGGTCTGACACTCTCAAAAATCAGCGGAATGTCCTTGCTTGTATGAGTTTATCTGTGTGCACCTCATTGTCTCTGGGTATTTAGTGGTTTGTCTATTCTGTAGTACTGTCTCTTATGTATATATGTACCATTTGTCTGCTTGTTCGATATGCAGTCGTTTGCATAGTTCTCAGTGTGCTGGTTCTCCCACACAGTCGGGCGTGTTCTTGTATATTTTGGGCTTATTTGCTGCATTCCCTTATTATGTGATTTACTGTTTCCTCTCTTTCACCACAAAATCTGCCGTTACTGTTTTCATGGGGTTTATCTATTTTGGCTTTAATCTAGTTTGCCTTAATCACATTGTACTGTGCAGCTCTCAGTAGAGATTCCGTTTTTCTATTCAAATGTAATTTTCTCAGCTATGATAAGGAATGTTGGTGGGTCTCTTCTGCCATTTTTCCTTAACGTACATGCGTGTCTTTTAATTCCCATTTTTCTATTCTTGTTTTTCTGTCTGGTTTTTCATTTGCACGGTGTATGATGCTAAGGTATTCAGCCTTACTGTGTCCTGGGTTATGCATTTCTCCAGCTCGTTTTTGTATCTTCAACATAGTATTTAATACTTGTCAATTCTCTCCCTCCTTCGTTTCTTTTCACAAGGATCCTTACATGTCGTCTTCTGAATGTAGTGCGTTGTGCATAGTCAATCTATTTTCTAGTCTCCTGGTTAAGTTAAATAACATATAATGGAAAAATCTCACAAACGCTTATATATTTTGTAGATAAACGTCTCATGACAAGATATATTCTGAAATTTCATTAAACAGAGCTCGTCAACAAAAGTGATCCAGTTCGTACTAAGGTGGTACAATCATATTATGCAGAAAAGTAACATAATTTAGAGAGGGCAACTTTATGAAGTAAAGTCTGACACAAATATTTTTAACTATTATATTCATTAATAAAGAAAAGGTGTGTTTTAAACAGTGACCCACTAGGTAATATCATTATTTAGTCTATTATGTTTATTGTATTCCTAGTTAATGTAGTTGTTTTCATTATAATAGGAATTGTGCTAATACTATATTCGTTGCTGTCGGTCAGCAGGTCGGCATGTATCTTTTTTATGTTTTAAAGAATATTTACATCGCTAAAGGTACGGGTCTCCATTAGAGGATTATTCGGTACGGTGTTCGGTTACCGATGAGTTTGAAATCTCAATTACATCGACGCAAATGAAGATAAATTATACATATTCTAATGATATCGATTCTTATAGTACGATATTTAAATTGTAGTTCATTTCTTCAAGATCATTGATATTTCCTGGACGATTCACGTTTCGAATAATGGACGATAGGTAGAGTGTGTTCTTGTCGTCATCGCTCTGCTGTTGGCGGCAAATATTTGTAAGGAGGCGGAACCCAGCCAATAGCTGAGGGGAATCAATATACAGCGAATGTCTATTGAGATGCTCCTGTGCATGCTCCGGCGCCGAAAGCACTTTGGCAACGTATGAGGCTTTTACAAAAATAAAGAGCAAGATACAAAGATAATCTAGATTATTTCTTTTTTCTTTCTTTTTAAAGAAACTATTGAATTGAAATAAAAAGATCAACGGAGAATACAAAGTGACGGAAGAGGAAACAAGAAAGTGTAATCATGCTGATAATCCGATGAATAAATCAGTGTGCAACAAATATATTCATGATAGTGAACGATGAAATTGAGAATAGAAAAAGGTTAAATAAAAACGCGAACAAAAGAGAGCGACAGGGGCAGACCTTTCAATTATTGTCACGTTTATTCGAATTGTACAAAAAAGAATGACTTCTGCCATCATTGTTCTTACTTCATTACGATGTTCTTTTAAATATATGTATACGAATGTATGCAATATTATAACACGTTACACGCATACACTCATACTAAATAATATATATATAACTAACGTGCAATTGCCTTTTATAAATATATACTGGTATTTTCCCACGAAAACAATATTGACAGTTATTGTAATATATTTAATAGCAGTATTTGATCCTTTGAGCAAAATATTATCGATTTAATATATATATATATATATATATATATATATATAACTTGCGTTTTTGCAAAGGGTATATTTAATCCTTATTTTAGTTGAAATATTTTGATATAAATAGTACAACATGAACACTTTCATTAAGTATGTTTCCAATTCAGCCGTATTCATGACGTAAATAAGGCAGCATATATAAGGGTATTTATATTTTGCTGTAACAATTGTTTAGAGTTTTTTTTAAAACTATATATTGTTTTACTAAAGCATATATTAGGTAAAATGAGTAAATGGAAGCCGGTTTATTGATTATTGTAACAGATTAACACAACCGTTTCGGCGTGGTGTCATTGGAAACCATTTCGGCGTGGTATCATTGGCAGCCGTTTTACAAAAATGTAATCGTTTCTTACTCTGAATTATGCAATGTCTATAAAGTGCGTATCTAACAATATAATTAAATTGTGAATATAAACTTTCTGTTACGGTTTCAAAATTAGTAAATAGAATATTTGATTATATGTCATATTTTTATATTTCTAATTCGATAAATACACTATAATATACCAATTCTCGTGAACTACGGTAAATATGGTTCGAATAATAGTTTATGCGAAACTTGTTATTTAGTGATGAAATCAAATCTCAAGTCTTAGTCAAACACTTTGTTTTAAAATAAGATTTTTATTTGGAGGGTGACCGTGAGGATACTACGTTTTAATTTAATAGTATTTTGAATGTAATTCACATGTAGATAGTAAGCCACTCGAACAGAATACATAGCCGGTATGTATTAACAATAGAAGTGCGTAGTGTTTTATTAGCAAGCAATGGAATTTTTTACCACACTAAGCATCGGGTTTGTTAATAAATAAAAAAAAGTAAATACAATTTACTATACTAAAAAAGAGCTGTATGAATCTAGGATCGTTGTTATTGTTATTTTGAAGTAATGTTATTTCAAATTACACGATTTATTCTGAGTAATAAATATATTCTCTTGAGTTAATACAATTTAAGATGTAGTTTCGTAAAATAAAACATAAGCGAATCAGTCAATGTTATGTTATATAAAGTCAGTGTGAATGTCAAGGGGATATAGTTTGTAAAATAGATGAGACTATTAAATTTGCATGTTTACGAATTAGACTCTCTGCGCAAAACTATAATATTCAAACAAATCTATATACTTTACGTTTAATTTTCCCATATAAAATTTTTTTGTGTAAACATTAGTATGTTTCTCTCGATTAGTCATTTGTTTGTTCAATTCTACACCAACTTTTCTTTTTACCTTTTTTTAAATAACATTTTACCTCGTTTCTCTTTTGCGTTCTCCATTTTATTTACTTAAATTTCATTTATTTTTGATTCATGAGTTATAATCATTTATATCGTTTCATTAACCTCCTACGTCCTAATTACCTCCGCAAACGCGGGTCTTATATTTTCGTGCATGTGGTTATTATGTTTGTTTTGTATGGCCTAGCGTTTAAATCACTTGAATAATTGTGACGAAGCTTGGCCGAAATATCGGGCACAGTCTAACCTAGAATGAAGTTAATTTGTGAAATACAGGGTGGGCCAAAATAAGGGTCCTATCTTTAAATTTGAATAACTTGAATTTGAATAACTTCCACAAAATGAAAGTTAAACTCACCAAACTTTATGTGTGTGTAGACTGACCCTTCCGAGATTTTTTGAAATAAACAAAACAAATTTTAGCCGAAAAACACTTCTTAAAACTTACAAAAACTAAAGTATTGTTTTTTACACTGTTTTGAGATTTTTAAGCAAAAATAATGTTTTCTAAATGAGGGTACGTGCCTTAGGGCTAATACGGCTCATGCTTGCTTCGGAAGAGTTCCTTTACTTATTCTAAAAAAAAAAAAAAATCAATAAATAAAAAAGTTATGAATTTTTAAAAATAGGACCCTTATTTTTGCCCACCCTGCATAAGTAAAAGTTCAAGTTAAAGATCGTTGAAAAAAATGATGTTTTGGCAATTACTTCCGCTCCGTTCATAGTAGAGTATCGCCAACTTCGACATCACCTTGATTTTTGAGTTTGTAAATGTTCAATAAATATCGTCATGGGACAAATTTTTTCCAGATTTGATATATCGATCCTATTCGTCTTATAACAGTAACTACCGTGCAATATTTGAGTCTAATCAGATAGATACATTTTTAGTAATTAACGTTTACATATCAACACTTCACAACTAATTTATACAATGTAGAGAGTAAGTCCTAGAAAAGATGATGCTCATGCTTACCTTGTCAGGTGGAAGAAGTGAATCTCACGACTTTTAATTTTATTGTTGTTTCTAATTTCTGTCCTTCGTTTGTATCCTCTTTATACAATGCTTTATTTTAAATCGATGCTTTCGTATTCATCTATGTTCACTTTCTAAAAAAAAGTATCTAATTTTAATTCCTTATGTATTTTCATATATACAGGGTGTCTCAGAAAAATGTACTCACTCGTAGAATGACGAGAAAACTTTTATTTATGAACATGGAGTGAAATGAAATAGCATCGAATACATGAGACAGATGTAATTGAAGAATCATGTTCGCAAATGTTCAAACTGATGACCATTATTGTTCAAACAATTCATTTCTCTCTATGTTCATAAATAAAGGTTTTCTCGTCATTCTAAGAGTGAGTACATTTTTTGAAACACCCTGTATATATATATATATATATATATATATATATATATATATATACATATATATATATATATATATATATATAGTGTTCTTACTATGTGCCGTCATGTCCTCTTTCAACAGCATGTTGTTTATCTTTTACTTCCTTATTTATATTTTTGTTCTTTTTGTGTTTTTCTTCCCGTTTTGTCTGTTTGTTTTTTTTATTTTTCTTCCAAACATGTTCTTTCTTATTGTGTCGTTTACACTTTCTTTCGATTCATTTACTTTCTTTTCACATGTTCTTTTGTTTCTTATCTGTTCGTTACACCTTCTCGTTTTATGTCTCTTACTTATTCCACCTGTGTGTCTTTATCTCGTCCACACACTTCATAGGTATTTATAACTATACTTTAATTGTATACATTATGTTTCTGCTTTCCTTTGCCGTTAATCCGTTTTATTTCCTTTTGTAATCTGTTCTTTTCATATTGTCTGCTATTCTCTATTTCCCCATTAAATCTATTGTTTAACTTCCTTATTCGAAATGTTTTCTCATTAATTTCTTTATGTTTTCCGAACCACACTTTTCGGAATTCTTCCCTCTTTGTTTTATTAATAATTTTTTTCCATAATTCTTTTTCGTGATCTGTTTTTTATTACTTTTCTATTTTATTGATGCCCTTTTAAACTTTTATTTTTTGCCGAATTAGATTTTGGCACACACGATTGGACACCTCTGATTTGGCACTTTGCACTGATTTTGCTGAAGTCTGGTTGTCTGCCAATTGACTTGACGAGGCACGTCCAAAGTCATATTTTCTTTTTTCAAATAATAATAGAGAAAGAATATATAAAAATAATCTTGAAACATGCCAAATTTCTCCCTAAAAGATTCTATATATTCTTAAGAAGCCTACAGTGAGAAATAATATTAGACTCATGAAATTAGAATAT
>OY744527.1:118814369-118821869 GCA_963556195.1 Sepiola atlantica
TCCCTGTATTAAACGAGGGTGTGAACTATTTTCTTTCGTCCTTCACTTTTAAAATGTAGGTTGTAGATTAAGCATCTGACGAGACAATAATGGGTTGAAATAAACTCTGATGTTTACAACTCAAATGTGTGAGTATGTTTTCTTATATCTATATATCTATCTATCTATCTATCTATTTATATATATATATATATATGTATATATATATATATATATATATATATATATATATATAAAGAGTTCTAACGCAAAACGCGATAAATCTAATTCGTTTAAATGTAGACCTTAAACAATAAAAACACGAATATATTAAATCAAGACTTTAATTTTAATTGAAATCAAAAAGAACTTACGTCGGTATCATGTAATGCAACACATAGATTGGTGTGTCGATGAGTGTTGAAATGCAACACTGTTTGTAGGGACAGTTTCCTGATTTTGACAATAGCGTTTATCGCGTTTTGCATTCGAACTATTCATATATATATGTATAAATATATATATATATATTACCAGGGGCGTTAATAATACATTGCACACTATCTAGGCGTGATACTACTCTATTTCGCGAAATGGATCGGTATATTTCGTTAAATCGTCCATCTAAAAGACAGAAATATAAAACCTGCGCCTTCCATCGTCTCTTGATTATATTGCTTTTAATTGTCATTGAAACAAGGTTTTGTAGAAGGCGAGCATACTGTACGGGTTGTACAAGCGCACATCATGGGCATCTACATGTGCATATATTCGTACAAGATCAACGACGGTAAGACTAGTAGGAAAAATCGAGCCTGCTAAACACTGTGCATGGCCATAACTAGACAATTCATTTTTGTAGGATTGGTATTTTTGGGTAAAAAAAAGTAGCAATGATATATATATATATATATATATATATATATATATATATATATATATATATATATACGTTTATTTGAATCGGTTGCATGACTCCCAGATAAGGGTCAATGTGTTAACATTATTCTGGAAATATTTAATGTCTGATTTATAAGCCACTAGAAAATATATTGATCACCAATCTTTTCTTTATTGTTCACATTTAAGACATACACCGTGTTCGGTGGTGCACTATTATATCTGCGTATATATTGAAAAACTATCCCTGTTGATCGAAGTCAAAATGTTTTAATTATGTACTACTGTAACGCGGCGTGTGTATATTCAATACGTCCGAGGTGTTTCGATATTTAGACGGTATCATTTATATATTGATAACAATAAGTTGGTCTTCTGCATTGTTGGGTGAGAATTTTCAATGATATACTCATTTGTAGTAATAAAATAGAAAATGCTTTAATACTATAAAGATAATCGACCGAATAAAGAATAATGCAGAAACGAATAAAGTGTTTGGTGTACACATTTTGCTACCAGTTAGCATTGCTTTAGTGCACTCACTTTTAAAGATAACACGTGTGATTCTGTTGTTAATAATCAGTGTACGAAATAAATAATAACACCAAAGCAATTACAAAAAAAACTATATTAATTATGTGTGTATATATATATATATATATATATATATATATATATATATATATATATATATATATATATTAGGGTAGGTCGATTTTTCACTTTTTTTTAAATATTAAAAAAGGCACGTACCGAAAGTTGTATATAGACCTATTAAATACTCATGCAAAAAATTAGATCAAAAACAGCGTTTTTTTGAGCGTTTGGTATCAAAGATCGTAGACAAGAATATACTGAAAATTCCTCGTTTTGGCAAGATTTGCTTGAATATTGGTGTGAAAACCAAATAATTTTAGCATTTAAAAGCAGGGAATGTCCTTTTATTTTATAAAAATGATATGAATTAAAGAAATCTTCAAATTGAAAATTTGCCCCCCCCTCATTTTCAGTATCTGTTTTTGTAAACTACCTTTTAACGTTATGAATTAAACAGTAATATTTGAATACCTAAAAAAATGATTTTTTCTGTTATTAATGAAAATATAACAAGCAAAGAAATAAGGAAAAACCTAACACTATTTTAATGAAGCTTAATATATAGAGAGTCAAATTGCTCCATATAAGACCCCTTAGACTAAAATGCTGGTCTCAATTTCTGACTCAAAACTTTGGCTGTAATGTGTTGATGCCTTGCTTCAAAACCATATACAGTTTGTGAAGCTTCTGTTATTAACTTAACTGCCCGTTCCACACCCTGAGAATGTGAGGGCAAATCTGGCAAGTCAAGCTTGGTTCCATTCATCAACGATTCTCGAAGTTCAGATTCAGTAAAATCTTCCGTCATTGGTGGTTCAAAAATGCCGCATAATTTTAAATCTATTAATTGTGTCCAATGTGTGGCATTAAAATTAATAGGTAGTATTCTTTTTAATCTTTTTCTGGTTGACTCCTCACTCCTGAAAGAACAAATTAATTAATTGAATTATTAAAAAATTCCAATCTCTACTGCTTTAATAATTATGGTGAAATTAGATAAAATCTTTAAAAATCATTCTATAAATTGGAATAAATAATTAAGTCAGAGATATATGAATAAATATTACTTACCTAATGGCCAAAATTCTTTTTAAAGCTTCTTCTCTTACTTCAATCTCCTCAGATTTAACCATGGAATATAGAAAGTTTTCAGGCAGTAAAGAAAATGTATTACCTTGTATATTTCTAAATGTGATATCTTGGATTTCCTGGGGCTGTTCCTTAATCCTCTGGATCATATTAAAAATGTGCACTTACTGATTGTGGAATTTACTATTTCTTTTAATTTCAAACCAAGAAGTGGCATACACATTTACAATAAAATTTACTACATAGTGTAGTTTTGTTGTGTGCCTTTGTGGGTATGCACCACGAGTCCATAAACACATAAGCCTGATGGCCAAAGTTAACCATCTTGCTTGGTTTAAAGGACCAATTTTCCAGGAGGCATATCTAGAGTCAACCTTACCTCTAGAAATACCTACTGTGTATTCATAAAGGAGTCTTTGGTCAGAACTAAGATCATGTATTTCATCAATTTTAAAAATTGACTCTAGAGGATTGCTAATAGTGGAAAATTTCCCCAGAGGGCTACTGAATGTTGTAGGGCCCTTTGCGCAACCATCTATGTTTTTAAAAAGGGCTCTGAAAGGTAGTTCATTATGATGCAAAGAGCAACCAATTGTGTGAAGAGTTTTAAAAAGTTTTTTTTCTAAAATTGCAACCATTCCACCTTCGCAACTTGTGTTGGTATTAGTGTTGTCAACAAGTATAGCCTTGATACTGTTCTCACTGTGGAATTCATGCAAAACATCCACCACTTGATCTGCATGAACAGCACCTGTTGCACCACTATTCGGAAGAACTCTATGTGTCAGATATTTACTTTCACATGGTGTTTCTTTTGTAAAAGTTAAATGGTGTTCTGGTCCCTTAGTTTTTTTGATAATTCTCTGTCTATTTTCATCCACAATTTCCTTATACATCAATGTGTCCTTATCCATTCTCCCATCAACTCCAATACATATATTTTAGGTGGGGTAAAAACTCCTGGCTGAAATAGTTTTATTTATCTACCTCCAACAAGGTAAGATGTGACACAAGGTCAGGAAAGTGGGATTAGATAATCCTGCGCTATAGAGGTGAGCACTCTGGCCATTAAAAAATTGACTGGGCAGCCCCGTCGGCATTCCCCTGTAGGGGCGCCTCAGACAGTTAGCAATAAACTTACTCCTCCCCAAAGAGGAAAGGCAAAGCCTGGGAGGGTGGACCTCCTAGAATTGCACAGGACGGACAAGCCCCAATAGACGGGCGTAAATCCAGACCCAAAGGCCCGGACGATACCGGTTTATTTGGTGGGGTAAAAACCCCTGGCTGAACTAGATTTTATTTATCTACCCCCAACAAGGTAAGATTGACACAATGTCAGGAAAGTGGGATGAGAAAGCCAGCGCTCGAGAGGTGAGCACTCTGGCCATTTAAAAATTGTCTGGGCAGCTTCGTCGGCATTCCCCGGTAGGGCCGCCTCAGACAGTAAGCAATAAACTTACTCCTCCCCAAAGAGGGAAGGCAAAACCTGGGAGATGCACCTCCTAGAACTGCACAGGACGGACAAGCCCCAATAGACGGGCGTGAATCCAGACCCAAAGGCCCGGACGATACCGGTTTATTTGGTGGGGTAACCCCCCTGGCTGAACTAGTTTTTATTTATCTAACTCCCACAAGGTAAGGTGTGACAAAAGGTCGGGAAAGTGGGATTAGATAAGCCAGCGCTCGACAATTCAATATATATGTGTGATAATTAAACACAGAATCAACACGGGAACTCAAATTCGCCCGATGAATTTTCAACCGGTGAATACCATAAAAAATATCCAATAAATAAAACGCCTATGTAAACAAATAATTATTTATATATAACATTAAATATTATAGTGTTTTATTCCTTTTTAATTTGAATATGTACATTTAATTTCTTAAGAAAAATAATAATAAACTTTTAAATATTTATTATTAAGTAATGTATTACTTTTTTTTGTTAAAACCCGGGTTTAATTTAAGGCGACACATCTGCCGGTGAAATCTCGGCAGTGATAAAAAATCTCGATTTAGTTGATCTTAAAGTTGCAATGCTCAAATAAATACAAAATTTTGAAGAAAAATATTTCTTGTGGTAACTTTTGACATTATTTGGCAACTTTCTTCGAGTGCGATAATTTACAGTTTCAAAATCGACCTCCCCTAATATATATATATATATATATATATATATATATATATATATAATATGCAAACGTGACCCGTGCCCCGCTATCGTTGTGTAACATGGATGAGTAATTTTATTCCTCCCTAATGTATAATCAAATATTCTTCTCGTGTTTTATATTTCATAATGTTTCAAACAATCACGTAGATCAAGTAAAACTTTTGATTAGAAATTGACACAGGATGCCTACTTATAATATTACTAGACAACCTGAATAGAACACAACATAGAGCTGTAATTCTACTTGTAAACGATCGTATACCAGGTTGACTGCGTTTTTAGCGTCCAACATAATAGGTGTAAAGCGTGAAAGAGTAATACTTACAGTTAAAATGTGCATATGCTTATATATTTAGCGAATGTCGTTAATAAACTAGGGTTGTATACTTATTCAGCTTTTGAATTCGCATTTAATTCGATAAAAATATAAATTAGGATGATGACATTGTATACATAAGACGCCACATATATACAAACAGATGTGTGTTATATTTCTGCGTGTAAAATTACAGAACCCGGCTTGTATGTATTAACTTCTAGTTTAGTTTACAGCATCCCCAATGTAATCGTGCATCAATTAAAATTACGAAGTAACTCAGGCCAAGGAAAACGAAAACTAAAGCGAGGTGTATATAAAAGCTCTGCAATATAAATAAATATAACTTAAAACGTTAAAAACGTACACGACCGATATTTCTTATAGATTATTGACTGTTGATATAAATGTATTTAAAGAATGTAGTGTGGATCTTCAGTTCGTAATTTATTGATAATGACAATACAATATGTAAGTGAATAGATCTATAATTATACTTCTAATTGTGATGGTCGAACTAAAAAAAATAGGACAGTTATATTTCATTATTATTGAGTTGTTCCCTGAGAGTTTATAGATGAGTACATCATATAAGATACCACTTTATGCACGAATCGTCCCTTAGTTCTCAACTTCTAACAGTGAGGTCTTTGACAGAGAAAAATAGAACAAACTAATCATCCTTTAGTCAATTTTTGCTTTGTGTGAAAAGTATGTGCAGATAATTTGAGGGAGTGTTCTTTCCTATATATTTGGTTCTTGTTCACTGTAAGTAAACGTTTAATGTAGGCTGAAATAATCCGCCTTATATCCGAACCTTTGAGTAAGTTCCAAGATCGATGTCTTATAAGAACTTGCCAATAATGTAAGGTGGTCTATTGCCATTTGCTTAATGGAATCCATAGTCCACCCATGGGGTATCCTAATGCCATACCAATTAGAATTAGTACTGAATTTCTCTCTTCGACGATGTAAAAGAAACTCCGGTGACCCCTTCCTTCTGTATTTCGGCTTTAAACTTATATAATAATCTCTTCCCTAAGTTTATTTATCAATTATAACATGAAACACCTTTCAAAAAAATGGATCGTTTAGCCCAGTTTAAAAAAATATTACACAGATATCTCTTTATTCTATGTTAACCTGGTCATTACGCTTCCAGTGACGTTTATCGATTACTTATACAAGACGGTAAACTCGGTTTTAATATCGCAAGGCCCATGCTTGACTACATTAAGAACAGTTTTCGATGTGTAATCTCAAAGAAGAACTAACATCTCCCTATATGTGTGTCTATGTAGTGTTTGCCTACAGTACAACATTCATTCTTTGCTATATTGCTTTCACTAGTAGTGAGAGTATATTTGGGAAAACTGACCTTATACTGTATGTTTCGCCTTTGAAGTTAATGCTCCAAAAATCCAATGGTTAGTCCATGGAAACAAGATCTATGATGTAGGGAAGTTTAGTCATTATCTTTCCATTGTCTATGAGTGTACGATATGCTAAAGGATATTTCGAAATCCTCCTCGATTTCTTCGCATAACCTGTCTTAAACAGTGTTTATCAATGGTTCTATTACTGCTTGGATCGTTTGTTCACTAAGTTTTGTAAACTAAGAATAACCTAAATTTTAGTGATTCATCTGGAGTGCGATTATATCAGCGTATGTAGACATACACAAGAACTAATTCGGATAGACTCATAACCTTTATATCAGAAACTATTACTCATTCCATTTTCCAAATGAAACATGCGCCTTGTCTCGCATTCTATATAACTGGTTGTTTAGTCGTTTGTAATGAGAGATCATTATTTACCAAAACATTAGGATAAAAACGTGACAGTCAGACTTGTCACATTCCGTAATGTGCCGTGGCCATTGTACATAGCCATAACCGGTCCAATTGCTGTCAACAAAATATCTTTTTTTAACCCTAACTCCTATTCAAAACTGGTAACATTCACTGGAAAACGGTTATGGAAATATCGAAATAAGCCAAATTCGAGTTGCCGAGCAGAAGTGTAGTTCTTATAAGGACAAGATGTAGGAATCTATTCCAGCAGTCAAACATTTATTAAGAATGATCGTTCCACGATCTGAAAACACTCAGTTTTTGTCAAATGATTTACATCAGATTCCACATTTTGCGATCAGGGTCGCCTCTCTCTCTCTCTCGAAGCCCCACCATATGACAGTAAATACTTTGAGCGACATATATATATATATATATATATATATATATATATATATATATATATATATTTATATATATATATTTATATATATGTAAATCTATATTTATATATATATATTTATATATATGTAAATCTATATTTATATATATATTTATATATATATATGTAAATATATATTTATTTATATATATATATATATATATTTATATATATATATATTTATATATATATATATATATATATA
>OY744527.1:118824369-118844369 GCA_963556195.1 Sepiola atlantica
TAATACAGAATTAGTAATAAAACTGAAAGTAACACACGTGGATTATTCATCGAAGTTTCGTATTTATTGTGGTATTAATGTTGGTTTTTATAAAAATAAATAAATATGTGGTTCATCTTCGTCGGAAAAATATTTTTTCTGTTTTATTTTCGAAATGAAATGACGTTGAAATTAAAATTAGAATTTTATGTGGAATGCATATTTTTTTTTATTATTTCTTTTTATTTCTTGAACACGTTCTCGACGGATCGGTACACATATAAAAGAACCAGCTATTTTGAAATTTGAGCATGTACGCTGCTTTCAAAAAAAAAATCAACACATTATTTAAACATCCTAGACGCACCACGTACTTCAATTTTTAAATGTCAGTTTGTACTTTAAACAGGTGATTATAAAAAGAAGTATTTAACAATAAATGCGAAATGTCGATGAATCGATGAACAAATAAACGATGTTAGGTTTTCTATTTTTTATTTTCTCATAATATATATATTACACGGTAGTATTAAGGGTAGTATATTATTATTATTATTATTATTATTATTATTTTATTATTTATTTATGTATATATAAGTAACATTTTAAGCTGAATTATTTCGACACTTGATTATTGGGGAAATGGTAGTTTTATCTGTACCATTGGAGAGCCATGCATATAACTGTCCTGTTTTTAAATCTCCGAAACAGTTTCATGGTAAACAGCTGAAGATCCCCGTGTTAATATTAGATGCTTACGTTAAGGTCTCCTGCTTTTGTTTCACTGTTAGATACTTAATCCCCGTTTTTATTTTATTTACTTACTATTATATATTATTTATTTATGAATTTTCCAACAAATGTTAAGTCTACACTAATTTGGATTTAGTTAGTTTCTTTGGGAATTTAAACTGCATTTTCCATTTTTTTTTTTGTCTTTTTGTTTAAAATAACTCAAAGCTTCTTTAGACTATATATATATATATATATATATATATATATATATATATATATATATATATATACATGAATAGGTTATTAATATATGATTGAGGATAACAAACGTGCACCGCCAGTGCATTCCCAAAGCTACGGTCATAATTAATATGTATTATTGAAATGGCTTTTGATACGCGTACAACTGGAAAATAGCATTTCCTTTGTAATCTGCAGAAAATGTCTATTCTTTAAATTAACTATGTCTAATAAATTTGAGAAATATATTTTCCATAAGTGATCACGAGAGAAATCATGGTGCAATTCGTACAGTTTTGCATCGGAAACATAAACTGTGCATTAAAAAAAAGAAAGAAATTTCATGTCTGAAAATTAAAAAAAAAAACTTTGCACAGCTTAATCGATAAATTGAAGATGAATGTATATTATGAATCCAGGGAATGGTGGCATAATTGTTACGCAAATTAAACCTCCATGAATAATTATTAAAGTCGTTTTCTTTTAACTATTCGTGATATTCCCTCTCTTGAAAAAACTACTATTTTCCATCTTTTTATTCGACTTCTGAAGCATAAAAATCAGACGTCATAATTTGGCGATAAAATGCTAAATTGCTTGTTCGGTCGAATTTTTTTAACGTTACTTACTGGAAAAAAGAATATCAAAACAAATATGAAAGAGGAAAATAGCACCAGAAGACATAGATTCAGAGAAAGAGAAACGAATCTGAAGACGATGCATCAAATTAATGGTGCAATAAAAAATTGAAATAAATAAGAAAAACACATAGAATGCGTAAGAATCACACTGACAAGAGTATTTCAAATAAAGTGCTTAGTGACTCTAAAGTATAGTATGAGGATGTATTTATATATATTTATTAACACACCCACTTTTATACTAGCACACACTTCTACACATATACACACGCATTTATATATATATATATATATATATATATATATATATATATATATATATATATATATATAGGCACGTCACTTCCCTTAATACTAGTGATGGATTATATTATATATATATATATATATATATATATATATATATATATATATATATTGATATATATATATATATATTGATATATATATCTATATATATATATATATAATAATGAAACTGACTTCATCAATATATGTTTCCAAAGGCTTTTATATATATTAAATACACTTAAATATAAACTAAAATATTTCTTGATTTATTGATTTAGTAATGTTTAAAATAAAAGTAGATTTTAATTATTTTAATTCGCCAGAATATTCACTTAAAATATAATAGTTAAATATTTGCGTTTGAAATATGATTTCAATATGCCCCAAAACAAAAACGATTAAGACAACTAACACTTCTCTTAACAAAAATGCTACTAACACAAACAACCCTGAGAAAATAAATAAAAGTGAATCCTGTATTCTTTTCCGCACACATTGAATCGTTACAAGCAGAATAACCACATCCATCTCTAATACAAATACATGTCTACTGAACACCGAACCCCGACCTTACCCTTACTCTAAAGCCACTTTCTCCTGAACTTGCATCTGTAAAAAGAAAGATGTGGCTCATGACTGATGCAGAATGTATCGGTAAAATGGTCAGAAATATAAATACCCGCCTTAACAAGTATGCATTATCTCAAGCACAGTGTATATTTCTAACTACCATTTCGATGTTGACA
Organism: Sepiola atlantica; assembly: GCA_963556195.1. NCBI lineage: Eukaryota > Metazoa > Mollusca > Cephalopoda > Sepiida > Sepiolidae > Sepiola > Sepiola atlantica. The sequence goes on from OY744527.1 coordinate 118,827,002, forward strand.
ACTGCCCCGTTCTTACGACCGAATTTTTACACAATTGCAAGTAGATTGAAATCGCTGTTATTTTTCTCTCATTAACTTATAATGTAAACCTCTGATTGCTATCTTACTTTTTAACAATATATATTTAAGAAAATAACGCTCTACCGATCTAATATACCCCTAAGTTTCAGTCTTGGTTTTCTCAATAGATTTTAAATCTTTTTCTTTGGGGGGGGGGATACGCGCGTTGCTCTGAAGAAAGGATATATCTCTTGGTACATTTTGACTGATTTAATTGTTATATCTTTAACTTTGTATTAAATTATATTTTGTCTATAGCTACTTTAATTTTATGTCATATAATTTCCTCATATATGTATATGTATATATATGTAAGCAAATTTCGTGTCCAACAGAATCGTAGGATCAATTTTAGAAGAAGGATTATTTTAATCAATGAAACAGACGAGTAGAAAAAAAGGAAACTTGTTAAAATTAACTTAAAGCCTTATCGTCTGACCCTCTGAGAGGAAACGTCAGAATGGTAAATTAAAAACTAAAAGTCGAATTAGATATGAGGGGAAAAACTTATTTCAGTTGGAGGAAACGATTGAGAGATGAAAAAAAAAGTTAAATCTCTGAACGTTATGGTGGCTTTAAATCATTTAAGATCTCCAACTGATGCTTCCAAATAGTTTGTCTACACAGGCTAGGTCGAGAATTGTTAATAACTAACGGCTCAATAATATTGAGATGGTAGTTCGACCTGGCACTGTGTAAAATAGAAAACCACCCATCGGAATAGTTGTCAGAACAACGATTCGTACTAACGAGGTGATTACCGATGGCTGATTCCTGTGCCTGAATATTCCCGGATGATCTGGAAACCTTGTGTAGGCGAATATCACGTCGTATGTGTTGGGATATTCTAAATTCTAATCGTTGGGATGTCTTGCCAACGTAGTCAGCTCCACACTGACACATGCATTTATAAACAACAGAATTCTTTTGAATGGCTGGCAAAACATCCTTACGAAAAGAAGAGAAAAAGGTTCGAGTCGTGTAAACTACCCTCAACATGGTTGCCGGAAAACAACGTTGAGTAGAAGAAGAAATCCTTTTAACAATGTCAAGGCCTTCAGAACCGAACCATGGGAGTTTCAAATAAGTAGGGTAACGTGACGGCCCAATAAATTTACCACCATTAAATAAAGCAACGTTCAGAGATTTACTTTTTTTCTTTTGTTTTTGTTTTTTTCCTCTCTCAATCGTTTCCTCCAACTGAAATAAGTTTTTCCCCTCATATCTCATTCGACATTTAGTTTTTAATTTACCATTCTGACGTTTCCTCTTAGAGGGTCAGACGATAAGGCCTTAAGGTAATCTTAACACTTTTCCTTTTTTTCCACTCGTCTGTTTCATTGATTAAAATAATGCTTCCTCTAAAATATATACATATATATATTTATATATATATATATATATATATATATATATATATATATATATATATATATATATATATATATAAAGGAATATAAATAAGAAATAAGGGATTCGAGGAGTAGTAGTGTGTTAAGAGGAACAATACAACATGTGGCGGGGAGGAGCAGGGGGAGTGGATATGAGCAGTGAGTAAGTAGAAGGATTAATAGAAAGTTGGTGTCACACGTCTGTGAAAAAATGAAGTAACAAAAGGAGAGAAAAAGAAATGTGCGACTACATGTATGAGGGACGACAAAGTGCAGGGGAATATTAGCGTTAAATATAATATGTTGGCGACATATTATTTTTCTTTAAAAAGAGGGTATACGAACACACTAGGGCTATCAAACGTAGTGACGCCCTAAATGCATTAGTCAACCACATGATAGCCCATAAAAATCACATTGTGAGCACCGGCCCATATCTGATGAGCTCCCAGAACCCAAACCTTATGATGGTATTCCAACATCAAGAAACCAGAGCAAGCAGAACGACCTCTATCACAAGACTGATCAAATATTTTCGACAGTACTGTCTTACAAATGAGGTAGAAACAGACAACACTCCTGCCACAGAAATAGCTCGCAAAAGCCGTCAGAAATACACTAGGACCTTCGATTCCAGAAAACTGGAAGTATGGGCCAACCAACAACGTGCTAAGTATTTCCTAGATAAATTATCCCAGGAATATATAGATAAGGAAGGCTCTGTAGACTGTCCGAAAAGAGGATCTCTCCATTATGATCAGGAGAGAATGATAATGGCTGCTCAAGATCAATGCCTTCAAAAAAGATGAGTGGTCTCAGCAACAATAACAAGTGCAGGTTCTGCCACACAGAAGTAGAGAGTGTGAGCCACCTGACATCTAGTTGTAAGGTTCTCCTGGGGGATGGCTATTATACAATGCGACACAACGGAGTGTGTAAATATCTTCACTGGACTATTTGTAAAAAGTTAAATATCCAGTGTAGCAGCAAGTCCTGGGAGCATATACCAGAAGGAACAGTTTGAAATAATTTATATACCATCCACTATGACTATGCAATCCCTACATCTACATATCTAGAAAGCGGAACTGTTTAACCTGACATCGTTATATGGGGCAAAAAGGGAGAAAATAGCAACCCTAGTTCAAGTCAGTGCCCCTAATAATTCTAGATTGAACAGAGCAGAAATAGAAAAGATTACGAAATACCAAGATCTAATGTACGACATGAAAAAAAACTGGAATCTTAGGAATATCTCCATCATACCAGTAATTATAGGAGCAACAGGACTAATGAAAAATATTTAAAATAACTATCTGGCGAGTATACCCGGTGAACCGAGTGCAAGAGAAATACACACAACTGCACTTGAAGGGACGGTTATAATCTTAAAAAGATCTCTAGGCTGGAGTGTCTGAAATAGCCGGTGAATGTCTGCCATCCTGTAGGATTGCCCATCTCCAGCAAATACAGAAAGATAAGAAAAATCACATTGACACACCTAAAGCTAAAACCATAAAATACATCCACGATATCAAACAATGACGCCTCATTGAATCCAGTTTGATTCTACGATGCAGCAATCACATCGTACACAGACCGGGTGTATACCATCTTTCCACATCCATAGCTTAAATCATCAACTCCGAACACAATTTAAAATAGTTTGTCAATTGATAATTGATTTTCCTCCCTCCACCATATTTCCACGCTTTTAATTGTTTTCTTCTCGTTTCTCACTGTTTCTCCATTTAAAAAAAAAACTTATTTTCTATTATTATTATTATCATTTTATTGATTATTTTTTCTTGTTCAATTTTTTATTTTTTATTTTTTTCTGTATTTTTTTTTTTTTGTATGTTCTACATTTTTATTTTTCCGTTTCTTTTACTTTTTATTTTTTTCTCTATTTTCATATTACCGGTTCTAATTTTAGTTGTTAACCCTACACGTGTTTAATTTTATTCTATTCAATCAAATAATTTTCTACCATATTCTCCTAATTTTCGCAGCCTCACATGTATTCTCATCTGTATCTCATCCCTCGCCAACATATTATTTTCTTTACCCTACTTATTTCCCCCACCCTATGTCGGCCCTCCTACATGTAGACGCACATTTCATTTCCTTTCCTTGTGTTTCTCCCTTTTTCACAGACGTGAGACACTAACTTCCTATCCATTCCTTCACTTTCTCACACCTCATATCCACTTTCTTTACTCATCCCTCTCACATGTTCCCCCTTTCCCTTAACACACACTACTACCTCCTCTTATCCCTCTTTTTCTCTTTATTTTTCTTTTTATTGTCTTTACGTTTCTCTTCGTCTCCCTATTTTTGTTATAAATTGCTTGCGCTTTTGCTAACTGACGATCGAAATATTTTGGGCTAACCGTATGAAGTGGTTGTGTCCTCATTTTTGTTAATAGTCTACTCCGCTTTGTCTACATTTCTTAAACCCATTTCACATCATTTCTGAAACTGTCGTTTTATGTTTACTTCACACACACACAGGCATACACACACACACATATATATATGTTTATATATATATATATATATATATATATATATATATATATATATATATATATACATATATATATATATATATATATATTACATACAATAACATACACTGTTTCATCTTTGTTCAGGTTTGCCATCATTATGACGTCTGATAGTCAGAAACACGTGTCCATAGTTTACCTGTATGCACGTAGAAAATAATTTATGAACAAATATAACAAACATATTTACACGTGTGATTAATGGAGACTTAATTTAATATCCTGCATATTATTTTGCGCGAAAATTGGGCACATTGTAAACCAACGCTGTTTCAATCGCCAGTTAAACAATTACAAACCTACGTAATTATAAATAGGTGTATAAATATTCTTATTCACGTATATCTTATTTCTTCAGTGGTGCTAGACGTTGCAAGTGTTTGGAGCGGAGATTTTATTTGAACACAGTAGCCTGGTTAGTCAACGGAAGGGGCACTCTAATGATTATATACGTTTTATCATTTCACAAGAATATGTCATATGATAAGTTGCATCGGTTAATTCACTTACTAGTAAAGTAGAGATAGTTATGGGAATAACATATCTCACTCTCTCTATTTCTCTCTCTATATATATGTATATACATATATATATATATATATATATATATATATATATATATATATATGAGGATAAAATACACAGTATACCATAAAATAAATAAAAAATTAAGAGGAATGTATCAACAAACAGGAATGAAAGGCGTTTTTAATTTAAATACTAGCCACGCCGTTGCTCGGTGTTTCCCAGGATACATGTAAAATAATGAAATAAAATGTGTAAACTTCGGACCGAACGTAAATAGCCCACAACCAAATGTTTTAATGTAAATAAGCAAATGTAGCTTTTCAATTGTGGAAAATCTATTTATCAAAAGAAAAGTTTACCTCAAATTGTAACAACAATACACATTGCCACAGTGTGGAAGCATATTCCAGTGTAGAAAGATGTCTGCTGTAATACCCATTTTACATAATGTAAACCAAATCGAACCAAACAGATTGTTGGTGAACTAAACTTAAAACTTAAATTACGGTTATTTTAGTGCCCCACCACTAAAAAATAGAACATTTCGGTAACAAATTCTGTAGAAGTACGAAGTTTATTACTTTTGTAAATAAATAAAACGTAGAATTATTTTTTATATTTTTATTGTTCAGTTGTTTTAGAAATATCTACAATTTGTATTACCTAAACTTTTTAATGTATATTTATGCAATTGTTTTAAGACAATCGAAACAATAGTAAGTAATTAAAAAAAAGGTTACTTTTATGTACGTATAAAAGTAATAACAATATATATATATATATATATATATATATATATATATATATTAATGTAAAATACGTCCTATGAAGTTAAGGGCGACTAATAATGCAATATCATTAGGAAGTGAGATAATCGACATATTTGTAAGTAAACAACAAAGAACGCTGCAATCATCAATAAACATAATTTCAAAAAAATACATTAAAATATTTAGGTGATAAAATTTGTACATATTTATAGACAAGCGTTTTGGTCCAGTGGTAAATACATCAATATCGAGGGTTCGATCTTTGTTTAAGTTAGCCATTCTGTTGACGATTGTCAGCCAAACACGCGTGTCTATGGATATCCTTTATGTAGGTATACAATTAATAAAAAAATATATACACATATATATATATATATATATACAATTATATATAAATGCATTTATAGAGAATCAACATTTGAAAAGAAATAACAGAATGCACATATTAGAATATAGTCTTGCTTACAATAAGGAACAGGCTCACATATATTAATACTACTTAAAATAGAGCTCTTGGAAATAAGGAAACAAGAGACAACGGAAAATAGAGAGATGGTAAAAATATAACTTTCATATTTTATCTTTTATTTTCACAAATGTTATCGTGTATTCAGTTTAACACCATTCACACACTCTTATCTGAGTAAACATGTTTCTTGTAATCTCTCTATTTTCGTGTAGGTTTATCAAAATACGATGTGCATCATTTAGATACCAAATACATTTTTGTATATGGAAAGAGGTACCTTACATTAAGAAAAGTTACAAAAAATAGTTTTTTGAACAATTTTTTTCTTTTTCTCTCTCCTTTATGCAATTATAAAAGATGAGATTTTTACAAGTGAACATGAACGAAACGTTTTCTTCTTGTACATCAAAAGAAAAATCGTTTCTTTTTTTTAGATGATAATTTGTAATTCACTGGTGCAATTTATATCTTTTTTATTGTGAAATTCTCAAAGGCAACAAAGATCACATCAATAAAACTGTGAGTCTAAAGAAAGAAAAAAATATAAGAAATATTACAAGTATAGAAAACACATGCACATGTCAGCAAGTGCTAACCTATGCAACTGCTGAATTGTGATGTCCATATATAGGTATGTATATATATATATATATATATATATATATATATATATATATATATATATATATATATATTTATATATATATATATATATATATGTATATGCGTGTGTAGGTATGTTTGTGTTTGCGTGAGTTAATATATGTGCAAAATAAATAAATGAATATATATATATATATATATATATATAAATAATAATATTTATAAATACATATTTATTAATTATTTTAATACCTACAGACATCGATGTTTCATGCTAACGCAATGTTCAGTGTAGGAACTAATTCATATATATATATATATATATATATATATATATATATATATATATATATATATACATATCGTTGGGGAATATTTTCGGGTATATCGCATTCACGTCCGCACTAACAGCGTTTCTAAGAAGCAACGTTTTTAATAATTTAAAAGTAAAATATTGACATGTGTTCAACAAATCTTATATATGACTAATAAATGAAGATCGCCAATGTATTCCAGCGTTGAATAACCCTAACAAAATCGTTATATTGTTACACACATGCAGTAAACAAAACGTATTACTTATTAGAAACTTACATGTTGCTTAACTCTTTCGAATGCATCGAATCTTTCTTGAAATATTTATATGAAAACATTCAAATGCAACTCCTATGGAACCATCTGGATATATTTGTTCACACTTGAGGCAGTGCCATTCACTTTCCAGCTGACCAAATTCAAACTTCGCTGTACTGAGGCCTTCGGTCATCCAGCTTCCCACCTGGGTATATTCGACGCTTTAAGCCAAATTCACATATTGTGCAAATTGAAGAAGCTGGTTAGTATACAATCAGCAAAAGTAAATATCAACTCTCGTCTTTAACTTATATTCACATATAAAACACAATAGATCACAACTCCGGTCTTTGCAATTTTGGAGGCAGTTCTGTTCATTGTGTATCAGTTAAAATGATATGATGGGTACTGTTTAGGTAGTATGGAAGGTGGAAAAGAGTTATATATAAACCTCACCTAGTAAGATGGGTTAACTGTTACAGTCTGTATTTGTAGCTTAATATTGGTTCAAGATAATTATATGGACACAGATACGTTGAAAATCCACAAATAATTTAAAATTAATCCAGGGATTCTTTAGTCACACATCTCTTGGGAGTTTATATTATTTGTTCATCTTTAAAATAAGTTGTAAACAGAGCGTATCTAGGACCAATAACTCTCTCTACTGTGAACATTTCAAATGACTGTTGCCAATATAGGATCTTAGAAATCAGTCTGGATAGGTTTGAATATGTATATAGTGATGCTTATATTCATATACTAAGTGCATCCGCTGAATTATCACAAGATTATAATGGTATACTTGTTAATGAGTGTTGCTAATGTATTAGTCCGTTTGATATGAACATACATATTGGCAATTGCATGTTGCTATTGCTGACCATTCTTATCATCATTTCTATTTTAAATATGAGAATGATTATTAAATCTATATACATCTTGTTACTTTCATGACTTTATTTTCGACCGAAATTTGTTTTAATTAGAATCTTGCTGTTTAGATCAATATTTATTATTATTTTACTATGAAATATGCATAACACTAAAAAAAAGTGGGCTCAGTATTTAAACATGATGTTTAATGACTATATTATATTAAATCACAAATCTACTAATAATCTAGTTGGTTTACATTAGACAAAGTAACGACGTTATAGTTCGAGTGTGTAAGTTGGGAGTGATAATTAGAAATATTTTTGTTATTTGGACAAATGTTCTTATCTCGGACGAAAATGGTTCAACGGATATGAAGTTCTACATAATACTCCGTTGTATGTGACAGTTTTCTAAAGGTTAAAGGTCCGATGGCCGATACGAAGAATCGAATTACTAATTAGTTACTACCTCTACCTTGTCATTGTTGACGGAACGGGAATAACTTTTCCGTTCACAATATTAAGCGTCTCACCGAAAGGGTGCACATAATTCTGAGTAAGACAGAAAGTTCTTTAATTCGACAAGTCATACTCGAAGAGTGTGGAGGTAACAGCAGTCGAACCGTTTTGATAATTACATAAAGGATGCGTACAGTAATCCAAAAAATCAAAATAATACAATGTAATGTCGTTTATTAAAGCTACGAAACGGATAGTACATCGTCTATTTCTACCATAACGCTGCATCTAAAACAGTTATGTAAGACTGTAAAATCTATACACTATTTTATTTCTTAATCATGTAATTTTTAATGAAGCGAAACAAGTTTCTTGCTTTATCTGTGTTGTTGTTTTTAAAAAGTCAATAAAACTAAATCACCCTCATAAATGGAAAACATTTGACTTGATAATAAACTTCTTCAGTCGTACGCATTCGTTATTAAACAACCATAATCGAACAATAACTATATTCTCGACATCAACCGACAAGCTTTACAGCTGTACATAGCCAGTGAAGAATCATTTAAAATTTAAGCAATTTATGAATGGGCATTTATGATTGGGAGAAGTAATACACTTACCAGCTTCATAAAATATTTCAATGAGAGTGATGCAGTTACTATAAGCGTAAAATTACTCATAACACTTTTATCTAACACCAATTTCACAAATAATTCATGTTTTATACACATATTTTCTCGAAATTATACTTTATCGGAAATTATCTATATGAATAATGTTAAACTCAAGTATTAAGGTATTTTAAATATTCAAAAAAAATAAACAATCACACTCAAATAGTGATAGATAATAATACAGTTATTACTGGTAGTAACATTAATCATGGTGACACCGTTAGTAGTATCAATAATAAAAGACAACACAGTGATAATACTACACACTTATGTAATTGTAGAATACAAAATGAATGCACATTTATACATTGATATTCCTCATCTAATGTAAAAACCAAGTGACCGTAAAAATACAGATAAGAGGTGAACTTATATACATAAGCAATTGTAGATAGATTTCCCATACGGGGGCATTTTAAAATGAAACAAAATAACAGTAGTAAATTATCTAAATACATATGCGAAAAATACCCTGATAAGTATAGTAATGCTGCCATTTAAAATTAGCTTTTCTGCGTAATATAAATAGTACAAGCTGACAATAATTGTTAATAGCATAATTCTAAGTCATAATATTAACAACATATTATATTTGAAGAGTTCGAATGCAAAACGCGATACATCCAATTTGTTTTAATTGAGACCGTAGACCATACAGGGTCTAATGTATTAAATCTAGGCTTCGACTGAATGCTTATTTTATTTTAAAGCAAAACAAACTGAATCCCGTGTCATTTTATGTGAAATATTATGTTGGGGTTTGTTTGAGTGTTAAAATTCAACATATTTTGCCGTGATAGATTCGTAATTTTCGAAATGGCGTTGATCGCGTTTTGAATTCGAACTCTTCATTTTTAAAGCAAACATTCAAGTGTAGGCAAATGCAGATACGCACATAATACACCCGGTAACACCAGAAATACAAAGATAATACATTATATATAATTAAAAATTATATATATATATATATATATATATATATATATATATATATATATATATATATATATATATAATAATACTATATATGTTTTGCGCATAACATTTCAAAGTAAACAAAATAAAGTAATATTAGTAATACTTCATATAGGAAAAAATACGGTGCTTCTGCATATCAACCCTGAGATTGAAGTATTTAAAGAATGTATAAACTTTATTATGTACTTACGTGTAAGCTGAAAATAAGATTGTGCAGAAAAAATTATGCAAATTCATCCAGTATTTATTAAATTATAAAAAACATTAAAAAAATGAGTTCACGTACATTTTGAAATTTTTGTAAACAATGGAGAACCCAAACCCCGAAATTCCTGAAAATGAGTTATCGTCCTTGACCACTGGAAAATCTAAAATACAAAATGTTGGAAATATCTACCGAGTGATAAAATCGTTTTTTATTCATAATTAAATAAATACTGGATGAATTTGCATAATGTTTGGTGTACAGTCTTTTTTCATCTACCACGTAAGTACATAACAAAGTTTATACATTTCTTTAGCTATTTTATTTTTAAGAGCGGTCTAAAATGTCAGGGTTGATATGCAGAAGCACCAACATACAATAGTTTTAAACAAAAAAAATAACGCAGGGTTTCATGTTTTGAACAGAAACAATAGTATTAATGATAATTTATATTAAATAACAAACTGCACTGGTAATAATTGATTATGTTATATATATATATATATATATATATATATATATATATATATATATATATATATATATATATTTATATATATATATATATATAGAGAGAGAGAGAGATACATTATTACATTACACCTGTATAAGCCTTTTTTAATTATTGCAATTTTCCGAATGGTCCGTTTAGGGATTTCGGTCAAATTGTTATACGTATGTTCCATGTGTTTCTTGTTCCATTTTCTTTTCTTTTTTGCGAGTACTTTCGATTTGTTCATCAAATCATTTTCACGCGTTGTTATTTTTTGTTTATTAAAAAAATATGTCTTCACTGTTGAGTTTTTTTATTATATTGATAACGGCCAGTAATTTACAAGTTAAAATGAGCGTCGATAATATTGAGGTGTTACATGACCGCGTGCTTACGTTCTAATAGCGTGCAAGATTCACAAGTTTGATTGCTTCACCGTTAAAACTAGTATTACGTTCTGAGCGCGTTCAAGATTCAAACGTATTGTTGCTTCATGGCTGAGAATTTGGTCACGTCTATTACTATGCTAGACACTTTAAAATATTATGACTAGTTTCGTAATTCACATTATTGATTGTGGGATGTTTACTTTTTATGTAGAGGGCTTCAAGAATTTGTAATATTTTTGTGTTAGAATCGTGGTGTATCATGTTAGTACTAGTGTTATATATATATATATATATATGTATATATATATATATATATATATATCTATATATATATATATATATATATATATCTATATATATCTATATATATATATATCTATATATATATCTATATATATATATATATCTATATATATATATATCTATATATATATATATATATATATATATATATATATATATATATATATATATATATCAGCGCAGGAAGATAACAGTCTCAGACGATCAAAGGGCGCAAACCCTCTTGAATCTGTATAAGCTGACTCAATTTTTTAAAGCCACGTGAAATTGTCACATGATAAGGGAGTAACTATAGTATATTTAGACTGAAAGCCGCGTGTATAACCATCAATATATCTCAACAACAGGGTCTAAGCATTGCACTGATGATTTATGTTAATGTCTATTTTCCATCTTTACAATTGTGATCGCCTTTTACTTTTACTATGATATTAAATTATATTTTAATATTCTACTTACATACAACGTCGTTTCGATCTTTCAGCTTGCATAATATATATATATATATATATATATATATATATATAATGGACAGATTATTTGTGATACATAATTTTATCAAGCTTTTCAATAGAATACACGGAGTCACAATGAGTCGAGGGCGATATCACATGAAGAGAAAAAGAGAAGAAAATTATAGTAATATATTTAATCGTCGAAAAGCCATTTGATTAAAACTTTTAAAATAATTTTTTTTAAATCTACTAAAACTAACAAACTAAATCCCGAGGTGCATCTCAGTCGACGAATTTTCAAGGGAAACGTCTACAAATATCGATTCAAAACGAGGGAAGAAAACACGTGGAGAAAAAAGAAACAAAAGTATTGAATATCACCATTATAAACAGAAAAAAAACAATATATCGACGTGATTGATGCAAAATATTTTTAGAGTTCTCTAAATAAGTCCAATTTGCGAGACAACTTTTGTTGCCTACAGAGCGATGACTTTCGAGTGTTTACACTCACAGCCTCCAAAACCTTAATATGGTGTTAAGCACGGGATACGTGAACAATGCGAACACAACCATCGGAACACGCATTACCGCACTTTTTTAGTATCACGCAAGTACTGTTAAATGGATGACTCGTGGACTTGTGAGCGCCAAGATGCGTTCGTCGATATATCCCTCTTTACGACACGTGATCTGCGAAAACATGCAGGGATATGCTGTGCCACTCTGACTTCCAAGCGTTGAAGAGTACGACCAACATAGTCAACTTCACACTGACATTTGAATAAGTACATTATCACACTGTTATGTAGTGTAAGAAGTACACATTTATGAAAGGCTGGGCAGGCAGTAGAAAAGGACTGTACTGCATAACAACAACGATATACAGTCGATTAAATTTTATCCGAAAAATCTATACTTATAGAACCAATGAAAGGAAGTTTCAAATAGACGGGACATTTGGGTGGACCAAAGAAAATTATGGCATTAAATTTAGCATGTTTTCAATGAATACATTTGGAAATTAGAGCCTCTGGAAAACAATTGTTGGTAAGAATCTCAGTTATGTTTCTAAGTTCAGCCGCAAGTTTACTCGCAGTGCAAATCATTAGTGCGCGGTAAACAAGTGTTTTTACTAAACTGATTTTTCTACTCATGGGGACACAAAAATCCCAACTGATATACAGGCGCGTAAACGTAGGTTTCCTATATATAGTTATAGTGAATTCGTTCCCCGTCCTATTCACTAAAACGTCTAGAAATGGTAAAGAGTTGTTCTGCTCTTCTTCCATGTCGAACTGTAGTGTTGAGTGGAGCGTATTCGATTTCTGAAAAAAAAAATTACTTGCCTTGTTAAGGGACTCAAAAACTGACAAAGGTATCGTCCACGTAACGCCATTAAGAAAAGGATCTAGACACCCGAGTAAACAGCAAGGATTCCTAAAAACCTCAGAAAATATCCGCAAGGATAGCACCTGAAGAACAAAAGATAGCCACAACATCAATTTGCTTATACATTGTATTGTTAACGCTGAAACTGACCGACTTAGTGGCCAACTTTATAAGTTCAGGAAAAGTACTTTCCGGAAACGAAGGAGGGTAAATATGCTAGGCTAAAGCATGTCTGCACATATTTCAATGATTTCATTCAGGTGTAAATTAGTGAATATGCTGGTGACCTCAAATAAAAATAGAAAGTTTGTTTGCGACTCACATTCAAAATCGCGAATAAATTAAGCAAAACGGAAATAATCGGCAATTAACTGAACACCTCTATAAGACAGGATCAAAGATATCTGCAAGCAATTTGGTCAGCCTATGCTGAGGAAAAGCAATCATAGACAGAACGGATCTCAATGGTACTCCTTCATTGTGAATGTTAGGTAGCCCGTCCATTATGGTTCGTGATTTTTGTTTATAAGCGATACTTTTACTCTCCATGTTACTCTTTTCCCCGTTTTCAAGCGATATTCGCCGATGTTTCTCTTGAAAATGTGTAGGTTGAAAGGTACCTTACGATTTAGTTTTCTAGTTTTAGTCGAACCTTTTTATTATTTTTAAAAGTGTTTAATCGAATGCCTTCCGACGATTTAATATATTACTATAATTTCCCTCTCTGTTTTTCATGTTATATTGTCTTGGGCTGTTTATGACTCCTTTTTATTTATTTAAAAGCTTGATATATATACATATATATACACACACACATATATATATATATATATATATATATATATATATATATATACATATATATATACACACAGACACATATATATATATACACATATATACACACACACACATATATATATATATATATATACATATATACACACACACACACACACATATATATATATATATATATATATATATATATATATATATATATATATATATATTAGCCTGACGATTTCCTCCGGAGATGACATGCGGAAGCTTTTGTGTAGTGTAACTGTCATGAATATATTTTTCATAATTAACTACATAGCTCTACTTACGTAACAAGAACTGTTAAAGTCAATGCTGAAAATTGATACAGAAAAGAGTGTAGCTCTCTATAACATTTTGGATACAGGAAATAATCATATATATATATATATATATATATATATATATATATATATATATATTAAATAAAATACACAATGCAGTATACATTGTAAAGTTGTGTAGATATAATGTATTAAGGACAGAAAGGAAATAACACACACACTCATTTATATATATATATATATTGACTATTTTTTACTTGCAGGGGCTCTTAAATACCTGACTAGAAAACGGCGCAGGCTATCTGCTCACGGTGGGAATAACCCGTATACGTTGTCAGGTTATACATCTATGAGAAGACAACATCTGATAATAAGAACGTGCCACTAACTAATCACATTTTGGCAGCAAACCTAGTTTTGATCAACAACTTTCTTAGAGCTAGAGTCTAAAACAAAATATTCGGTTTCAAACCTAAAATTACTTCAGGCGTAGATGAGCTCTCCCTATCGCCCATTTTATTTATTCCTTCTCTGCCTTGTTGGCATGTGCAGGAGTGCCAACGATAGTACGCCTTAACTACACCTAGTGATTTGTGTTATTTTCTGACGAAGACAATCTACGCTTTCTTCCTTTTTTCTCTATCTGGGCCACATTACGAAGTTTTTTTCGTTACTTCGACTTACGTGACAGGTCTAGATTGCTATTGTACAGACAGGTTGGTTCGACAGTGTGTTTGGCTGCTGTTTCTGACTGTTAGTACATGAGCCCTAACTATTTGGTAGCGCTGGGAACGGCTGCTCCATTAACAGTTGCATAATATTGTATGTTACTGTGTGTGAGGATGAACACTACAGTTGGGATTTCCTAGATCAAGTCACGACCCCAAACAACCAGCCCTCTGCCCTCCCCACTCTATCTCAAACAGTTATTGTATTATAAAGTGCAAATATCAAACCTAAATCAGACACTCTACACATACACCTCTTCACTTCTGTCGTTGAGGCTAGTATTCACAAATATGTGGGGACTTGGAACCAATATCAACGACGTAGAAACCTTTTTCCAAACAATCTCCCCGGATATCATACCACCAAGTGAAACAAACCTTCAATCTTCAATCTGCTTATACAACTTTGATATACCTGATAACCTCCTACTCTACCGAAAATAACCTGACAAACATATGCACGGGCTAGGAGTTTATTTTGGAACATCCCCTTGACTAGAAAACCCATGCTAAAAAAAATGCTTAAAGCTACATGTGATTTAGATAGACCTTACAACACAGCGTTAGCAACTTATATTCCTTATACGGTTCTCTTTGGACCGAGGACTGTACACTGCTAAACACTGTCTCTGAAAGCATAGGTGCATAACTTTCCCTTAACATGAATGTTCAAATATATGTATTTTAGGATTTTAATGCAGCCCACTGTGGTTCCGATTTTCCATCTTAAATGACGCAGCTGGTAACCGTACGTAAAATTTCGCCTCAGCTCACTCCTCACAGACTGTCACTTTCCCGACCTGCTCGTGTAGACCAGCAAGCATAAATTATCGACTTATTCTTGACCTCACTGTCCGAGGCTTTTACGACGAGTATCATAGCGCGCTCAAGAACGCCATTTACATTGTGGTATATAACAACAATCATTGCTCTCTAACGTCACATTAAGAATTGGGGACATTTTTTGTTTCTGTTTACTTCTCGATTCTCGCCTATTCTACAACAAATCATCTTATTAAACACATATGAGAAAAAAAACATGCAACAATCGAATCCATCCGCTAATTCTGTTTCAGTTCGCATCTTAAATCATTTTCGTTGGATTTATGTTTAAAATATATATTTCATAGCTTTTCCTGAGACTGCATATATATATATATATATATATATATATATATATATATATATATATATATATATATATTATTCAGTTGATTTAAGTAGTGATGCATATAAGTCAACGAATTCCGTCACAAATCGGTAGAGAAATTAAGCGTGAACACACTTGCACCTTGAAACAATGAATTTCGCTGCACACAGTTTAAAATTATAGCTGTGTCCACACTTCTAATGGTATTCATTTTTTTTTAATTTTGTATATTTTTTTGACAAAAAGCCAATATGTTCTCAAAATATAAGACTAAAATATACTAATTCCAAAACTAACAAAATCGTAGTTAAGCTTAAAACACATCACCATCTATATATATATATATATATATATATATATATATATATATATGTATTAATAAATATATATATATATTTATATATATATATATATAATTATTAATAAATAATGATAATTAAAATTAACCTATACACACATGTGTTTCATACCGAACCGACACTCATCAGTATGAGAGGAGGCAAACCCTGTTGGTCGTGCGGTTTGAACCGCAGTACGAAAGTCATATTTTACTCAGTAGTTAGAGCGTGCACCGATGTGTCAACCACGCATTGCCGTAGAAATAGGAGCGTAGATTAACGTGTAAATAGCAAATTCAGCACTCATATACTCTAGCCGTCTAGAGAACTCAATAGGTGGTGACTAGAGTATTGCATTAAACTATCAATGACGACTTGCTGTAAACTTACTCAGAGTTGTCAATCAAGCGATAGCTATAAAATAATCATTTATAAATAATATTTTAAAAATTAACCCATATACACATGTCTTTCATGCGAAACATGCACTCATGAGAATGGAAGGATACACTAACTGCCGGTCACACGCTTCAGACCTCAATACAAATGTAATATTTGACTCGATAGCCGGAGTTAGCACCAATGTTTCCACCACGCATTGCTGTAGAAATGGAAAAGTAAAATTGCATCTAAATTTCAAATTCAGCGAAAACATCAATAAATTCATAGAACTATCGTTCATAAGAAAACACTTTCTTTGACAAAATAAAACATCTGCAGTTCTCAATAAAATGCATTTTCATCATATATCAATTACTCAAGAGTGTTCAGTAATAGGCCTCATAGGTGCATTAAAGTTAATTCTTCCATTAAAATAAGGTCTATGCTACTTTTTTCCACAAGTTTTCTTTTT
>OY744527.1:118846869-118869369 GCA_963556195.1 Sepiola atlantica
AATACTTCATTTGAATTTGCTCTCGAATTGGCTGTTACGCTTAATGTATCGTGCTTAAAATTGAAGTCATTATTGCGAATAGCTATTCGTTGTTTTCACGATTTTACTTTCAGGTTAATATATACCATCAATATTTTAAAAAAATATTATTGGACTCATGATTTGAATTATTATAGTGCTATTAGCATACCTGCAATAGAAAATGTCGAGTTTCCCTAATACTCATTTCATTATCACTTCTGTTACGAATTCAAATGTGTAAACTAATTTTATACCTAAAGGAATACAAATATGCGGTTAATTGATGCTTCAAAACTTGTTTAATTAGGAAGACTCTAAAAATCATGTAATTATCGGATGCTTATGTAATTACAACGGCTATTTTATAATTATTTCGAATCATCACATTAATTCTAATTATTTTCTCTTCAAGAAATGATTATACATGTTTTAAATCGTACAGGCTAAAGTGAACAGTTAGGTTGGCTCTACTACTTAGAAACCAATAGAATGATAGAAAAAACAAAATCGACATGGACTTTTAAGATTCATCGATTCGATATAAGTGTTCAGCGATAAATGTTATGTTTAAAAAATAACCTTCATAGAGATAGACGGACCGACGTACGGAAAGTCCACGTATCGAGTTTTGTGAAATAAGATCAATGGAATTTAAAACGAAAACGGATTTTTAAGATAAGTCTTTCCGCTATTCGCCTGTCAATATTAAGCGTCACACAGCATTAATGCCCGCCGAAGTTGAAGTCACTCGACTCAAGTTCTGTGAATGCATTGTAAATGGTGGTTGACATTTAAGAGGAACACACAAATACAAAATGATAGTGAAAACATAAGTGTTACAAACCGTACAACGGCCAGGGTGTGTATTATCAATGTGGTGAACTTACATAAAACAACACCCGTCCATTAAATGTTTGTTTTTAACGATCAAAATCTTATTCCAACACACGCGTGAGTAATTGCCGAATGGTTGTGCCTAGCAACATACATATCGTGTTATATCGAGGCACATGGGCATCTAAAATATTGAAAGATTTCTCAATTGCAAGACTGAATTGTATACTACTTTATTAGAAATATTACCAAATAAAACTGACAATAAAATGTGTATTGATTTGACAATTTTCATGAAGATGAAACACATCAGAATTTCCTTCCGTACTTTATATCTATTTTATTTTAGTGTTATCTTCTTTTGTTCTTCCCCGCTGAATATTCTCATACAATATGTCTATTATATAATAGTCCACTCGGTAACGAAAGTAAAACTATAATACGAATACATTTTTCCAGGATGATCAAATCAAATGGAAAGTGTAAAGCGTATCAGTAATTGTTAATGACATTCACTATATCATACTTCATTAGATAATGGGTGTACTTCCTATAAAGATGAGACTCCCGAATACCAATAGTAATCTTCAGACGATGTATTAAATCCAGAATTTCATAAACCCCTTGATATGGCGAATTCCATGTGAATAATTCTCAAAAACAAGGGCATGGCTACTTAAGTTGCAAAATTCGACTTAGTAAATTCATATGGCTATATTCGCCTGTCACACTCAGAAAAAATTATTAAGTGTTCTTCACATTGCATTTCCCTGCCACTCGACAAGTTTTAGAAATATGTTAATCAACAAACAGCTTAGAGTCGCAATACAATACAAGCAAAAATTGCTGTGTGCGTTTCAACACGCAGCCAACCAAGGGAGTAAAAGTTAATAACATGGCGTTCTTATTATGACGATCCTAGAAAGAGATCGAATTATAGATGGACGCTTGACTTAGAGACTTACCTCAGAATTAATGTTGTGTTTTCCTCTTTCGGGCTAATTTTAAAGTTCAATATTTCATTTCGTTTTCCTTTTCGTTGTCTCACTATTCTATCAGTAAATCTGTGTGCATGTTTGTTAAACGTTAATACGTAATGTAAATTTGTTTATATAGAAATGTCGTGTCCATTACTTAAGTTCGTACTTCAAATACGAATGTGCAGGACGTATCTCATGATGTTTATTTTTTCGTAATACTAATGTGTTTCATGCTGGAACAAACTGGCAAGTTGGATTTTACATATCTGGGAGTGTCTAACGGCACTTCCATCTGTGTCACTATGTTAGTTTATACATAGAGCAGAAGAAATAAAACAGTATTTTCCGTTCTATCGTTGGGTTTCATAATAAATACATACGAGTAAAATGGTTATCAAGTACTCATTCACTGTATCACGTGGTTTTCCCCAAAGAAGGTCCGACAATCTATTTCAGTTAACCACCTTGACTATCAATGTAAGCCTTTATTGGTCTATTAATTTTGACGTAAATATTAAGACAACTAATGACACATATACATACTCCTATTTCTCAGAATGTATTGCCATGTACTGACTTGTATCTGAGCAGATAACAAAACAGAATGTGAGAACATTTCTTATCAAGTTCGATTTATTCTAATGTTAAACGCTCAGGCAGACGTGTTTACGAGGGTAATTCAATAGTTACATTCTCAGCCAGAATAAATTTAAATTAATGTTTCTCTTATTTATAATAACCCTTTGTTCGTTGTCATGCGGTTTATGCAATCGAATCACGGAAGAGAGACATATAAACATCATTATGAAAGTGTAAAGCCCACATACATTACTTATTTTTTAGAACTTGCTATGCCGATGCAATTTAAGGTTATACATGATGAGCTTAATGTAGCTGTATCTGGTCAGTTTAGGGTTAGGGTTAACAATGAAAAGCACGATAGCCCCGTAGGAGTGCGTAAATGCAATTTAACACGTGTGTCCAACTTCTCCTCACGTTTCGTCTTCATTTTCATGTTTCTACTTTGAAAATAAATGTATCGTGTTTAATATTTAAAAATCATATGAAACAGTAGTCAACACTTTATGAATATACATGGCAGGAGTGTTTGTGTAGAAACATTCTAAAATGTATGATTTGTTGAAGATCTTAATCCGTGGTACGTACAATTGGAAATAACACAAACATGTCGAAATGTAATCCAATATTTTGTGTTATGACACTTTTTTTTCGCTAAGCTTCACTTGTGTTCAATATTTCATACGTATCACAGTCGTTCAAACTGTGATACGTATAAGATATACAGATTTAGAACATAATAAGAATCCTATAGCAATATTGTTTAATAAGAAGCTTGTAAACGACCCTTACTATTTAGTTGCTTTGTAAATAACGTCGACACTTGATCCCTTAAAAATGGCAATGTTCGGTGTAAAGAGACATCCATAATGTTCCTAATACTAATGGACATGTGTAAAACATATGCATTTACTGCAAAAATATTATAGATTTAACACCAGATATTTAATTTTTACACGAGGAAATTACAATCAAATAAAAGTTGGTTTACATGGCGTAGCTTATCATATCACATTTTATTATCTCGATTTGAAGAGTAACAACTTTTTTATATATTACTCTTTTGAGTTGGAAATCCTGCTAATGTCAACTAAAATGAAAATGGATACAACATAAGACGCAATTCGGCATTTCAGTTTATCTATTATACAACAACCTTTCTATAGTAAATTATTTAGTTCAACCTGAAATAAATAATTTCTAACGGCCAGGCGTTTATGATTTACATATATCATTACCGATTTAATAGTTTCCTATATTGTTTGGCTATCTAAGGTTCTAAACTATAGGAAATCCTATTTTACTCATAGCTAAACAATATATTCACTGTTGGGATGGTACTAGCGAACACAAAGAAGCATATAATACTTAAATTCGATATGTTTTTCGCAAAGTCCGAGAAAGTAAACCTAACATTAACTCTACTGCAAAGAAAGCAATGCATACCCAAAGTTACCTACCCGTTTAGATATTTTATCGATCAAACAAAAATGGGTACCCTTTAAAATGCATATTTCTAATCTAGTTATCTATTATGTAAAAAGTATACATTATATGCGCCAATTTGATCTGCGCATATGGTGATGAAAATGAATATTTAATATTAAGCGTGTCAGACGACCAACGGAGATAACCTCTTAAAATAAGTTCGATCCTACGAATATTTAATATTCTATTTTAAAATAAGTGCTGAGGGAAGGACGGGCAGATAGGCGGACACACAGATAGGGGGAACGAAGAGGCTAGCAGACAGCCAGTCTCCTGGAAAAATGTATAATAGGTAAGTATTATTGAATAATACATACACTTCATTGGAGGCGATATCTCTTTAAATCACATTGCATTATTTAACATAATTAATACAGTCAACCTCCTTGGTTGGATATTTTTGTCGGCAGATGTGTGTAAACTATCGTCATTGTTTAGCGGTCATCGAGTAAAACAAACGTTAGTACACGAAACGGAATCTTCTGCGCTGTTACCATTGATTTGCATTCTTTGCAACTGTCAAAAGCTTGTCAATTTTCGTTCCACAAATATAGAAGATATTCTGATAGTGAGAATATGGCAGCCGACCAAAATGACAGTTGAAACGCGTAGGCATTAGCGAGTTGAAGCGTGCTTAGAATGTCATCTAGACCAATTCTTCTATTATTGTTTGAATATATCTTAGTTGTTCTACTCATTTCTTCCTTGCGTTTTCCCATCTTCTATCGTTCAATATGCTCTACAAAGTGTTATATAACGATGACATATTTTCTAAATACAGAGTTAATATGATATAACTTTTTTATGTATTTTAGAATTAAAAATTATATGAGAAACATGACAGAATGGGTATACGTTGGTTTTGATTCATTCCTGGTTAAACACATGTGTGCCTGCTTCTGTGATTTTAGTGTACAATGACAACATTCGTTCTAACTTGTCAATCTTAAAATATGTGTGCGATCACGCTATTATGCACAACTTCGGCGTCAACGTAACTTCGTCGGAGGCGGGGGTTATTTATATTTCTAGGTTGCAAACAGAAAAAAAAAGAATACCTCGCCATTAACAATACATTATACAGGGTGGGCAAAAATAAGGGGCCTATTTTTTCAAATTCATAACTTTTTTATTTATTGATTTTTTTAATATTTTTTTTTAGAATAAGTAAAGGACCCCTTCCGAAGTAAGCATGAGCCGTATTAACCCTAAGGAACATACCCTCATTTAGAAAACATTATTTTTGCTTAAAAAACTCAAAACAGTGTAAAAAACAATACTTTAGTTTTTGTAAGTTTTAAGAAGTGTTTTTCGGCTAAAATTTGTTTTGTTTATTTCAAAAAATCTCGGAAGGGTCAGTCTACACACACATAAAGTTTGGTGAGTTTAACTTTTATTTTGTGGAAGTTATTCAAATTCAAGTTACTTAAATTTAAAGATAGGACCCTTATTTTGGCCCACCCTGTATGTATTAAAACACAGTTGAGTGGCAATATTACATGCAAAATAAAAGTTATATTGGTTTTGTTTGGGTACAAAACACAAGTTGAGGCATCTGACTCGTGCTACTTTGTGTTCGAGGAAATTATGAGCATGCTTTGTGTGTTCTCTACTTTATTGAGGTTGATTGCAAGTGATGCAATGAAGAACATTATAATTACGTCCACTTTGTTTAAATATTTCTTAAAACCAGAGAACGAAAGCACTTTAGACGCGACCTTTGCGCCCTTTTTCTTTTACTGTGCCGACCGATGTTTCTGACGAATTGCTGTTTTCTGGGTGTTAATCTGTTCATATAACACTTATCGTAAGCTAGTTTTTAACCTTAAACTAGTATGTTTTTATCTCCTTACACCAAGTGGTTCTATGTGTTGTCTGGAGCCATTTCCATAAACATATGCTGGCCGTAATGGGATTTTAGTATTTAAAAACAAATGCATTTCGATGTTTATTTATAACAATACTTTCAACGATACTGATATATGTTCAATACCATATATCTTATTTTAGTAGATGTATACAGCGTCTATCTTTATATATATATATATATATATATATATATATATATATATATATATATATAGATATAGATATAGATATATACATATATATACATATATATATACATATATATATAACTATATACATATATATACATATATATATACATATATACCTATATATACATATATATATACATATATATATATATATATATATACACACACATATATATATATATATATATATATATATATATACAATATTAATGTTAAGTAAATAATATGAAATTATTATTTTAGAGAGAGAAATAGAAAGAGAGTATACCTTTTGGGGGATCAGAACGGTTAAGCCGACATAGCGATGAGTCATGGCATGTATACTAGGCATTTACTTCCTTTCCACCATATGAACATGTCGCGCAAGAATGAAAGTTGAGGAGAAGGAAGCCAGCACACCTAAAGAAGGAACACTCTGGTCTATAGACATTGCCTGCGGAGCTCCCTCGTCATTCTCGCGTGGGCGCCTCATGCAAATAGAAGTAAACTAACTCTTCCCGGAAGAGATGAAACAAGGGCTGGAAGGGTGCATTATTTGGACTGCCTAGGACTAATACCTAAACCCGACCGATAGAAGTCCGCCGAAATGACCCAGTTTTTATCGGACTGATTGTTGAGAACTGATCCTCGACTAGTATCTTCCAGTCAAGAGTCTCTTAGCAACCACAGCTTCTCCGAACCTGCATGTATACGGACGATATAACGGTCGATTCGGACATGATAGCACTGGCTGGCCTCACATTCAATGCCGTTTTAAATTATTTGCTCAAGCTATAAAGAAACGCGCATACAGGTGTTATGTTATATGTTATTAGTTATCATATATATTACTCTGTAGAATGAGGGTATCTATTTATTTCATGGTGTCTCTATACTCATTGGTTTATGTATGCATACAACCATCGTTGTTGCCTGTTTATACAGGGTGGGCAAAAATAAGGGTCCTATTTTTAAAAATTCATAACTTTTTTATTTATTGATTTTTTTTTAATTTTTTTTTTAGAATAAGTAAAGGACCCCTTCCGAAGCAAGCATGAGCCATATTAGCCCTAAGGAACGTACCCTCATTTAGAAAACATTATTTTGCTTAAAAAACTCAAAACAGTGTAAAAAACAATATTTTAGTTTTTGTAAGTTTTAAGAAGTGTTTTTCGGCTAAAATTTGTTTTGTTTATTTCAAAAAATCTCGGAAGGGTCAGTCTACACACACATAAAGTTTGGTGAGTTTAACTTTTATTTTGTGGAAGTTATTCAAATTCAAGTTATTCAAATTTAAAGATAGGACCCTTATTTTGGCCCACCCTGTACTTTCTTACTGTCTATATTCTACTTGCTTTTCTTTTATTATTTCATTGTTTACTAGTTTCTTCTTCTATTGTTTTCTATTTGCCTTTCTAAGTATTTCAATTTATTTCGCTTGCCATAGTTTCTTTCTCTCTATTAGCTATTTCTTTCTTTTTACTAAATATCGACTGCATATATTGCTATTATTTATTTTATTTATGTACCCTTTATTTAATTTTATATTAGCGTTATTTTATATATTCGCTTTTTCATTCATTTTCTATTCGGTTCTTGATATTTTATAGCTATGTTTATGTATATATTTATTCCTTTTATTTTGTACTTGTTTGTATTTCTTCAATATTGGTTCATTTTAATTTGGTCTATTTCTTTTAGTTATTCATCCAGCCTCTTTACTGTGTTTCTTTTGTTTATCTAAGTATTTTCCCAGCCGCGTTTATTGTTTTATTCATGATTTTCATTTTTTATTATTCAATTTAATTTCGCAATGTGTTGCTTTTTGTCAATCTATGTTTTCTTTCTTTTTGTTCATTTTTTCTTTATTTATTCGATCGATTTTTTTCTAATATAAACGCTCATAAGAATACGCAACGGAGTATCAAGGGAATTCAATGTCATAAAACAAAAAATCATCGTTGAAACGTTTACTTTCAACTCGAACACTTTCTTCTAAGCAAAGGGTTAATTTCCGAACTTTCTCTTCATACATTGAACACGTCTCAGATCAATGTTATAATGCATGTTGAGAATATGTTTCTATAAAAGGTGCACATGCAATAGGAATACGAATATACGTTGTATTTTTTATGTCTGATCATGAATACGAAGTTGCCGGTTGCATATCTTTGGTCAGTTAAATAGAATTGACGCACCATATATCATGTGCATATTTAATAGTTATAAATGAATGTATGAGAAGTATATAATAGAGACGAACCAAATGAGGTTCGGCAACGTTGGTTTCAATTTCAGTTTGCAGGAAAAGATTATCGCTGTATACGCTACTTTGTAAACGTACATTATTCACTGAACCCATATGGAGTCTAAAGTTGACGGACATATATAGCTGAGACACGTTAGCTATAGTGTGACGATTGAAACGATTTATTTGTACGAGTTTGATATATTTACTATATTGATATTCCTTTACGAATTACTGGTTTAATATTATCGGTGAATAGGTTTAGTAAAGGTACGTCTCAAACTATGTTAAGTAGCTTCATGTGTGAACCTGCCTCTCAAGAGATGATAATGAGCAAATATTTGACATGATTGTCAGATTAGACAGTCGAATAATAAAAGTCAATTTCCATTCTTCTAACAACACTGCAATCACACATACAGCACATTGCATTAAAACGAATATGCATATGCTGCTATACTGAAAACAAATGTATATTTGCAATTGTCGTATACCTCTATTTATAAACATGTTTTAAAAGATCGAATTTCTGAACACTATAGTCGTCCGGTAAGCATGTGGAACCTAACAATGCAACCAGCTGCAATAAAAATAATGATTCAGTAACTTAATACTTGTAAACTATACTCATAATTCAGGGCAGTGACACCTAAGTTATAATATGTATCTTACATATCTAGTACATTTGAGTGAATGTCCTTATTTATACAATCAGCGATTTTTAATTATTTTTTTAATGATTAAATAGAAAACGGGGTATTGAATAATTCACTCTCGTGTCAGATGTTACAGAACATCTGAATAACTGATATTCGATTCCACGTAGCTAAGATTTCGTGTTGATTCTTGTTAACCTTCTTTAAATTAAACTGGTAGGTTCAAATGTGGACGTGTATATGAGATTAAAGGCAACTAAATATTGATATATGTGTGTGTAACACTGTAATTATTCACGGAACGCTGTAGCAAACACAGGATATAAGTAGTCGAATGTACTCGAGAACATGAGGCACATTTTGACATGGTGCATGAAGAGACATACAGAACTGGCGGAATGCGCTATTTCACTGCATGAAATTATATATATATATATATATATATATATATATATATATATATATATATATATATATATATAAACCCCTACTGAAACACAAAAGCTCACACCTTTTCCACGAGGCCAGAACATTGGCCATCAACCTCAAAAATAACAAGAGAATAATGCCCAACACAATTACTATCATCACGAAATCTATCAAAGGATTCAACGCACAACACACAACGAAATCCGAAACCAAACTCACCTAACTAATCCTAGACAGCAAATGAAAAACTTTAGGACACCCGGAACTTATAAAAAACCTCACCACTTATAAACTGTCAGACATAGAAACTGAAGCTCTCAGTTTCGGCTTATAAGTCGCTACCGGAATATACTACAACACCACCACCAACACAGTTTTGAACGATTACAGACACACTGACACAGGCGTCACTCAAGTTTTTATTCAACGAATAATCTCAGCCACTCTACCGTATGAGCCCGTTTTACCTAAAAGATACATAGACGCTCTTAAATACCTAGCTATCAATAATAACATAATCATATCACCATCAGACAAAAGCGGGGACATAGTAATCATAGACAAAAACACATATCTAAAAAAATATCTACTCGATACATACACTTAAACTGACAAAAACCTATAAACAAAAACATAGAACATTTCAACAAACGTTTTAAACACCTAATTAAGAACAACAAACAATGGGCATCATATATTGCGTATCGTCCCACTATCCTACACTATACGAGCTCCCCAAAACTCACAAACCGGACACCCCCATGCGTCCCATTGTAACAAGCACAGGTAGTACCACACACAAAATCACACGGGCCATAGCTAACATTCTCACCTCACTAATGGGCACCATCATCACCTCCCACATCAAAAACTCAAGCGACCTTCTTAACAAAATAAAAAAAACATTAATGTAGAAAAGAAAAACATACATAGACTAGATGTAACAGCGTTTTACACTAATATACCAGTTAAAAAATGCCTAAACTTACTCCACACACATCTGAAGAAAATCAAAACCGACTTACCATTTCCCCTCAACACTTTAATAGAAATAATTAGACTCCTCACTGAACGTAACATATTTCTAATTCAACGACGAATTCTACAAACAAAAGTGTGGACTCTCAATGGGCATTGCGCAACGCTCTAACCGTTGTATTGACCTGCCTCTTCTTAGAATTCTTAGAATCCGGCCCTTTAAAATTAAGACTACTTCACTCACAGCAATCCACATTAATTTCACTCTCTGCCACTGACTTCTCTCAGCTTAGACCTTAGTCCAGCGCTCTCAGCAGCCACGGATACTACCTTTTATCATCAACCCATCATGTCAATTCAATATTTCGATGTACTTGCATGACATTTTTCTTAAAATTGTCATCCTGATGAAGTCTTACAAATAAAGACGAAAGGTGGATGAATATAGGAAATATATATATATATATATATCTTGGTTTTGCCTCTGTCATTTACCATATTATATATATACGTCAGAATGACTACCCGAAAAAGTAACAGAAAAAATACGTCAATTTCGTACACATTTTTTGCATTCATTATTTGAGTGCATAATAGTTTACTATTCGAAATATGATACTAATATAAATGTAGAAGTCTGTTTAAAGTACAAACGCAATCCATTTAATATATATAAGAACAATTTCAGTGTGACGAATCATAGATATATTCAACTGTAATTTGGAAATTATCATCGTCTTCCTTTGAATATTTCGTCGATACAATCAAAATTGCCTTGAATCGAAATCCCATCTATTGCAAATTATTACAATTAGCCACATAACAATTATTATGTACGTGTAGAAAGCTGATGGTGGAAGAGTTGATTAATTTCGAGACTGACTAATTCACGGGTTTTATATATTTCTGTCAATTCCACACTACCATTATGGCTAAGCATTTTGTGAACAGTTTTCTGTTTCCTATTGTGAGCATCCTATCTTTACAAAGAATAATAGTTCTATAACGTGTGCATTTATATTTCATTTACAGGAACATATACAAGCATTCATTATCAGTCTCGAAAAATCGGATTCCTTCATGACGCCAAAAAATTATCTAATATGCTTATTATTTTTCCTTACCTTCATGAGAGTGACTAAAAAAAACACATATAAACGTCTGGTGATACCAGATCAGGCTGCCATGTGGCTCCCTGAGACGAAATTCACCTACATTGACGTTTTTTTAATTTTTTTTTATTTTTTTATTTTTATTTTGTAAAACTTAATTATGTTCTACAAAACCAAAAACAAAAACAACAGCCCCTCTCCCTTTCTCCCTCCCCTTTTTTATTTTATTTTTAGAACTTGAAGCAAAAATCTTTTACTATAATGACCAGATTCGGCATTAAATAACCCAAAAAAGGGTTGATATGCCGTAAAACAAAACTACCAAACCAAAAACGATGATTAAACATTTGAAGATATAAAGAACTTGAAGCATAAAAACTTTTACTATAATGACCAGATTCGGCATTAAATAACCCAAAAAGGGTTGATATGCCGTAAAACAAAACTACCAAACCATACCAAACCATATAAACGTGGATATTAGATGGACATGAGTTATCTCTGATCTATTTAACAAAAATGCGTTAGATGCTTTATCCGTCAACATAATTAAACATTTAATTTTTTTAATAAGACTCTACTTGTTCTGTAACTTTTAGAATTTGCAAGAGCACGTTTATATTTGTCCATGAATAGCTATAATGGATGTGACATTTTTTAACTAACGCTTAGGTTTAAAAATCCATTTTTTGTGTAAAAAAACGCATATTTAATGGATATAACTTAAGAATCACCATTTTTTTAAAAAACCGTACATGAAGCTCTATTCATTATATATTCCTTATTCCCAACATTGAAAATATGATGACACTATTTCACTGAGCCTATGGTTTAAAGAGAGTTTTTAAAGAGTACTTCAATGAATAACGATTTGCTGAGACATGACTATGTTAACGAACATAATTTTCCACAAAAATTGACGTTGATATAATTAAGGGGATATTGGTTTCGACATAAATCAACCCATAACTCGAACTCGTTCAAAAATTCTAAACATTGTTACATTTATTTTCAGCATCTTTTTCTCTACACATAATGATAACACATCAATGCTAGTGTTACTGAATCATGTGCCATCTATTAACAATATAGGAATATTATAAATTCACGCGCTCTGCGAAATAATCAAAGTGACCCTTAAAAAGCATATTCCCAGCAACAATTCTAATGTATTTCGAACTCAACTATTGCTTCGCATACCTGTTATGTTTAATATTATGATATATATTGTTTTCTAGACGGAACACTTTTTCAGTGAATCTATTCAAACTCTTGTGTCGGATAAAGGTTGCATCGCAGTATACATTTCCTATAACTGTGAGCATATAGTTTAAAATTGCGATTATGTCACTAATATAGTATTAGGTATCTAGTAAATTGTTTACAAAGAACACATGTATATCTCGCTGTACCAATATTCATATACTACTAACTATTTATAACTTTGCCATGTATTTATATACGTATTGCTATTTTAATAAATCCTCTTATTTCTCTATTAAAACATGTATGAATATATTGCAGACATCTGTAAAGTTGCTACTCCACGATATCTGTTCACTACCAGCATTGAACGATTTACTGCGTATAATAATGATGATTTTATAAATGAAGCATAATTATTTTGTCGGCAGATCGTATTTGTTTTTTTTTCAAGCGTATCAAATAAATGAGAATTGAAATTTTAATGAACACACAATTTGAATTAAAATAGGCAACTACATTTGTGACGGAAACAATTAATGCAGATTACAATATTGGATTTTTGCATTTCCACCAGTGAAAAATGTTTTGTTTTTTCTGCGAAGTTATAAAAAAGAAATACACTGAAAGTGTATTAGTATCTGCTATGTTTTAAATATTTATTTTATTTCATATAGTATTATAATGTTTCATTAATGGGGAATTGTTGGTATCTTTCATCATGCAGTAAGTCGATCGCTTCGCTCAAGTGTGGAGTATGATATCATTTCACCGTCCATTAAGCAAATGAATTATGGCGTACAAGGCCCAGACAAAAAAGATTAATGAAATGAATATTCTTTTAGATGAATCCATTCAATGTATGCGATTAGTAAAGCCTCGTGATATCTTAACTTTCGTGTGACACACAACGAATTTCATATTTCAAACTTAAAGGTGACAGACTGTCGAAATACAATGTTAAACTTAAAAGTAACTTTACAAAATGCCAAAAGGCTATTTAAAACTTACATGGTATAAAACAACAAACATACTATTTAAAACGTAATCATCGAAGCTGAGAAATATAAGATGCAATAATGAAGCGCAATAAACTGGGGAAATACTATCATAAAGTTAAGTAATATACACTCACACAATGATAACAGCGAAATAAAATTTCTATTTAAAACTAAAGCATTATAGATCGAGGAATATATTATTTCTAACCTTTCGAGAAAGGCGGCGAAAATGTTTTCTAAAATTGAATCTGATAATCAAATCGAAATGATTTTTTTTTAATTCTAAGCCTGTCAGCCCGGCAAGCGTCCTATTTTACACGCGCTTGGTCAACGACAATTCGTCTACAAATTGGCTGCATTGGCAAAGTAGATGCTTCTATTTAAACATTGGCTGTGATGCTAAGGACATATAGTTTCAAACACAAAGTATAACAGATCGTCATATTACAATGTTACTTTATGGAAGACTACCGCCAATTATCAAAAATTCAGTTTCCCAAAAGTGGTCGCAATTCACGCGTAGGATCGGGTTACGGTAAGGTTAAGTATCAGATTAGATTAATGTTTAACGGTTACGATAAGCAGTGGTTACAATTACGCTTAAAGTATTTTCTACAATAGCTCAAACGTCTTATGTATCGAAAACCTCTACTCCATCTATATTCTACGTTAGCGTTTTAACCTTCTTTTTCGAATTCAAAGTTATAATAAAAACAATATTAAGCGGGAGAAACTTAATGTGATTTAAAGAGTAAAATGAAATATATAGAGTAAGATGATATAAGAAATTAAGCGCAACATTTTCGTTGAAAAACCTTATGTATAAATATGGTTTGTCACAGCTTATTCAGTGATAGACGGATTACAGAAGAATATTTCAATATAGACGCTTAGACGTATGTAAGAAGCGAAGTGAAAATGAACCTTACGATCGAAACATATTGAATGCGGTGATCGTTGCAACGCAAATGATCACAGAAAGAAAAATAAAGTAGCAACCGTGATCACCTTCTGTTCGTTATCGTTGATTAAAAAACGTAAAAAAAATTAAGTAATAAAATAGAATGTGTAAGAGAAAAATACGTGTAAGGACAGAAAATTGGAAAACAAGTAGATAGAGGCAATTCTGAAAACGTTATCATGAAAAAGCATGTATTTTGTACAGTTGTGTCACGTTTTTTATTTATTGACTTTTGTCATTTATATCTCAGCAGAATAGTTTTCTTATCAGTGTGTTGGTTTGATAATGAAATCGATGACTGCAGTTAGAATATCAGGCGAGGAAGCACGGATCCCCTTAACTTTAATGGTCTTAAAAGAACATTAATCCACACGTTACTGATTATATCAGATAATAGAATCAGGTTGATAGGGATCTTCGTATTTCAACAACACGCGTAAAAGCAATAAACACTGGTTTGAAATCGACCATTGACACTTCTTCATCACATAGTTAACCTTTTTATCTTTTACACTTACAATAGTTACAGCTATAAACTACATGATACATTTTAAATTGAGTTGAACTCAGCGGTAAAATTCTTTAGTATTCAAAACTATATAGCACACAGATACATGGGAAACCTTTTATCAGAAAATAGTTTGTGGTGAATGAAAAAGCCATAATACGTGTTATGTATGTGAATTTTGCGGCAGTTCGCTAGTTTAAAATATGTAAGACAGATTCCAATAAGTATGTGTATAAAATCTGTTTTCAAACAAGTTGTTTCCTTGCTGTATCATGTGCTCGTCTTATAAGATATTTATTTTATTAACCTTTTCTTCAGTATCATCGAGAAGACTTTAATATAATAATTCAATAATGATCGTCGAACGATTTTATTAACAGTAGCATTATGAAGAGACCCTCACTAATAAACGTTATACCCCATATAATATTTATTGGAAACATATTATTAACAGCATTATGTTAGCTACATTAACAGGCATAGGTTGATTGTGATCACTTCTCTCTCCCCTTCTTCCTTGGATTTTTTTTGCTCAGTTAAAGTAGTGCCAGCCGAAGCTGGTGATACCACTTGTGTTTTTGTGTGCGCGGGATGAAAGCTATGGAAATTCCGGGCAGTTTCATTTAACTTGCACTTCTTTATTGCTCTGTATATATGTTTTTGGATTGTCTATGTAATAGTATCGTTCGTTGGTGTTGATATTTGTTGCCGTACTTGGGATGTTTTTAAAGATTTCAGTTGGTTCCATTATTTTTCCTTCGTTATTTTATCTTAGACTTCCCTTTTATTAGAGCATCTCTTATTTCTTTTTTACAGATTTTTCGAACTGCCCGTACCGCCTGTACAATTATTATAATTACTAGGAAATAGATATGCTCCCTCCGGTCGCATATTTTTGCTAAGCTTCCCGTCAGAAATTACGCTAGTATGTAATTTGGGTAGAGCTTTTTATCACTACAATTAATTTAAATAATATATTGCACATGATTAATTAAAATGAAAATTAAGTTTGCATTGTTATCGTCTGCTCACTTTTCTTTCCACGCAATCATTTTGCGCAAAATAATTTACAAAATAATAAATAATAATAGTTTTAGTTTTTCAAAGAGAAAAAAGAAAAGTGTAACTAAAATAACATTAACAATAAAAAATACAGCGAATACGATTCTAGAAACAGTTATTAACTTGCCCAGTAAAATGTGCCCCCCCCCCCTAAGTTATCGTATGCTCGCTTTTCTTTACACTCAATCTTTTTGCGCCAAATCCCCGTCAGAATATAATAAGTAATATGTTATGTATTTCAAAGCGGAAAAAAAGGTGTACGTAAATCAAAATCAACAATTAAAACAAACAAAATACAGCTAACACTATTCTAAAATCAGTTATGCAGTTTTCCAGTACAAGGTGTTGTTGTTTTTGTTGACAAAACCAACTAAATTCATTATAATGTTGATGTGTGTTTTTTTAAAATAATAATTTTTAAATCAATTATTATTTGAATTCAACAATTCAATAATGTTGTTAAAATCAACAATTTAAAAAACTAAATACAGCGCACACAAATTTTCAAATCAGAAAAAAAATCGGTACTATTTTACTGCAGGACCCGCGATAACTTTCGAAAAAAAAAGTTTAGCTAAACTAAATTCTTCATAATGTATGTGCGTTTATCAATTATTATTTTAATTAAACAATTTTATTCAATAAATTTGGGTTTTTAAACATAATGACTAATAAGATTAAGAAAATAAACAAACTCAGAACGGTTTAATAAGATAAATCAGTAAAGTATTGATGCGCCCGTTCAGAGGGGGTACGCTGTTTAATCAGTTGCACGTAGAGGAACGCGCCCGTTAAGAGGGATGTACACTGTTACATCAGTTCTCATTATATAAATACATAATAAAAGAAATAATTATAATTCATAAGTAATATCAATAGCGAACAAAATAACGTAAATAAATGTTGAAATCTGAAGAAAACAATCATGAGTGTATATTTACGAATACTAATTCATAAGAAGATCAAACACAATTGATTATGTAAATTGGGAAATGCCCATAGTGTTTATGGCGTTTTTTTAAATAGTATATAATGAAGCTGGCGAACTTAATAAATAGTCATAGTACTCTGATGGAGTTTCGGCTTCAGACAGACACATACATAAACTCCATTATTAATAGATACTTGTTTGTTCATGTTCAATAATCTATTTACTATTCTGGCAAATTCCATTAATTAGCTACTTTTACTAGCTCATTGGTGCTCAGCCTGTGAACTGCTGGGGCGACGAAATCTAACATTTGTCAGTTTTTTTCATTGTTGTTTACTAGTACGACGTTCAGTTTCCTTGATTATATGTATGTGTTTGTGTGTTCTTATATACCCAAGACGAGTTTGTTCTTTCAATTTTCTCTCTTCGGTTGGTGTTCGAAGTGCAGAAGTTGGTATACTTTCCAATCGACTATTTGTCTACGTATGAGTGTCCTTTTGTGTTCTGTTGAGCTAGTATTTACTTATTATGTGATTTACTAGTTATCTCATTTCCATAGATAATAAATTAAATGTTTTCTAAGTTCAGTATATTTAATTTCATATATAATTTTCAAAACTTTTTCAGATTTTCTGTTGAAGTATCATTTGCGCGCAGTTGCATTTGTGTAGTTTCATTCTTATAAGTCTTATGCATAGAAGTGCCGTACTTTTCACATTTCTCTTCTTGTCTTTTTGTCTCGGTTTAACCGCCTTTTTGTTGTGTTTATTGATGCAATGTTTGCGCTGGTGTATGTTATTGTACAGTTTAGTATCATCCTTCGAATTCACTGTTATAATTATTATTATTATTATTATTATTATTATTATTATTATTATTATTATTATTATTATTATTATTATTGTTGTTGTTGTTGTTATTATTATTATTATTATCATTATTATTAAAAATGATATTAGTATTATTAATAATAATAATAATAATAATAGTAGTAGTAGTAGTAGTAGTAGTAGTAGTAGTAGTAGTAGTGTCTCTTTATTTGTAAGGATTACCCCTTTTCAAAAAAACTCTTATTTTCTATTAAAACCTATTTTTAAAATCAGAGATAAATTCAACATAACATACATTTCAATAATAATATGTAACAAACTCACATAATTTACAGATTAAATGTTATTTTGTTAAACTCATTTACTATTGGATTACCATGAATCTAAACAAGAGTAAATATTAACAAGAACTATATTGTTTACTATTTTGCTATTATATATATATATATATATATATATATATATATATATATACAACTTTATTCAATTTAATATCTAATCTATCTCACTATATCATCTGTTATATAAGGAGTAACTGACCCAATACCGCGATGATCGCCCTATTTACTTTACTATTTTTGTCACATTTGAGTAATTCCTTCTAGCCACTGTATTAATTAATTCATTTATTAATCAATTAACCCTCACATCTAAATATACATATAATATTAAATAAAATACTAAAATAAAAATAATGGCATAACATTTGTACTCTTACCTATACGCAACTTGCATTTTCAATGTGTGCTCGGTGTGGTACTAAAGTTTATGGATTTTAGGTGACTGAATCTATAGAAATATTTTTTAAACATCTGTCTTCTCAATAGCATACATGTGTTTCAAGTCTGGCAAGATATACGATTTATTTTGTATTTCAATCTGAAATTAAAAAATTAAAATATGATATAATAAGATTTAAAAATAAGTCTCACTCAGAAGTACTCCCCTGCACGTTTCATTGTTTTACAGTTGAATTTTTTAATGTTGTAATTAGTTTCATCAACTTCAATGAAATTAGATATAACCTATGAATGTGTTTTATTGGTTAGACATCTATACATCACGAATGCATATTTATCAGTAACATAATTCAATAATTCGATGAATGAATTGAAGAAGACCAACAAAAATGTATCCTATTCGAATATACGATAATTACAACAATTTTGTATTAAAAAAATGGAAAATAAAAAGGTAAATAAAATTATTTTTTACATGTAAAAAATGTATTACTGACTATACTACCCAATTACTTAATTTGTTATTACACACCTATCTTTGAACACTATATCAATGTGTAGGTTAGAATATTAAAATGTATTGATTTATTGCTTGCTGCAGCACTTACCATCTACTAGCCCACTCGTGTTGCCATTTCGAAGAATTAGATGAATTTATTATAATAATAATAATAATAATAATAATAATAATAATAATAATAATAATAATAATTCATTTAATAATAATAATAATAATAATAATAATAACAACATTAATAATAATAATAATAATAATAATAATAATAATAATAATAATAATAATAAAAATAAATAATAATAATGATTCATTTAATAATAAAAAGCCAACAAAAATATTAAACCAAATACTATTTATAAAACTTAGCAAGAAACTGTCCATGAAATTATAAGTAAGAAAAACAGTAATCTTCTCTCTTTTAATTAATTAAGTTATCATCAGTTATTATTACGGCGTTTAAAAAATCCTCATTGTTGTAAGACAAACTGGATGACGAACATAACTACAGGATACGTTTTTTTTTACTATTCGTTGCTTACTGCCACACATAGTATTCAATATTCACTCTTACTATATGACATTTAGAACATTCTATCATTAAGCAAAAGGGTGAGACCGGCATCAATTATCTGTGATACTACTATTGTTAATACTAAAATAGACGAACATGATGTTTGCAATGAATTCGTGTTTTTTATATTAACCTCATGATCTGTAGTAGACACATTTAACTAAAAACAAACTAAAATATCTATATAATATAAGTGTATATCATCGTCTGGGCAACGTTGTGTGTTAAGTTTCTTTCCGGCATATAGGAAAATAGTGTTTCGAATTCTGAATATCGATATGTACGCCTTTAGCGCACATGGAAACCTTAACACGAGTCTAGTTCTCCATGTATGTAACTGTATTGGTGTATTTAACTACGATTATATCTTTAATAGTAAACCATCTTGGTGTGTACCAAAGGTGCTAAGGTCGACGTGTAAACATGCCCCTTTCAATAGGGCGTTCCAGGAAATCGATAATAAACTATATATTTTCCCTGGCAGCTTGCATTTCCACAAACCACAACGATCCATACAAGATTTAAACAACAAAAAGGTCCGCATCCCATGTGTTTTTTTTCTAAAATTATACCGACGTATTCGTTACTGGTATAACAACAACCGAGGAAGCACACATTTTATCTATAATATCCCGGCATGATTAGATGTTGGAAGTTGTTAAGATTAGAAACTAGATCGCCAGGTCAGTTACACATGTGATCAGTAGTTAGATAATGTGCCTATATGCTTGGAAGCTCGCCTAAATCTCTGCAATTATATGTCATACATCTTTACATTAGCACTACTAGTTAAGGTAATTCTATTTTGTTATAGAGATTGATACTGTACGCTATATGGAAACAGTTATTACGCCTACTACATGCGTAACGCACGAGCTGGGTACAAATATACTAACATGTAATCTTAACGTGATGTGAATAGTTTAGTATTTACAAAATGTGTAGGTTCCATCCTTTAATCGTGTAAACATTTACTGT
This sequence comes from Sepiola atlantica, assembly GCA_963556195.1. Taxonomy (NCBI): domain Eukaryota; kingdom Metazoa; phylum Mollusca; class Cephalopoda; order Sepiida; family Sepiolidae; genus Sepiola; species Sepiola atlantica. Next base: position 118,867,536 of record OY744527.1, read on the forward strand.
AATATTCGACCATATACTATTAATACTATATTCTATAGAATAGTTTCTATAAACTTTCAATGTAATACGACACATTTTATGGTGGCTTTTGTGTTGTAAATATTCGATAACAACTTCGACGATCAATTGCGTTATACGTTATTGCACTGTATTTTATTATCGTAATATCCAATAAAATCCGTAACATGGCTTCTAAACCGGACGTTAAAATGTAACATGATATATGAAGAAGGAAATGCATGCATTCGTATCTGACTTGGAACGAAACCAAATGAATTGTGAATGGACGTGTTATGCCCGACTTACCGTCGTGTTTCGAATATCATATACAGAAGAACCGTGAACAACTTTCTACCCAGGGAAGCATGTAATCGGTAATCCTTCTGTACTCGCGTTGTTGTTGACAGGGAACGCCTAAATTTAAAGCGAGTAGCAAGGTCGCGGCCCTTTTCATTTAGTTTCTCCGCGCTGCGTTCTATTCAAAAGGATAATAACCGTTGCCCCAACTCTTTTATCTTCCAGCGGAAAAAAAAAGGACGAGGAAGACAAATGCCGACATGACAAGAATGTGTCGGGCACACGCCCGTCAATAATACATTAGAAGGGTGTTTTAAACGGTTCATGAGCAAAGGAGACATGTTAATTTTCAACTGGCCCTTGAGGGAAGGTGAAACGGAAATGCACGGCACTGGGAGCACTTAACCCTGTACAAAGAAAGGCTATCTTTCCAGGTTTGTACTTATTTGATACACAAATGCAAGGAAATGGTTGACTGCATCCGAGGGAAAATGCTCATAGACTTCAAAAAGATAATGCAATTTATATTGACTTCTTTTAACATAAAGCAATGCAATATACAAGAGGGTGATTGTATCTCATTTGCATTGAAATGAATAAATATTCTACATATCTAATAACATGTATGTTGGTAAATGGTGGTTATTGTTTAACATATATATATATATATATATATATATATATATATATATATGTGTGTGTGTGTGTGTATGTGTGTGCGCGTGCGTGTGTGGTAGGAGAGGGGAGTGGATCAGTCCCTCTATGAGTTAAGATGTAGTGTGCAAATTAAAATGGTATCTACTTAGCGTAAAACTAATACTCTTCCTTAAATTACTTCAGTACCTTAGTTTGTCAGTATTTTGAAAAATAATCATAAATGGTCTACACTAATGAAATACTACATATATATATATATATATATATATATATATATATATATATATATATATATATATATGTTGGCGATATTACATTTTTGCTGACGTATCACCGTCTACAGTAAAAAAAAACTTACATATTACCAGTCCCTTATCAACCTCTATATTTTCAGTGATTAACTAAATCAAATGATGTAGTATTGTCTTAATACAATCGCTTATGCTTTGTATATGATGAACATATCAATTTTGTTTATTTTTCATAGGTTATAGTTATGAACAATAATACGTCTGCAATATAATAAGTTTCATGTTGTCTGTTTTTCTTGGTAAATTCTAGTGTCATGCGACTAATTTATGATACAGTTTTTACGAGTGTTACATGTTAGTTGAAACTGGTTACATGTTGCCGTAATATACACCCTTTATTGCAATTGATGTGAAACAGCAGGGGTACCAATAACTGAGGTCAAGAATTCAATATATTAAATGAAATAACTTGCTGTTTGCAAACTTGACAACGATGAGTGACGCCGGTCTAGTGCCCGAGTGATTAACTGAGTGTAGTTAGTTGAGTGATGCTAGATCAAACGTTTGTATTCTAGTCGGGATGACCATTTTGTTTAACACGTAGCTGATAGTTGGGTCTATTTTAAGAT
>OY744527.1:118874369-118911869 GCA_963556195.1 Sepiola atlantica
ACAACCTACCAAGCTCTAAAATACCCTCATTCCTGAATCCTTAACGCTAAACAAGAAGCTTCCTACATCCACAAAAAAGACCGACCCCACAAAAATATCTCCTCACAAAATAACGGAAGAAAACAAATCTTACTTAGTCTTCCCCAATAACTCGATATCTATCTCCCTACAGAAACAACTCAAACCCGACATAATGTTAGTAACATCCACCTAAAAACTATTAAAGACCTACTTAATACGAAACCCCAACCATCCCCCAAAGACACCTCTCACTCTGCTGGCATCGACAAGATAAAATGCGCCGTATGTCTGATGTTCTACATTGGGGAAACATCAAGAAAGCTGAGATCTCGCATTTACGAACACAAGAGGGATCTCAAACACAACATTTCCACTAATGCTCTAGTGATACACAGGAACACTCTCTCCAACAATTTAAACCTTTCAGACTACACACTCCTCAAGAACGAACACTCTCTCTCACGTCGCAAATACATTGAAAGCGCGACTATTCTACTTTCATCACCTCTAAACTTCAACTTAAGGCACGGATCCTATACCCTAAGCAGACACTTAGCTAAAGCTGCATTAAAACTATACAATATATTGCACCACTGCGCCCCTGACTAAGTATCTATCTCTCTCTCTCTCTCTCTCTCTCTATATATATATATATATATATATATATATATATATATATATATATATATATATATATATATATATATATATATATATTGTGTTATAGTGGAATAATTCCAGGAGGAAATCCGGGTATGAGAGCTCAATGTAGTAAACAGAGCAATAATAAAATATAATAACACGAAATCACATAATTGTCGATGCAATAATTTATTTCAACCGTTCGGTTTTTTCAAGCATCACTCAGACAATTACATTTTTGAGACTGATAGAAAATTGAATTTCCCTACCACAGTTCCAATACAATCATAGATGGTAGTAGTAGCAACCAATTTGATACATCTTTTATAGAGAGGGGGAAAATTTAAAACTTATATTTAACTATGGCGGGCGAAGGGGAGGGATCTTTAAGTTAATCAACTAAAAACTGCCATGTCAAAATTATGACACATACGACTTGGCGATATCAACCATATAGGCAATTTTACTCACGCGCATACACAAAACTAAATACGCACACATCATATGCGCACTCACATACATAATCTCACTCGCACATTATCATAACTAAGCATAATCACATACGCAACTTTTATTCATCTCCAGCCAGAATGCGTCCGGCGAAACTCGTGTTCTCAAATTCGGTTAGAGAAAAGAAAGAAAGAAACAATTAACAGGCACAGAGAATATATAGACAGACCGCGTGTCATAAATTCACAGTCCGTCTGGGTTGAAATAAGATTACACGCACATACATATATGTATACATACAAATCCATACGCACATACACACACATATATACACATACACACCCACACATATACATATCTATACACACATACATATACACACATATATATATATATATATATATATATATACATACATATACATACATGAATACACCTATATATATCTCTGAATCTATTTGAAATATTGACCAAATGCATACGCATGTAGTTGTTCACACATGTAAACATACATACACATACATACACACACACATATATACATATACGCACATATACACACATATACGTACGCACACATACATATATATCCACACACCTACACACAATATTTACATAACACTCTATATTCTTACTGATGTAATATGAGTTCTAAAAATTAGTCTTACCTTATTTATATTTTAGATTAATTTGATAATCTATTATTATAAATATCATGCGGGGGGGGGGTTATCGTACCTAATGTTATTCAATTTGGTATCTTCACCGTTGTAATTCTAGAGGCCCATCGGATTACTAATTCAAGTCTAATAATGTATATTGGTAATATTTGACATTTATACTTATATCTTTAAAATAAGATAGTGGTATGAAAATTTTTTCTGCAGGTAATACACTAGTTTTTGAATTAATATAATAACCTCTTGAATAAACGAGATGAACTTATGGCTAAGTGCAGACATAAATATAAATTTAAAATAATCAACGACTAGTAATCCGATGGACCTCTAGACTTATAACGGTGAAGATACCAAATTAAATAACATTATTTAAGGTAACCCCCCCCACCACCAACATAATAGTTATAATAATATCTGCTATAGACACAGAATTGCCGACTTGGTGATATATAGTATTTGTGTGTATGCGTATATAATGGTATTTTGAAATATTTATTTATTCAGATTATTTACTTAAAATAAGATAGTGTTTTTAAAAAAAAATTCTGCGGTTATTGAATTAATATAAGTATAAATGCCAAATATTACCACTAGACATTATTAGACTTGAATTGGTAATCCGATGGACCTCTAGACTTATAACGGTGAAGATACCAAATTGAATAACATTACTTACGGTAAACCCCCCCCCCCCCCATAATATTTATAATAATATCTGTGATAGACACAGATTTACTGACTTGGTGATATATAGTATTTGTGGATACGCGGATATTTATTATTTACTTAAAATAAGATAGTGGTATGAAAATTTTTTCTGCAGGTAATACACTAGTTTTTGAATTAATATAAGTATAAATGTCAAATATTACCAATATACATTATTAGACTTGAATTAGTAATCCGATGGGCCTCTAGAATTACAACGGTGAAGATACCAAATTGAATAACATTAGGTACGATAACCCCCCCCCCCCCCGCATGATATTTATAATAATAGATTATCAAATTAATCTAAAATATAAATAAGGTAAGACTAATTTTTAGAACTCATATTACATCAGTAAGAATATAGAGTGTTATGTAAATATTGTGTGTAGGTGTGTGGATATATATGTATGTGTGCGTACGTATATGTGTGTATATGTGCGTATATGTATATATGTGTGTGTGTATGTATGTGTATGTATGTTTACATGTGTGAACAACTACATGCGTATGCATTTGGTCAATATTTCAAATAGATTCAGAGATATATATAGGTGTATTCATGTATGTATATGTATGTATATATATATATATATATATATATATATATATATATATGTGTGTATATGTATGTGTGTATAGATATGTATATGTGTGGGTGTGTATGTGTATATATGTGTGTGTATGTGCGTATGGATTTGTATGTATACATATATGTATGTGCGTGTAATCTTATTTCAACCCAGACGGACTGAGAATTTATGACACGCGGTCTGTCTATATATTCTCTGTGCCTGTTAATTGTTTCTTTCTTTCTTTTCTCTAACCGAATTTGAGAACACGAGTTTCGCCGGACGCATTCTGGCTGGAGATGAATAAAAGTTGCGTATGTGATTATGCTTAGTTATGATAATGTGCGAGTGAGATTATGTATGTGAGTGCGCATATGATGTGTGCGTATTTAGTTTTGTGTATGCGCGTGAGTAAAATTGCCTATATGGTTGATATCGCCAAGTCGTATGTGTCATAATTTTGACATGGCAGTTTTTAGTTGATTAACTTAAAGATCCCTCCCCTTCGCCCGCCATAGTTAAATATAAGTTTTAAATTTTCCCCCTCTCTATAAAAGATGTATCAAATTGGTTGCTACTACTACCATCTATGATTGTATTGGAACTGTGGTAGGGAAATTCAATTTTCTATCAGTCTCAAAAATGTAATTGTCTGAGTGATGCTTGAAAAAACCGAACGGTTGAAATAAATTATTGCATCGACAATTATGTGATTTCGTGTTATTATATTTTATATATATATATATATATATATATACACACCCACATTGGAAAATGTGTTTTGTATGTATATATGTGTAAGGATATATACACACATATGTGTGTATATGTTTACATATACACATGTGCGGGGATGTGTGTGTTTATATATTTTTATTGTTTGTGATTTTTGCAAGCTCTCATCTATAATCTACCATTTTTTATACATCCTTCTATAACCCTTATTTTTTACTATTTTTAAATCCCATTTATATATTTTTTTTCCCCTAACCTTTAACTTGTTCTTTCCCTTTGTTTTCTTTTTTCACAGTTTCTACCTCAGTTTTTCATTGTAATGAATTGGTCTTTAAACACCTATTGTTGACAAATTAGCTGACCCATCCCTGTGTATTTCTTTTTATCTTTAGGTGCTAAATTCCAGTGTATCAATTTCACACCCTTTTTTGTTCACCGTAGTTTGATTCTCTGTCGCCCCCCACCTCCTTAGAAGAATGTATCACCTACATATCATGTCCAAACATCACTTAATGTCTTCTCATATGATCCAATCAAATAATTTTCCCTCATCCCATGTGTGTGCCATCAATATGAAATAAAATTATTTCTGTATTCTTGATTTTCTGAAGACGTTCGTCACGAACGAAACCGGTCAAAAAATCTCTTGTTTTTGTTTTTCTCCTGCACTTTGACTTGTGTTCCGTCTGTCATCTTTTCACATATGTATATATATATATACATATATATATATATATATATATATATATATATATATATATATATGTATATGTATATATATATATATATATATATATATATAATATATTTATTAGTTTATTTATACCAACAGCTTTTATGTAATAACTTTATGGCGTACAATACGACTAAAGTGCATAATGTAATATAATGTAATAATAATAACTAAATAAGTTTCTCTATTTCTTCTAAAAACGGTTAATCATAAGACTATTGTCTAACTATTCCGAAAATATATATTTTGATTATATACAAAATATAATAAACACTACAAAAAGGCTTTATCAGTGTAAATTGGCAACACTCAGGGAGAAGAAAAAGATCCACTGACACACTCACACAGATACATATATATATATATATATATATATATATATATATATATATATATATACATATATATGTTGGTGTGTGTGTGTGTGTGTGTAAGTATATAAACATATCTATATGTATATCATACATTATAATAAAATGCACTCATATTGTATAATATGGACGTATAAGTTATTTTATTTGGTCTCTAAGTGGGTATAGGTTTATATAATACTAGAAGTGTTAAGATTGCCTGTAGAGTGAACGCTGGCACTGTTTAGTACACAATTTGTCAATCGAAGCATTTCAGACTGACTCTTCTCTAAAAACACTTCCGACATTTATTTCAGTTTTCAAATTGTGTTGTGTAATAAAAGATTCAATAGTAATGCCTTTGTAATTTTGTCTAATTTATCTACATACGTGATCCGCCCACCTGTTAACGAAAAGGATCTGTAAGCCTGTTTTTTTTTTTTTTTTGCTTTTTAATTCATAGTATAGAGCGTTATACGAATTTATTATTATTGTATTAGTTTTAATTTTTGAATATTTTATTTTCTTAATTCAAGTTATATACACACATACAAGATATAGTATATGATATATTAGGGCTTTCGGATATCGGCTGTATTTGCAATAATAATACATGTATTTAATACTATTTTATATGCGAACGTTATTTAATAAAACACTTGAGTTCAATATCTGATATCAACCGATAATCATAGGCAATGCTCAAGATGCCTCAGCAAATTAGGCTACTAGAACTAGAAGGGGCCGATATTGTCTTAATATCTATCCCTCTGTAGCGCGTAACGTCTGCCGATTACTAAATATTTTTAGACAAGAACCATTATGCATAACACTTCCTGATTGTGCGGTTAGTAATGCTATATGAATCTTAAAATGTGGCAGACTTACTAAAATACTGTGTTCATCATCAACAGAACGTATAGGCTACAACCATTATTTACAGCATCAGCATGCTAGTAGTGAATTCATAATTACTTAATATACTTAAATATATACTGATTGAAATAATAAAGTGTAATAGTTTTACTAGTAAACAAACTATTCAAAATTATATGTGCAAGACTGGTGCAGGTGTGACAAATAAAACGAGATTAAACTTCGAATAAATGCATCGATGCAGACCGATAAGTACGTGAACAATGTCGAGAGAATGTCAAATGTCAAATAAAAATAACTGGCCTTTAAATTTGAAAGAAAAAAACAGATTTGAATTAGCTTTGTCATTCATCGTTTAATACAAATAAAATATCGATAATAAACGATACACGACTTCAAAGTACGACTTAAGATACTAGTAACACATATATAAGTGACACTGTTTGGTTTGTGCTCAGCACTGAGAGATACTATACAAGTAAAACGATATTTTTTTTTTTTTTTTTTTTTTTTTTTTTTTTTTTTTTTTGTCTGGTGCTTCGAACAGGCGTGTTCAGGCTTGCTGGTTGTTCAACTCGCCCTGGCTGATGTGAGGATCCTGTGAGACAAAGGAACCGCACCAGCATGTGCTTGCATGTGCACGATAGAATTGGTGTCGGCTTGCCTGCACGCCGTGTATCCGACAATTTGGGGTTGGTCCGGGATATTAGCGAGGTAGGCATCAAGAGAGCGCTTAAATTGTTCCACAGCAGCATTTTTTATATCCCGAATACACCTAGGCATGGCATTGAAGAGTTGTGACCCCTGTACAGGTAAGCTCGTTTCAAAAATGGTTCGTATTTTCCCACCAGTTTTTAGCGAGGGAACAATGCAGTGCCTCCCGCGGCGTTCATTGTCTCGGGCTTGAATGTGGCCATTAATGTTCGGTACCTTTCCTTCCAATATCTTCCAGATGTAAATTATCCGGTACCTTTCACGTCGTCTTTGCAGCGAGAACATTTTTGTCTTCTTCAGACATGACCAGTAGTTCCGATCAGCTTGAATTTTCCGTAGAAAGGACCACTGAATGGCTTCAAGCTTTTGGATGAGCCTAGGGCTACTTGGGTTCCACAAGACAGAACAGTATTCCAAAACTGGAATGACCAAGGATTTATACAGCGTGACCATTGCACGATATTCTCTGGTTTTAAATGTCCTCAGGATCCAGGCAATGAGGTTCTTGGCTTTTTCCACAACTTTGTTTATTTGATTGCTAAAAAGACAATCACTAGACATAGATACACCGAGGTCCTTTACTTCTTGCTTTATGTTTAGTTTAGTTAAACGTACCGAAGAAAGATATTTGAGAAACATGTATCTTATAAATCAAAAAACTGTAAACTATTCCTAACATACATAACGGTTTGCAACTATTTTGTAAACACCTACAGAGAAAATGAATTAATGATAATTCATTTAAAATCAGTAATGTATTTATGCGTCATCTCTATTATGTTAGAAAACATAGATCGAGAATAGCATTTCGAGCTAAGGGATTTCCAGATATTCCTCCTAAGAGGCACATAACATATAACTTTCAACAGTAAAGATCACTTGAGAGAATCAGATCGGCCTGAAGGTGATGAAATGCGTTCTTTATTTTCATTGTTTTCGTTTTCACATGTTTTACTTCAGCATGATCAATTTAATTGTATGATCATGCAGTGTAAAGGAGGAAAAAAAAAGAATGGAGTTTATAATTTATTTTGATGCTTCCATTTTGTATGATAACATCTCTACGAAAATAGATGACGAAGAAAAATACAAATATAAAAAAATGTTTATTTGATTAAGGCATAATCTTTTGGAATTGTGTTTCAATGAAATTGCGGAAAAACATCATAAAATTAAGAAGAAACTAAATTGTTACTGATTGAAGAGTTTATGGATTAGAAGCTGTTTAAACATGTAATTGCACTAAACTAATGTTTCATTCAATGAATAGCGTAATGATGAAAACCTAAGACACACACGCATATATATATATATATATATATATATATATATATATATATATATATATATATATATATATATAGAGAGAGAGAGAGAGAGAGAGAGAGAGAGAGAGATAAATAAATAGAAGGATGAAAAGGAATTAGAAAAGCACCGGAGGCAGATATTTTTACAATTCAGTTGCTCAAGGCAAGATATATTCCGAATAAAAAGCAATTTATTAAATTATTTGTTACCTAACGCCATAATTTTCAAAGATCAAAATCTTATCATCAGAGGAAATTGCTGTGCTAGATAAGTTGGCGAAAAGCCATAATTTAAAATCTGAAAAAGTAAAACAAAGATTGTGGGAGAGAAAAGGAGGTCAAAAGCTGCCCGAATGCAAGCAAGTGTCCGATTGTAAAAAAATCCGGTGTAAAAAGGTCAAACAGAGAATGTGGTTTGTAGGTAGGCCGTTTCTCAATTTATTTCTCGTGCCTTCTAACGGCCTGTCGTACCAAAGACGTTTTCAAGTAACAAAGAAATAAGTTTGTTTATTCTTGTTTTGTTTTTTGATAAAAAATGACTCAATACTGGTCACCCCTGAAGAAGGAATTTTATTCCGAAATCGATAGGATAAATGTAAAAAATGTAAACAAATTAATTAATCTTATTGCTAATATGGCTTATATTTCAATTTATTAACTTACCCTGCAATACTTTGAAATTTAAACGACTAACCCACACTTTTCATGACATCGAGTCAACGCTTCTTTCGTTCGACACCGGATTTGAATCATAACCGCTTATAACAACACTGCGGAGACGTCGTACCAAAGACGTTTTCAAGTAACAAAGTCACAAGTTTGTTTATTCTTGTTTTTTTTTAATGAAAAACAAAAGACTCAATACTCGTCACCCCTGAAGAAGGAATTTTATTCCGAAATCGATAGGATTAATGTTAAAAAAAAAAAAATTAATGGCTTATATTTCAATTTTATTAACTTACCCTGCAATACTTTGAAATTTGAACGACCAACCCACACTTATATATATATATATATATATATATATATATATATATATATATATATATATATATATATATATATATATATATATATATATATATATATATATATATATATATATATATATATATATATATATATATATATATATATATATATATATATATGGGAAATGAAAAAAAACAGTCAAACACTATAATATGTATGTATTCATGAACGTTTCGTCTTTATTGAAAGACTTCCTCAGGATTAGGAAACAATGTATAAAAAGCATACAGATATTTATTTTGAATTGTCAGAAAATTGTCCAACTCTTGGTATTGCTGTGGAAGTGAACAGGCGAAAAATAAAAATCACGATTTTGTTTAGTCCGTTATCATCAGCAATTTGTATCTTTCAAGAGGCGCGAGAAATGAATCGGATGATGGCTTGGACTTATTACCTTCCCATGTCTATTTTCAGCTAGTGAGTTTGTCTGGGTTAAAATATATTACAGCCGAGCGTGAACGGCAGTGGATGGGGGGGCGGGGGTTATAGTAAATATAGTAAGGAGTTATATTATTCCCAACCCACTTTCATGCACATTTCCACACATTGCAAGAAATGAATTAATTAATGAATGCGGCAAAAATTATATTAATTACATATATAGGAATACACTTATATACTCACACTTCAATAATTTAAACTAATATATATGATTCCCCCCTCTCTCATTATGACACACCCGTTTTTCTTTAATAATAATGTGTGTTTCATTATTGTAAATAAAATGTCACGCTTTTACATTCATAAAAATGATATGTATTCGTTTGTTTCTAATCTCTTCTTTTCCTTCTTCTCTCCCATCTATAATCTAACATTTGACTGTAAATTCATGTTTCCGCCACCAAGATACATTATAATACTTTTTTTCTGTTATCTTCATCTCGTTTTTTATGTTATTTTTGGGTTACACCAAAATCTTTGAAAATATACTTCATCATCAGAATTGCAAACAAAGATACATTAAAATATCATTTTTTCTTTTCTTCATCTGGTTTTTTAAAGTGTTTTTGGGTACACCAAAAACACGAAATGAGGAAAGAAAAGAAAAGGCATTTTAATGTATCTTCATTTGCAATTCTGATGATGAAGGAAATCTTCAAAGATTTTATTTCAAGGTAAATACAATTAAAGTGAATTGTATGGCGTTCTAATTGCCTATTATTATTGTAATAATTCATATTACCATATAAACAATGCTTGTTCAACAAAAAACATATCTTTTATTCAATGTGCGCTGCCACGTGCCGTTCTTGACTACATAGATTGTCATCCTACATTCGTTTAAAACAACACACGAATTGAATACGTACCAAAAAAAAGAGATGAAGAAAAAACTAAAATATATTGTAATGTATTGTTATGTAAAATTCTGATGAGAAAGAGTATCTTCGAAAATTTAATTTAAAAAAAAGTAAATAAACATAAATGCAGTGTATGGCGTGTTAATTGATCATTATTATTTTTAATAATTAATATTACCATATAAACAATGCTTTCCAAGAACAACATTGCCTATATATATATATATATATATATATATATATATATATATATATATGAGTATGTGTGTATGCATTGGTGTGTATGTGTGCGCTGTTTAACTATTTATGTAACTACTAGATTTCATATTGTGGAATTACCGGCCAAAATAAATATTCTTGTTTTGTTTTAATGTCTGTTTCGGTCATATTTCTAAACTTTTTAAAAAAGTTATTTTCAATACGATAACGATAATAATTTGTTATCTATTGCTGAATAGCCCCATATAATTTTCCCCAGTTTCAGAAGAAGTCTGCTGGGAAATTGATAAACTTTGCAATTAAGATAATAGCTGATGAATTTATGAATTATATTCATACATAGCACAATAAGTAAGTCATTGCATGTGCTATCTAAGAAACAAACTAGACGATTATACTTTACAGAAGGGCAAATATGAATTTAATTGCGTGCAATAGCTCAGATTATACAGCGTGATTCAAAAAACAATAGTCCTCAGTATTTTAGTTGAACTTATGTCAGAAATAGTACATCTTAGTTGGTGAAATTTGAATTAACCAAATGTTTAACCTGCTTGAAGTAATTGTAAATTTAGCAAAACGAAAATGGTTCACAAGTTATGCATATAACACATCCATGATTAAAGTAGTATTCATTTTAGCATATAGTAGATGTGTCACCATTTTTATATTTTACACAATCAGGTTGGGGAAGTTGTAAGCGAGACGAGAAAAAGCGGGCATATGCTATAGATCGAAACTGTTACTACTTGTTCGAGCAGCGACTTTTAAGATGAATAATAATACTAAATGTGTTAAATAAATAAATGACGTTAATTAAGAAGAAAGCAAAATGAATAAAGTAGTAGTATCAACGTAAACGGTGTGAATACATGTATAAACACAAAATAATTTAATAATAAAAGTTACAAAACTTGTAAATTACAGAATCTTAAAAAACGCTAATATGGTGAACATAGAGTTGAGCCAGAACTACGTGAGACCTCATTCAGTTTTAAGAAACGTCGAGTAAACCATTTTACCATTATTTAAATAATATACAGTTTTCCTTTAATATTTATTTTTATTAATGTTATGTGTAAGAAAAATAATGTATATATATATACATATATATACACATATATATATATATATATATATATATATATATATATATATATATATATATATATATATATATATATATATATATATATATGATAATGGTAATAATCCAGGTAAAAACATGCACAGGGTAGTAATCCAAAGAATTTCAACCGGGTTTATGAAAAGTGCTCAATATAAAATAGAGCTTTATATATGATTATTTTTATTTACACAGACATGTACAACATCTTCGACACTGGCATGTCGATGTGTTCGATCAACAGTTATTATAAACTGAGCTCTTAACCTCAGATAATATTTGGAGAGAATCAAGTGGAGAGAAAAAGAAGAAGAATATAAATTTATAATTTTTAAATTTAGGGAGTCACGGGATTTAGGGCCGTTACAAACTTAAAAGGTTAAAAACTAAAATCTAAAATCTGAAACAAACAAAACAAATAAATAAATAAAATAAATAAAATAAAATAAAATAAAGTGGAAAGAGAGACATATAATGAAGAGAGTGATAGATAGATAGATAGATAGATAGATAGATAGATAGATATATAAATATATAGATAGGTAGAGAAATGAAAACGTCTGTTGATTCAGACCGAGAGAGGAAAGAGGTCGGGGAGGAAAGAAACATGCAAGGTAATATGTCAAAAAATCGACAGTTATTTTAAACTCAGGGAGCATAAGCGAATTTTCAAGTCAGCTGTAATATAAAATGTGTATGCGTGCGTGTGTGCCCCTAGATCAGCCGTGATGGGGGGGGGGTGTTGTTACTGAAATGTGTTACTAATTCTGATGAGAACTCAGTTCATAATAACTGTTGATCGATAACATCGACATGCCAGTGTCGCAGATTTTGTACATGTCTGTGTAAATAAAAATAATCATATATATATATATATGTAAATATATGTTTGCTTTCGATCTATACTTCAATTATTAAATGGACACCCCCAAAATAAATAAAAAATCATTGACATATGTTCTTAAGTTTGGATGAGTAGTGAGAATTCTGTAGCAGGAGCAATGCAATGTTTAGAACCGGAAAGTGGAATAAGAATGAATAATAATAAATGACAACAAACAGTAAATTTCAGATTATATCATTCATATTTCAAAAAATTAAATATACAGCCAGTTGTAAAATGGGTAGGCTCGCTGTTACATATTTGAATGTCCGGAATAGTAAGGACTTTCATCATTTCGAGAGTAACACTCTCTCTTTTTCAAAAAACAAAACAAAAGGACTTGCTGTGTTAGTTGAAGAAAGCCAAGTGGATGCTGCTATTCAAAAAAGGAAACATGAGATCCGCAGAAAGAAAAATAAGTCATGAAGAAAATGAATGAAAAATATTTAATAGATTAGTAAGATTAATAAGTTTAGTTAATCTTAAATGATAATATTTAAATTTAATTTAATTTGTTTTGTCGTTATTGTTGTTTTGTATTATTATATATTGTTTAAATGTATCATTTACTTTTTCTTTATTTTGTTTATTACATAAATATGTATGTTAAGTGTTGCAATTGTAAACATAAGTTCGGATAAACATCAGGTAAAGATTAAGGGGAACCATTACAATAATACTTGCATATACTATTCAACTGGTAATATCGGAAAAATGTTAAATATTGGTAAAAATGGATGCCTCTTATTTTCTAATGTATTACGTTTTATTGTGAACATTGTTGATGTAGTATTTAACAAAAATAACTATTGATAATGTTTCCTATGTATCATGCAATTATTTTTCTATGCTATAATGAATAATTAAATTGTTTACACTAGTTTTGTTTTATATGAAACACCTTATTTTCGTTGTAATATCACAAAACTACTGACATGTAATTCAATGTTAGTAAAATAATCTGATTACGCTCCATGAAAACCGTGCTTTTATCAATTTACCAATTTATCAATTTTATCAGTCAAGAATGGTTGCAATACAAATATTATTTGATTTAAATATTTCGCTGATAATTTCACGTTGATTATTTTCATTGTCGGAAGTGCATACTTGATGTTTAACGCTCTTCTAACCAGTAAATCATATCTGGTACCTTTGTTTAACTCTTCGATAAGTATGAACCTTTCTCTCTATTTTCTCTGGATATTCATGGTTGCTTGCGAAATTGTATGCCCAAATAAGAACTAATGCAAACATATCGTATTTCTTAGCGTTACTACAGGCTTCAGAACCATTTTCCAAATTAGCCAATAAGTATTGATTAAATACATATACACCATTAAGAACATCAACGATTATTCAAATTTCCCAAAATCTTCCGTATTTCCTGAACAAGCTAATAACTTTAGAACAATGTAAAACTATTTATTCAAACAGTAAAAGAGTCAAGAGTTGTAAATCCATTAGGGAATATCGACATTATTCCAAAAAGAAAATATTTTTTGCTGGTGCAGATAATTCAATCGTAATTGTATATGACGACTCCCAATGAATTATACATTTATATAATTATTTAATTTATTTGTATTTTCTTCTCTTTCCAGGTAAGGAAACTGGAAAATTTTTACTTGGGTCCAAACGAGTGTTCACAAGAGACTCTGAAACAATCACAAGTATTTCTCAAACAATTGATTTATTTTTAGTAAATCCTGTATATTGTTATATTTTGTAACTATAACATGTTCTTTAATTTGTGATTGTATTCATATGATGTTGACTCTTGTATCTCGTTTCAGATATATAGATTCAACTGCACATTTTCTCAAATAAATCTATGGTTCATTTTTTATTTTATTATAATTTAATTTTTAAAATAATTATTGTTATTTCCAATATAATTACACTTTAATTTAACGATCAGATTTTATATAGTGTCATAATTTGCTTACATGCGTAAGCATGCGTCGGTTTCCCGTGCAAATATAGAATCAAAGAAAGTTTATAATTAGACATTTTTGTCTTTTTGGAATAATTCTTCTAGGAATAGATAATAACTGAACTGAAACAGTTCGAAAACTCGACAACACATTATGCTCATCTGTGTATATATATTCCTGGATATACATCTTCATTATACAGTGAATAGCAGACCTTCAATATGTCATTAACTAATAATAGGTTAAGGCGTATAACACACAAGTTAGTTTATAAATAAAAGCATGCTTCAATGTTTATTTTTGACGAGATATGCTTTCAACCTAAGACTTTAAAATCTAAGGTTTAGAATAATAACTCATTCGTACATCCTCAGAAAATTGATGATGTAGAACGATACTAAATATTTGAACGGATCGAAACAAATGTTTATTCCATGATAGTATTCTGGATCTGAGGTCGGAATATTCCATTGTATTTACACTAATAACAATATATATATATATATATATATATATATATATATATATATATATATATATATATATATATATATATATATATATTGTATATATATATGCGCGTGTGTGTGTATATATGTATATATGTATGTATAAGTATATAAATATATATATAAATATATATCTATATATATATTCATTATATATATATATATGTATGTATATATATATATATATATATATATATATATATATATATATATATATATATATATATGTGTGTGTGTGTGTGTGTGTGTGTGTGTTCGGGGTATATTTATCGCATTGAGAGTGTTTCAACGTTTAATGCTAAATGGAAGAGAAAAACGGTTTTCTCATCGAACCCACACGTACACAAGCCCATATTTACAAACACATAAATGAACATCGCGTTTGTCAGGATGAACACACCTGCATGTTATCACTAAAGAAACATGCTTGATAATAGGCACTGTTAACTTCTTAACTATCCCAACAGATACACACCTGTGTGCTAAAGTATTACCTATAATGTACACACCTGTTTCCGTAGAAGGTTCGTTGCACACTTTGAACTCTCCTTCTTCACGAAAAGTTTCGATAATTATTTTAAAAACTCGTCGAAAAAAAACTTGTTTAATTTTGAATTCATAGACTTAGTTAGTTTCTAACTTCATGATCCCTTATCCATTTTAATTTGCCCGTATATAATTTTAAACAGAAACACATCGTTTACATATGGAAATCAAAATAGTTACTTGTTTAAAAGTTAACTACTAGTTAATTATTACGAAAAAACAAATAATCCGTTATTTGGTAATGGATTCACATGCGTAATGCTAAAATAAAAGCGCATGGATTGAGTTATACTTACTGTCATTAGATGGTTTGTAAAGTTTAAAATAAGCTGAGTATTTTTAAATTGCATTTCATTTTATTTTAATTAAGATCCTTTGTTAGAAAGAAAAACATATAAACATAAGATTTTCTGATCTTGTACATGGGGCACGAGCAGACAAGCGAAACGGCCCTATACAACACCAGAACGCAAGAGTAATTGCACGGTTGACATCTGCGCTGAGTTATAGTTTTAAATAGTTGGGTTGGAAGGCATTCCTTTAAGTTGCATCACCATAAATCAGGCACACATGATTTGTTAATACATATATATATACTATTACTAATAAGTATGATAAACTAATTGTTATATATATATATATATATATATATATATATATCAATACACATATATACATATATATATATATATATATATATATATATATATATATATATATATATATATATATATATATATACATATATATAAAAGGATTTAATGAATTAGAGTATTCCAATTGTTCAAAGAATAATAAGGCTATTATGGCGTACGGTCGTTTCCAAAACATTCTGGAAATATTTTATTTTCATATTTTTTTAATTTCCTTAAAAAATGTGTACCAAGCCACTCCAAAACGTCTCTTCATCAGCGCATTTAGCACCACATCTTACAGAAATTCAAGGAAAAAATTACAAGTTCGTCGTAGAGAAACATCTATTGACAGTAAGGGACACGGGGACAAATATTAGAAATAGGAATAAGTTACAAATATAATATATATATATATATATATATATATATATATATATATATATATAACGTAAGAATTTACAAAATTACCTTCATATTATATATACAATACCTGCATAAAATAGTTTTAAAGTTCAGATATTGCACATACTTTTTTTCGTTTTGTAATATAAATAAACATTTGCAACCTTCCATTTTAATATTGAATTCGACAAATGCATTTCTTTTCAATTAGGAAAGTTAAATTGCTAATCTGAAGATTCATTCGTCTGTCAGTCACATACTCTATAAACGCTACTCAAGTCAGCAGGTTCCATGTTGCGTAGACTAATGCATTTTCTGCTGACCGCTTGTATACACTTCAGATGTTCATATATGCTATACTATTTACAGTTTTCTTATATTTATTCTAATGTAAAGTTCGAATAAATATATGTCCTACATCTATATTTTATTACCGTTAAAACCTGACATGCACATATCAAATATACGTTACATAACGTATATTAATAAAACAACGAGGGTTTCCCTGACGAGCCACCATTACGTTCATTGTGGTTTCACGTATTGAAACATGTATCGGTAATGTTATAAATCACTCCCACGTTTGTTATAAATCACTCCCACGTTTGTTAGTCTTTTTTAACTTTTACAGTGAAAGGTTACACTGTTTCGAAGACAAAACGCTTATTTACCTTAAATAATTTTGCTACTATGTTATATCAACTTAAATACTATCAACATCGAATATTTGCTTGTTAGATCGTTCGACCTGATTATCGCTCGCTGTAATAGTTACACATTATTTAAGTAATACAACAAAGTTCATTAGATTGAGTGTTCCATTATACGGCAGACATCTAGAATAAATACACAGTAAATGACGGTCATTATGATAGCTCAACATCATAAATATTGAATTTATACCTAAAAAGCACGCTACATATAATGGTTTGCAATGCTATATAACAAAAACAATTTGTAACAGATTTACGAAGAGGGAATTGTTCTTTTTATGTGCGTTTACCTTTCGCTTTATTTGAGAATACTATATTTGGAGCAATATTATTTATTTACTTTTTTCATACTTATTTTTAAATTAACAGAACTAGAATATTAAGTACACAGTTATAAACGATAATCTACCGTAATATTAGTTTAAGCTGTTTGCACATTTTGGTGATTCTCTCGGGAAACGCCGCGATACTGTTCCTGCTAGTATATAAATCACCACACGAGTATATTATTTTAAAAGGATTACTCTATATTCCAATGTTCATTCAAAAAGCAGAAATTGTTCGATGCAGTGAGATTACAGGAGCAACAACATAACTGTATATTTCTCCCCAAAACAAGATTTTAAAGCAACATTCAACATATTCTAATCATGCATCGAGTTGCTGATGGTGTTGCTAGTGGTGTTTCACTAGTATGACATACGGTGAGACAGGGAAGAACGGTCTGCTAATCACGAATAGAAGAATTGCCAAGAGACAAGTATTCTATAAACTACAATGGTTTTCATATATGTATTAAGCAATGCCTGTAATTATTTGCTGCTTCTCAATTACAAATAGACATGTATATATGTAGATTATCTACATCTACTCAACATAATTACATGTGATATGTATTGAGACACTGAGTGTTACAGCTTATTACACTCCTATGAAATGTCAGGAATCTGTATTTTCAGATGAGAACTGTTCAATATTATTTATACATTGTTCACACCCTTTGTTTGGTCTATCACAACGTATCGGCGGTGTTGCCCAACAGCTTTCTTGATATTCTTTGTTTCGCACTGGGTTATCGCTATAAACAATTTTCGAATTAAGTATTGATTTACTCCTCTCCAGGAGTTAGGCACAAGGCCAGTTTTATCTTACTCCCACAAGTAAGATGTGACCCAAGGTCGGGTCGGAAAAGTGAGGTTTAAAAATTGCCTGGGCAGCCCCGTCGGCATTCCCCGGTAGGGGCGCCTCAGGCAGTAAGTAATAAACTTACTCCTCCCCAAAGAGGGGAGGCGAAGCCTGGGAGGGTGGACCTCCTAGAACTGCACCGGACAGACCCATAGACCGGCGTAAATCAAGCCCCGAAGGCCAAGACAATACCAGTCTATGGGGTGTAGTATCCATCGGAACAGATACTACACTTTGATCTTAGCCAAAAGGCCGAGAAATTTTCGAATTAAGTAGCCTACGTCTAATTATATATATATATATATATATATATATATATATATATATATATATATATATATATATATATATTAACATGTTGGTCCATTTGTTTTTCTGCATTTGCTTAACATTTTATTCATAACCTCGAAATTTGTAAAGTTATCGAAGATTGTAAACATATCATCGCTGTCTTCTATTTCGATACAACACACCTTTGCAGTAGAAAACAGTCAAAACATTGATAGGAATACAAGTTAGAAAATTGTAAACATAATTTGATTATATTATTTTAAGATTATTTAGCATAAACGGTTGACTGTTTGTTGTAGGTTTGTCCGTGGTCACAATCTCCATCGTCTCCATGTCCCTGGTTGTTTCTTCTTTAGATGAAATCGAATCTCCCCGTACACGATAAAAGATAACAAGCCTTTCTTTTAAGTTTGAGCCATTTATTTTCTATTAGCTTGTCGATACTGAAGCAAGTTACGTCGTTCTAGAGAGAGAAGCTTACGCTAGTAAATTTCCTAATTTCCTAGTTAATTTCCTAATTACTTAATTATTTGTAAAGGAAGAAAGAGGGGGACATCGCCTGGCTCTCATTTTGGGTGATCTGAAATCCCCTAGCTTATGTAATCGCTACATGGCTAAAGCAACTTCCCTAGCCGGCTTCCAAATCAAAACTAAAATCGCAACTCCAGTGTTCCCACCGGGAAAACTGTGACGTCAAAAAATCTCGTGATCAAAACGCAGGTGTGACCTAACCTTTGAACTACGGTCTCATCACCCGTCACTGCGACCGTGTAAAACAACATTGCACTAAATGTGCACGAGATGGCATCGTACAAATCGCGCAATCTAAGCAATCTCTCATACGTCCATCATCACATGCGTCCCATTATATAACATGTCCACGTCAACACAAAATACAGAAAATAGACACATTACATTTAGTTAGACATACCACAATAAGTGGTGCTTAATATTATAAATTATTAAAACTGATTGATAAATCACTTTCTGTAGATGATTTTTTTATGTAAAAAAGTATTTTTTATTCATGTTATGTCCTGACATTAGTTTTTAAAGTATATAATTTATTGGGAAAGGCTAATACTTGTCTCCTAGATAAATCTTCATCGATCTCATAGATGTCGTATTTATTACAAAATCTGAATTTATTGTAAACTAGCAATTTAGTCTTGTAAATTGTGGCACTATTTTCCACGGAAATAAAACATGCAATTATATTTATATTGGCTAAGTTATTGGGTGTCTTACACGTTATCTCTACGTAATGCTCAATGCATCCGACATCTCTCTTTAAATTGAAGACTTAATTATTGTAATAGTTGATGCTATAAAATTGCATATAGTCGCTACTTTGTAACATTCTCATGAAAATTACTACCTCTTGTATTAATCATTCAAGAGTTGTTATGATATTCGCTAGTTAATTGAGAGACAATAGTGAATGGTATTGTTTATATATTATACTTGTTATTAAGATGATTATTATAGGCAATTAAATACGAGTCTGTTGCTAACGAAATATAGTATTTGCTGTCATATTACGGTAAATGCATGTAAAATATGTATAATTTATAAATCGGTTGAACACGTGGGCTATTTTATTAAACTTTTAGACAAATGAAACAATAAACAAAAAATGTTGCCTATGGATTTTTGATATATTTCGCATGTATTTTTTATATTCTTTTCGAGTACATACATATACATTTCAGTGCAGCAATTACTTCCAGGTGCCAATAAATTTATTGAAATAACATTATTGAAGCGATTACTTACTTAACAACACTATGTCGGTTAGATGTGAGATTACATGAATATCATGCCAGTGATGTAATTCAGTGAGACAACATATCAGTTCTGGGGTGATGGAGTTTCAAGAGATTGTGCTTACTCCTTCAATGATAGTTCTGACGTACTAAACCTCATTTTGTGGCCATTAGAATGAATGGTAACATAATCGTCGTTTCAGTCAACTACACCTTGAATCCTGGCACGAGACAAAAGAATCAGTATCTCTAGAAATTAGCTAATCTACTGTATACACTTTATTGTTTCCTCTTTCCCAGGATCTCTTGATAAAGTTGTATTTGTAAATATATTCAGAATAAAGATTTTGATTTTCCTTCGCTAACAACGGACCGCCAATATAGAGTAAATAAGTTTGCTTTGTCAAGCACGATCTACATGGGTTTCCATTATCATCAGAACATTTAAACTTTAAAATAAAGCATGGTCATAATTATATTAATGTTTTACACTCATTCAACAGTGAATAAATTAGATGTACATACAAAAATAAGAAGAAAATGTTGCATGTGCTTAGCAAATGAAAGTTTTAAAAAATACAGTGGTTTGCGAATATAGAAAGATTATGTGTTGACGTAAAACATAAGGTAAATACGAACACATTTTATTTGCAGATTAAGTACGTAATCACACATAAATGCAATTAATAATAAAACATTATGAGCTGAAGATATAGCAACACTGGAATACACAGAGAGTGTACTAATAATGTAGTATATATATATATATATAGATATAGATATATATATATATATATGTATATATATATGTATATATATATATATGTATATATATATATATGTATATATATATATGTATATATATATGTATATATATATGTATATATATATATATATATATATATGTATATATATATATATATATATATATATATATATATATCAGTGACTTATTCAAATGAGAAACCTCGATAAATCATGACAAAGCCACTGATAAATAAATTGACTTACACAAAATGAAAAGCAAATAACATTTTTATTTTTGCAGAAGAATTGCTGTTATCGTCGAACAATCAAAATGCAATGTTATGTTTAAATTTAGAATCCAAACAAAAAGAAATTCTTCAACATCTTAAGAATAATAAAGATGGCTCGCGTTTTTTGAAAATGAATACGCTGCAAGAAACAAAAAAGGCAAATATAGTGTTGACCATTTTTACTGATATGGAAAAGCCGAGATTCATTATTTATCTTTCGAATGATATATAAAAATGATATACAAAGTTGTTCAAACTAGAAATAGCTCGTTTCCATTAGTAAATTTAGTAACGTAAAAGTATACAATGAAAAGATATTACTAAATATAAGAGATGCTTACAGGAAACGCGCATTGAGTAAAAAACATTCATATTTGAAATACAACGCATGTGTTGTTTTCAAAAACTCTACAGAGAAATGCTAAGGAATATATAAATGTGTATTACAATGTTACTGTTAATCGAATTTTAAATGTTAAAACCTCTTCGTGATTCTTGATTCCTGGCGGAATAATTAAAAAAATGTTAAAAACATAAAGAAAGTTATATATATTTCCATATATATATATATATATATATATATATATATATATATATATATATATATATATATATATATATATATGATACTTGTCATACACAAATGTATAATTGCACTTTCATACATTCACGTTTTTGGGGTTGAAAGAATTTAAAAGCAGATAGACTTCCTGAAAACACGTAGGACACATTTGTCAAGTGAAATTCAATTTCACTTGACGAATGAGGTGTACGAGTTTTATGAAAGCTCGCTGCGTTTCAATCGACACAGCGCCAAAAAGGATTAAGGTATAAATGTCCATTCATCCAATATTATATAACACTGGAATGCAAATATGCAACTCGCGCTCGTATTCCTTAAATTCCACAATCTGTATTCATTCATAGTATTTAGCTATTTATCAATCTTTCTCCCCCTATT
Source organism: Sepiola atlantica (assembly GCA_963556195.1). Classification (NCBI taxonomy): domain Eukaryota; kingdom Metazoa; phylum Mollusca; class Cephalopoda; order Sepiida; family Sepiolidae; genus Sepiola; species Sepiola atlantica. The sequence continues at coordinate 118,896,701 of OY744527.1, forward strand.
CATCTATGTATCTCTCTTTCTCTCCCCCCCTCTCTCTCTCTCTCTCTCTCTCTCTCTCTCTATATATATATATATATATATATATATATATAAATCAATATATATATATATATATAGAGAGAGAGAGAGAGAGAGAGAGAGAGAGAGAGAAAGAGTGAGAGACCTAGAGAGAGAGAGAGAGAGAGAGAGAGAGAGAGAGAGAGAGAGAGGGTCTAAAGAAGCTTTGAGTCATTTTACACAAAACGAAAAGAAAATTCAGTTTAAATTCCCAGGTATACAAAGTAAAACCAAGATATTGCAGACTTAGCACTTTCATAATCTGACTTACCGCTGGATAATTCCCAAATAAAAAAGGGAATTCTAGTAGTTAACAGTGAAACAAAAAACAGGGGGTCCCAATGTAAACGTGACATATTAACTCGCATCATCAGCTGTTTACCATATAACTGTTCCGGAGATTTAAAAGAAAGACAGCTTTAATAGTCATGGCTCTCCAGTGGTACTGATCAAACGAACACTTACCCACTCGTCAATTTCAGTAATATATACATACATAAATAATAATAATAATAATAATAATAATAATAATAATAATAATAATAATAATAATAATATCATAACAATGCTGCTACTAATAATAAAGTATTACCCTTAAGTCTACAGTGTGACATGGTAAGTTTCCTATAAAAAATATTAAATGTAACAATAATAATAATAATAATAATAATAATAATAATAATAATAATATTAATAATAATAATAATAATAATAATAATAATAATAATAATATTAATAATAATAATAATAATAATAATAATACCAATAATACTTTCCAAACTCTACACCCAATGACCATTCTGCGATATGGTAGCTAGCAATAAAATATATATAAAACAAAAAAATTCATTAAATAATATGTATATATATATATATGTATGTATACATGTATATATCGATATGCGTTATTGATCGGCTCTAGAAGTCACTTCAGCCATTGCATTTCGCTTCTTTGCGCCCACTATCAAATGTGTTTGAGTCTTTTTTTGCATTGCTGCCTTTACGTTTTGCGGCAAATAACTTCCATCCCCGAATATATAGAAAAAAGCGTTATTCCCTAGGTTTAGTGTATTATTTTGTCTCTCGGCTATCATGTCTAAGTGGGAATTATTCGACAAAACCGGAGTCATCAAGACTGCTAATTGAGTGGGATGGGTTTACTATTTAATTGTGTTACATTCATTAAAACTATGTCTTTATTCTGTTTGCTATTTTCAGTAGCTGGCTTCCATCAGTGTCATGCGCTTTTCTGTATCTGCTGTAGTCTTCAAATTAGACAGTCGTTTCTAGGAACATCGAACCAACGTGCAATAAGACCAATGATATCACATTGTGTATCGATTTTCGATGACTGACTGGGACAGCATCAGTTATCAATAGTTCATTGCTTTCAACGACATAGATGGTTTCACTGCAAATCCGCTATTAGGACTGCCGGAAAATACTTCAATAGGTTTTAGCAAACGTGAGGAAGTCCCATGTTGGATCAGTTAAATCTAGAGTTGCTGAAGGGTCTTCCATATATCTATCTTGGATATTGCCAAATTATCAAGCAACTGGTCTTGAAACAAATCTAATGATAGTGCTAAGACATTGGCAACAGGACATACCTTTAATTTTCAGAAATGTTCAATCGTTTCTTAAAGGAGAAATCTTCCCCATCAACTTGGAAAGTTTCGTAAGTCTGCCTACTATTTAAAATTACTTGTAATCAATATTCTGCATATGAGTGCATACCGATAAGTCGCCTGTGCTTCATAAGTATGTTGCTTTATTATGTGAGTTATAAAGAGGTGATAAACCATTTAAACCAAAACAATGTACTCAATCGCAATCTTTTCTGAGAGACCAAACGCTGATGTGCGGACGGTAATATAATATAGGGTCAGTAAATCTATTGACTGGGACATTGTTTCCAGTGTAATATGCATTGCAATATCAAATATTATTCATAATGATTGGCAGAACAGTTTACTTCACAATCTATAGAATGTCTAGAAATGTTTTCTAAACCATGCATGTTTTCGATGGTTAGAAAAGTAGTCGTTGATTGATAGAAGTCCTAAGAAATTAGTATTAATGTTGGCATGCCTCCTGAATCTATTTATGGCCTAACCTTCTTCCTGATCTAAACAATGATATCCCAAATCACACTCTAAGATCATTACATCCATGCAAATGACACAACTATCTCTAGTAACATTTCGAAGAGAATTAATGGTAACATATTTTTGATTCTCTCCCTCCGTCGTCTAATGGCCAAATACGTGACTAGTTACGTTTACTACGTCTAAAATTAAGCTTTCCTATTATCTATACTAACGCTCGAATTCTCACCTTTCTTTAAATTAACACTTTTTAAGGGAGTCCGCTGATTTGATAAGAGTTTAGGACTTACCTTCACTCCATACCTTAAATATCAGATGTATAGCAAATATGTTGCTAAGACCGCTTGAAAAATAGTTGGAATATTCCAGCGTTCCAAAAAGCAATCACACATTGATAAGAACGTGTACTGTTGCCACATTTTGGGATGTACACCTAAGTGCACCCTTTTCCACCTTAACCCACTATAAAACCGACTTTGACGTCTTGTGTGTGGGGGTGTCTTTTTTTCTTCCCTACGACCTCTTTCGCACAGAAGAGAGGTTGTCACTATCTGTCTACTTTATTGTATAACTTGCACAACAATAACTCGTGAAGCAAACACACTGTAAATTAGTTTTCCTTTTTCCTGCCTACCGCGAAAAAAAGAACATCCAGGAGATAGGTTATTTTTACCAAGAACTGACCGTCTGTGGAACCTATAACCACGGGGCTGCTTCGCACTTGACTACACAACATACGTTTTCAAGTTGATTGTAAACAAGCATATATGAGTAGTAACACTATTAATGGATGTGATTGCTTACACTGTGTAACTAGTTTTGGTTATTATATACGTGTATTTCTTAGTCTAGTAGTAGTATCCTTACCACGTTTTTTTCTAGTTTAATACCCGTTATTTCCTAGATGAAAAATTATTACAATTTTTTTGAGTGCATCATTTACTAACAGTGAGACATATATATATATATATATATATATATATATATATATATATATATATATATTATAATATGAAACTTAAGAATACTTTGCTTCAACTTTGAATTCTAATAAAATTTGATTGACACCTTATTTTATTACCTCATTTTATATTATAATATTAATGCTCTATCCAGTATATTGAGCTTCAGTTTTTATCCGGATGTTTCACTAATTATAAGATATTAGTTAACGCTTATATCTTTTGTTGGATTACTTTATATATATATATATATATATATATATATATATATATATATATATAGTTAATTATGAATACATTGTAACTTATCGGTTATGTTGTATACTAACACTCCTATCATAAAATAAATAGCGTTCAACCACTATATTATCTAGCCATGTTTATCAAATAATGGGTGCATACATTGTGTATTTATCGATGTATATATTACCATGTAAGCAACGGGATCAATGCGTAGATATCGTATGATCTACTAGAGGCAGCTTGCCACAAATGTTTTATCTCATTATTTATACATTTATTGGCAAATTATTATATCGATCCGGTAAGGAAATTGCCGAGAGTTGCCGGGTTGATTTCGATAATCTCTGCCAACTGCATATAATGTATAAATGAATAGGAGGGGGGGGGGTCTAATATTATTAAGAAAAGAGTTATGTACAAAACACATTGTTGGTCTAAGCACAAGATGTACTTTTGGTAGAGAAAAACTATATCATTATTAATCGATAGATATGATTAAAGGAAACGTAACATAATTGATTACTGAAGAAAAGTTGGATCGAATGGTAAGTCGGGTTGGATGAAATATTAACGAACAATACAACCGCTGCAGATTTGCATTTTTTAATGTCACACAGAATGGCAAGTAAATAGGCGATATACTTTAATGACATATGCCCAACGAGTGAGACCCACACGTTAATTCAATATGCGGCGTAAGGTGGTACAGGTTGTGATTGACAGCCAGACACGCACATAGGCGCCTGGTAGAAAAAAGAAAAGTCGCTTAGAATAAAAGCCACTAATCTGTCTATATGTATTTCTCCCTGCCTTTCTCTCCCTCCTTCTCTCTCATATATATATATATATATATATATATATATATATATATATATATATATATATATATATATATATATATATATATATATATATATATATATACAGGGTGGGCCAAAATAAGGATCCTATCTTTAAATTTGAATAACTTGAATTTGAATAACTTCCACAAAATAAAAGTTAAACTCACCAAACTGTATGTGTGTGTAGACTGACCCTTCCGAGATTTTTTGAAATAAACAAAACAAATTTTAGCCGAAAAACACTTCTTAAAACTTACAAAAACTAAAGTATTGTTTTTTACACTGTTTTGAGTTTTTTAAGCAAAAATAATGTTTTCTAAATGAGGGTACGTTCCTTAGGGCTAATACGGCTCATGCTTGCTTCGGAAGGGGTCCTTTACTTATTCTAAAAAAAAATCAAAAAAAATCAATAAATAAAAAAGTTATGAATTTTTAAAAATAGGACCCTTATTTTTGCCCACCCTGTATATATATATATATATATATATATATATATATATATATATATATATATATATATATATCGACATCGCCTGGATCACCATCGCCTTGCTTGGGTATCCTGCAACTTCTATTTGTGTTACACGTTTTTTTTATTTGCTATTTTTTTAATTATAATAACTTATTATTGCCTATCCTTTTTGTTGATTATGTAGTATCATATTCTATTTAATGTTAACCACTAAATGCAAGCTATTGTTTTGTAATTACTTAGTGTTGAACCCCATATTTATAATACAAACTAAGTTTGTTAAAATAATATTTATTAAATTCATTGCTCATAAAAGCTTTCAATGTTAGTATCTTACCAAATGTTTAGTATTTTAATAAATTAATTGTTACATAAACTCTCGAAAGAACACGAGGAAATAAAGTTAGGTTCTAACATTATTCACATAAGATCTGCCTTTTATTACCCAAGCATTAATAAGTAATATATATATATTTGATTAAACATTTGAAACACACATAAATGAGGTTATGAATACCTTTTTAATGATCAGCTGAATAGAACACACAGTTTCTAATACTAGAAATAGAAAGCAAAAAGAGACAAAATTGTAAAAAGAACGAGAGAAAGTGAGAGAAAGATTGCGATTAACATAATAGTGAGCTTCTCTTATTCTTCATATAAATTATCTGGAAGTAATCTACTTCGTAAGATCTGCATAACTTGTGTTTAAGATTTGTTTTTTATATAAATATATATACATATATATTTATATATACATATATAAAAAATAGGGTAGTCCAGTATTAGTGCAGTTCAAACGAGGGAAAAATATATATGTAAAGGAGTAAGGCTACCAACATTTGTAAAATGTTTTTTCAACATGTATTTATTATTTTGTTATTTTATTATTTTATACTTTTATATAACTAAATAAATGTTGAAAAAACCATTTTACAAATGTTGGTTGCCTTACTCTTTTACATATATATATACATATATATATATATATATATATATATATATATATATATATATATATATATATATATATATATATATAGATAAATAGATAGATAGATAGATAGATATAGATAGATAGATAGATGATAGATAGATTATCTTAACCTTTTCCACAGTAAATTTCGATCATTCTCTGTATGTTCTTACACTTTGATTTTACTCTGATTGGATAGCTCAAAGAAATGACTTCGAAATACATGTTTGATTATAGTCGGACATGTCCTATTAAATAATTCAGTTTGTAGTTTTAATTTTTTTTTAAATCAGCATATGCTAATTTGAGTCATCTTTTCAGTCTACATCTTAAGGGCATGTAAACATATTGTTTTTACCAGAACTAATTTCATTTATTTTGTATGATTGTATTAGCGGGTATATTTCTGTTCTGGAAACATCAAGGTGACATTAACATTTGTGTATGTCCACAGGACGAAATTATTCAGCAACATATTTCAATGGAAATCGAAATAAGTAATACTCAGAATATAGAGAATTATGTATAACAAACAAGAGATCATTTTACCTAGATACTCAAGGGGATATTTATTGATTTAATTGAAATATTTAAGAAACCAAATGTCAGAAGGGCCTTGACCTAGAAATTAAAAAGGGTGCAGTAAGAAAATCTGATTGTATGGTAGATGAATTATTGCTCATCAATAATGGAACACATCATATATTGATAAAATAGCTGTACAAACACATCCAGAATATGAGTATTACAATTAACACAGGCACACTGAGAACAGCATTGTGTATTAACATAAACACAGATATATAAAATCGTATATAAAACAGGTTTACTGCGTAATTCTCTGCCTTATATAGTGATATTTTAGAATTATATAATAATAGTAAGTATAATAGTAATAAAAATAATACTACTACTAATAATAATAATCACAATAATAATATCGATACTAAACGTTTTCTAGATATATAAATCGTTAAAGTGTGTATGTTATAGACATCGATATGTAACAGTTAAGCATTTAAATAATCAAATTCTTTTTTTTCACAGAAACTAAACACAACACTGGACTGTTCGTCAAGTTCGATTCGGTGAAATTATGCGTAGCGTCAATAAAATAACAAGAAATATCGTAGAACTTGATGAAATGAAATTATTTGTCAAATATATTTTCTTCATTCTATCAAAAAAATACACTTAAGTAAAGAATATCGACGAGACGAATGGATTAACAACATTTTACATTCAAGTAATTATATTTTAAAGGTTAAAAAAAAGGAAATAAAAATGAAATATGTAAGTATTAGTTGAATGTATTTGCAGTTTATAGTTGCATGCTTTTTAAGATAAATACTTGGATCGCGTTTATTGTTTGAATGATACTATACTCCCGGTACGTATGATTTTTAAATACAAGTCTGAATTCATCTAGTTCTTGTTTTTTGAGGCGCTGATGAGTATAAAACATCGACTATTTCAAAACATGCATATGCTGTATTTCGTTTTTAACGCAACACGCAGTTATAACATTTAAATATCAACTCGTTTTCATTTACACTTAAATAACAATGTTGACAGGAAAATTACATTATTACGATTGTCGTGCTTGCGACATTGTTTATCATCCGAATTTGCGAACAACGCCAGGTGCAGTACTGGGTAGATTTTCGGAAAATCTGAAGAAAATAACGACTGATGAAATTAGTTGAAAAATTGTGTGAAAAAACGAACGTCAAAGGTGAAACTTGCCAAAATGTTTAGGACAATTTTCGAAGGCAGAAACCACCCAATATAAATATGTGTTATGGTCCTCTTTAAGTGCTGAGATGAAAACACGGACACGGGGTTTAGGTAAAATACATCTAGTGGAGAAAAATATATACAACAGAATAACTAGAGAAGTAGTACGTTAGTACTGACTGCCAGTGTAGACTTGGGTTGAACTCAGGTATTTAATTCCCTCCCACCGCAGGATCATTTGACACAAAGTCGGAAAGTGGGGGTTAAGCCAATCAGCGCCCCTAAAGAAAGTGCACTCTGCCCTAGGAAAAAAATAGCTAGGGTTGCCCCGTCGGCATTACCCGATAACGGTGCCTAAGGCAGCAACCAATAGACTTACTCCTCCCCAAAGAGGAGAGGCGCGTGCGCCTCTTAGAACAACCCAGGCCAGTATACCTCAGCTCGGCAGATAAAAAGCCACCGACATGGTCCAGTTCCTGCCGGACTGATTGTCGGGAACGGATCTTCGACTGGTATTACCTTACCCCATCTCGACGTCCACACTAAACCGAAGTTAATAAGAAACTAATCGGGCTGGTGTTGGGCTCCTGTATTTAATTCACTCCCACCGCAGGAATATGTGACGCAAGGTCGGAAGTGGAGGAAGAGTCAAGCCTGCACCCCTAAATAAGGAGCACTCTGGCCTTGCAAAAATAGCCTGTGCAACCCCGTCGGCATTCCCCGGTCAGGGCGCCTCAGGAAGCAATAAAATTACTCCTCCCCAAAGAGGGGAGGCAAGGCCTGGGAGGGTGCACCTCCAAGGAAACCCCAGGACAGTATACCTCATCCCGACAGATAAAAGGTGATCGAAATTGCCCAGTTCCTGCCGAACTGATTGTCGACAACGAATCCTCGACTGGTATTACCTTACCCAATCTCTACGTCCACACTCAACCGAAGTTAATGAGAGACTGATCGGGCTGGGGTTGAGCTCAGGTATTTAATTCCCTCCCACCGCAGGAATCTGTGACACAAGATCGGGAAGGTGGGGAGATCAAGCCTGCGCCCCTAAAGAAGGAGCTCGCTGGCCTAGCAAAATAGTATCGTCAACCCCCTCGACATTCCCCGGTCAAGGCGCCTTAGGCAGCAAGCAATAAACTTACGCCTCCCCAAAGAGGGGAGGCAAGGCCTGGGAGGGTCCACCTCCTGGGAAAACCCAGGACAGTATACCTCAGCCTGGCAGATAAAAGTCTACCGAAATGGCCAATTTCCTGTCGGACTGATTGTCGAGAACGAATTCTCGACTGGTATTACCCCATCCCGACGTCCTCACTCAACCGTAGTTAATGACAGACTGATCGGGTTGGGGTTTGGCTCAGGTATTTAATTCCCTCCCACCGCAAGAATATGTGACACAAGGTCGGAAAGTGGGGGAAGAGTCAAGCCAGCGCCCCTAAATAAAGAGCACTTTGGCCTAGCAAAAATAGCCTGGGCTAGCTCGTCGGCATTCCCCGGTCAGGGCGCCTCAGAAAGCAAGCAATAAACTTACTCCTCCCTAAAGAGGGGAGGCCAATGCCTGGGAGGGTCCACCTCCTGGGAAAACCCAGGACAGTATACCTCAGCCTGGCAGATAAAAGTCTACCGAAATGGCCCAGTTCCTGCCAGACTGATTGTTGAGAACGGATCCTCGACTGGTATAACCCCATCCTGACGTCTTCAATCAACCGAAGACTGATTGGGCTGGGGTTGGGCTAAACGCTAAGAAGCCACTGCTTCTAGCACTTATTAAGAATCGACAAGTCCAATTGTTCGTCATACGTACGGCACCATTACACTATCTAACGCTGACTTCGTACGGATCATTTGAAATTAAAAAAAAAACAAAAACATATACCAAGAAAATCGCACGCTCTAAGAGGAATTACACTTCAAACTTACACGAAATGCATATGAAGGCTTAATCAGGATATAAAGATCGAGGGAAGAGAAGAAGAGCATCCACCGGAAATTAGATAAAATATTGTAAGAATACAGATATATTTGTTAGACTTAATGATGCTCAAATCCTAGAAAATCTCGCAAGAAGTCAATTGTTAACGGCTGTTGCAATAACACAAAATGATTTGCAACGGTTAGCCAAAGAGACACAGACAAATAGAAATATAAGAACACTTGTCGTAACTTAGAAAACACCACTGGAAATTCTCTGTAAAAAATCACTAGTAGTGACTTGTGGCACAACTCCTAGTGAGTGAATACTACTACTACTACTACTACTACTACTACTACTACTACTACTACTAATAATAATAATAATAATAATAATAATAATAATAATAATGATAATAATAATAATAATAATGATAATAATAATGATAATAATAATAATGATAATAATAATAATAATAATAATAATAATGTTAAAAAAACAAAAAACATATGATGTAATTTAGTAAAATATTATTTTAAAAGCAGGATGTAGAATCGACACCGTACACTCGATGTTTTATGTCTGATAATTCCCAACAAATCAATTCAGCCATTTAAAGTCGAATTTTAAAACATCACTTATATGTAAAATTTGATACACGTTTATGAAGTTTTAAAAGGGTTGTGAGGGAATGTAAATATTATACACATTAATGTTAACGTAGAGATTTGGGGCCACTTCAACTTAAATCGCTGTAAATGTATTTACATGAATATAAATGCTACCAAAATAGGATATATTTAAATATTAGTACCCCATAGTCTCATTAAGCTTAAAAGGAACACAAAGACTTATCATGTCTTCCATTGTCTTCCCCTGAAAATTCTATGAATATAATTTAAATTTCATGAAAAAAAATATTTGAATTTTAAAAGGGGGTAATTTTCTCCTAGGCTATTTTGGTATACACTTAGAGATTTGAGACTACTCTCATTGTCTTCAGCAGTAAATTTTGCATGATGATATACGGTGTAATGATATGTAGATTATATAACCTTTTTTTTCTATAGAGAACGCGTAAATATACCCCCACCCACATGCTCTCGGACATTTACTTATATATATATATATATATATATATAGAGAGAGAGAGAGAGATACAGAGAGAGAGAGAGAGAGAGAGAGGGAGGAGGGGATTACTCTTATGGGTCTAAGTTGTGTATAGTTAAAGGTGCAGAACAAACACTTGGTAATATATTAGAAAACAGTGACAACTATGAGGCATTTTAAAGTTTTTCGTGGATTTATATTCATATAGCCACCATACTTTACAATAAATGCAAAGGAAAAAAGCCCTACATTTATTCTAGAGGCAATACACACAAAATAATATGTATCGAAAACTTGTATTGTAACCCGACCCTACAAATTACCTACCCACGCCAATAATGCAATAATTTACGATACTCCCAATACGCTAAACATGGTAGAACTATTACTACATCATAACATATACAAATTAAACAAAAATACCAAATAAGTTTCCCAAAAGACGCATATCTTAAGTATGAAAATATACTGTTCCGTGAAATAATTGCAATAACATATATATTGATGAAACTCAACGCAAATGTTGTAAAAGTGTTGATGATTATAAAAGATAGATTAACCTATCATTTCTCCAAATACACTTTTCTCTCTTACAATATAATCTTGTTATTTTTCTAACGGTCGAGAAGCTTGATTCTGTCAATAAGTATGTTAACTTGTGTATTTAATTGTTTGTAATTCAGTGGGATACTCAAATTTATTGAGTTCTACGAATATGTCTTTATCGGCGTTTTTTAATAATATTTAGATAGTTTCCGAGTGCATTAGCTTTTTTAGATTTGGATTTAATACTTTATTGGCTCGTTGTTTTTTTTGCGATTGTTTATAACTTGTACCTTTTGAAGATAACGTAATCCGGAATGTATTATAATTTTATGTTTTGTTTCTCGTTCAGCTATATTTTCATATAGTAATTCTATTTCTGCTTTTTTTATTTGATTGTTTAATTAGTTAATTAGTTCAGATTAGGAGAAAAAGTCATGAATCAATATTGTACACCGATAATATTTCCAATTGATAATAATAATAATAATAATAATAATAATAATAATAATAATAATAATAATAATAATAATAATAATAATAATGATAATAATTTCCAAATATTTCAAATATTTCAAATATTCCATACCCACCCTTTACATCACCGCCCTCCTCCCCCCTCCAATCTTTCACTCATTGCTATCATTTTCTAAATATTTCAAATATTTCACACCCTATCACAATAAATCCTCCCTCTCCCCCTCTCATCTATTTTCTCCCATACTTCTTCTTAAATTCCCTCATTTTCTCAAAACGCTCTCTAAGACCATAACTTTCGCCCATCCACCAAAATCACAGCCCCCCTCCCTCTCTACCCATCCTCCTTTCCCTGCATACACCCCCATACACAAACATTCCAACTTACTTTTCCCCTTCAATCTTGACCGCAGCCATCTGGTCAAACACCTCCCCCCCTTCCTCCACTCCCTCTCTGCCATCCACTTTACCCCTGCTCATCCCCCACCTCTTTCTCTAACCACCAGCTACAGTAGTCCTTGCTCACCTCATCCTTCCATTTTTTCCCCACTCATTTTCTTCAATATTCATTTCTATTTCTCCAACAAATACGGACGTCCACCCAGCAGTGGCCATTATTTCATTCTATTTTTCCTCCCAATATGTCTACCCTACATGTATCTGTACTTGCATGACATTTTCTCTATTTTATCATCCTGATGAAGTCTTATAAATAAAGACGAAACGTTGATGTACACATAAAAAACATCCATCTTTTGGTTTTCCGTTTTCATTTTCCCATATATATATATATATATATATATATATATATATATATATATATATACATATCAGAATGTTTACGACAGTACACTTTCTAAACAGAAGACTGATGTAATATGGCGACTATATAGGAAAGACAAAAATGTATATACATAAATACAGAAAATTGTAAATAAATAATTGTCTACCAGTGAAAATTTAGCGAACACTGGGATAGTAGTGCACAAATGTAATCATAAAAATGGTGCATCAAAGTGAATTTGTTCAATTGATTTGCGGTTCGATTGTAGTCATTCTATTCACTATTCATGGGCGTTGGGCATACGTGTACATGAGTGTGTAATTGCATGCGTGCGCTGTATATTTCTGAACCATCGACGCACCTCTTTGTGCGCATCGACTGGTTAATTAGTGCAGAGTTTATTGGCAATTTGGAGTAATTACTCAAAGGAAGGTGTTATTAAATGAAATCTATCAGCGTCAAATAGGCTCAGAGCGCGTCAAAACCCCCTCACCGAAACATGCTTTAAAATTTGAAGCAAATCAAATATTCAAAAATATCACATATCATAGCGAAGTATGGAAGTGTATTACCAGTTTGAATGATGACAGACGTGAGACTCTCAAAGACGAGCTATTTTGACAGCATGTCTCGACATTAAGTTTGATCGGCGATAGTATTTGTTCATTAATATATCAGTTAATGCACACATAATATTCATATTCATTGTTTAGTGAAAACATTTTCTTTTGTATTGAGCACTTTTAAAGTGATTCCTCAAAGTGTCGCAAAGTTAAGGTAATTAACTAAACAAGGTCGAATATAAACTAACGAGATTATGTAATAAAGGCTGCTAACCCAGTCAAAACAGTATATATATAATATTACTATGCTTATTAATCTATCTCTCCTCCTGTAACTCTATCCCTATATATACATATATATATATATATATATATATATATATATATATATATATATATATATGTTTCTATATATGTATATATATGACTATATATATACATATATATATATGTATATATATGTATATATATATATGACTATATATATATATATACATATATCTATATGTATATACATATATGACGTTATATATATATATATATATATATATATATATATATATATATATATATATATATATATATATATGAAATTAATATGGAATAATCGGAAGACCTATAATGCTCAACGTTTTGCCCAAATATTATATGGGGTTTGTCAAGAGCGAACGAAAGAAATGCAAACAATGACAAAAGACGAGAAAGTCAATAAATTATGAGAAATATATATAGTGGTAGGTTCTATGTAGAGAGGGAAGAAATGTAAATATGTATAGAGTCAAAGATACATACATACAAAAAATATTAGTAACGGGAAAGAAAAGAAAAGAATAACGAGTAGAAAGAGGGTTCAAAGGAAGACTAACTCAACACTCAGGGAATCAACCGGTGTCTAGATATATCTTATTTTCATGAATAATTGTTTTTTATTGCTTAGGGGAGATAAAGTAGGACCCTATTCTCTGTTTAATTTTATTTGTGGAAAGGGCTATGAGTGCAGATTCAATTAGTCGACGTGTTTATTTATTATGTATTATCTTGATTAAAGTAGATTTATCAAAGTCAAAACAATGTGCATATTCCATAGTGTGAGCATATAGGGGTTTAAGCGTGTTGTTGGTTTTAATCGGTCTGTTATGCTTATAAATCCGCTCGTCCAGACAACGCTCGTCTCCCCTATGTATATATTATTACAATCTAGACAAGGGATGGAGTATATGCCAGCTTTGACATTAGGTGTAATGTTAGGTTTAGATCTTTTGATTAAATGTATAATACTTGCTGAAGTTTATTGTGTTATATGTATACCTAGTTTATTAAGTTTTGTGTAAATGGAGTTGTTATTAGAGTTAGTCCGTAAAGCTATATGTCTATTTATTATTGGGCTGGTTACTGAGTTGTCTTGTTTGATATTTGAGTGAATTTGCAGAGATTTTCTATTGGAGTTTTGTATAAAATACATTGGGTACTGTATTGTTTTTAGGGTGTGTTCAATGTATATATATTCTTCATTTAGATGTTCTTTGCTACATATTCGAAGTGCCCTGATACCAATTACAATGCCTGATTTTACTTTGTTATCATGGTGTGAATAGAAATGAAAATAATCATTCTTATTGGTAGGTTTACGGTAAACATTATAGGATGAATTGTTATTTTTGTTCATTAGTAGATGTCAAAAAAGGGTATGCACTTATCGTTTTCTTTTTCAAAAGTAAATATAATTGTAGGTTCTATTCTATTTAATCTGTTAGTAATGTTTTCTACTTTCGTGGTTTTGGGGAGGAAAATTAATATATCGTCTATGTATCTGTAGTATGATACATTTTTAAGTAATCTATAGTTACGGGGTCCTTTCTGCAGAAATTCCAAAAATAAACAGGATAGGACACCGCTGAGGGGATTCTACATAAGTAGTCCAACTTTCTGTTTATAAAAATATATTGAAGTTAAAATAGGCTATGTTAGTGCATACATTTATTCTTTTCTTTTCTTTCCCGTTACTAATATTGTTTTGCTATGTATGTATCCTTGACTCTATACATATTTACATATCTTCACTCTCTACATAAACCCTACCACTATATATATTTCTCATAATTTATAGGCTTTCTCGCCTTTTGTCATTTTTCGCATTTTTTCGTTCGCTCTACACAAAGCCCATATGACAGTTGGGCGAAACGTTGAGCTTTTTAGGTCTTCCGCTTATTCTATTTTAATTCCATACCTTCGGATTATTTTATCCTTTCATCTATTCATATATATATATATATATATATATATATATATATATATATATATATATATATATATATATATATAAGATACTTTGCTTGAACTTTGAATGTTAATAAAATTTGATTGACACCGTATTTTATTATTTCAT
>OY744527.1:118914369-118971869 GCA_963556195.1 Sepiola atlantica
GTGAACTACTTTGGATTCCGATCAGCAGGAAGTAAGGTTTCACTCAATGGTACGTCGTTGATGTGATGTATGATATACTCAACATCAGCCTGTACGTAATGTTTCGTCGTTGTAGCAAAGGCTCCTCAGCTTTTGGTCGAGTTTTTAGTATGATATCAATCATTACGACAATGTGATCATCGTTCCCGAACGGGTTTTGACATTCGTCCCATACGCCTCGTATAGTACGGTCTAGAACTAGTCGAGAAGTGAGGCGTGCTTGTCAACACAGTCAGGGAGGCAGGTCGGGAAAGTGGCATTCTGTAAGAGGAAGGGGGCTGAGAAGAAATTAAACGACGAGCACCCAGCTGCATCAGTAAAGATAGAGAATATCAACCAGTCACGCTAGTTTTTATCAAAATCCCCAAATAATGTAGTTGGACATTCGAGTCGAGTGAGAGTGCTCTATCTATGTTTTCAGAGACACAGTTAAGCAGGGTACAGTCCTGAGTCCAAGGAGAAGGGTATGAAAAATATAAGTAACAAACGTAGTGATGTAATGTAAATGTAAAGCACATGTAGACTAGGTCACCTAATACAAAATTATGTTCTCAGTGAAGGGGAAGGTGTTTCGAACATAAACTCCTAGTCCGTGCATATATTTGCCAGAGTTGTTACGGTAGAGTCGGATGTTGTCTGTCATGTCAAAGTAGTGAGAATAGATTGATAATGGAAGGTTTCCATCACTTAGTGCAACTATATCCGGGGGATTTTTCAGGAGAAAGTGTCTACGTGGTTGATGTTGGTTCTATCCCCGGATATTTGTGAATGCGAGCATCAAGGGCGAATGCGAATAAGTTCTTGTTGGCTGTCTGGTTTAGATTTTATTTTTTTTACTTTGCAATGCCATGTGAGTTGTAGAATAGAGTAGGATAGGGAAAGTGGATGTTTGTTTGGTGACGCTTACCCAACATGTCCATTAGACGTGACTTTGTCTGTGAGTATTGTGACCTTAGGAAGACCAACCGGGGATAACTGTAGAGTCATTTCTATGTGCGACATGCCACATGCAATTACTCACGATATTAAAAATGTTGATTGAGCAGTCGTTCTTCGCGTTATTTCAGATTATTAGGGCGCCTGTACTGACAGTCTAAAACTGTAACCAGACAAGCTATCGTACCTGTACTTTCAGCCTGTAGGAACAAGAGCGACCCAGCCTACTCATGTAAGACTTGATAACAAAAACACTTTCCCTACGTTGCCCAGATATAGAATAAGGGAGACGGCGGTCATAGTCCATGTAAGGAAACAAAACTAAGCACTGGGTTTCTTTGAGGCGTCCCATCACGTGTACCTCTGCACCTGGCTAATAGACAAATAAGCTGTGCGTACGCCCGGCGATAGACAAGGCCAATCTATTTTAAAAGCAATTTTAGGTTTGTAAACCGGATATTTTGTTCGAGATTGCAGCTCTCGGAAGGGTGTCGATACAGACTAAAAAGCCTCCCTTCCTAACGGTTTACTGCCAAGACGTAAGTGGTATGTAACAAAATTGTATTATCAGAGTTGTCCGTGTCTTAGAAGGTTCACCTGACAAGGTTTACAGGTCTAACACACCGAGAGGAGATAGCCTGCGCCGTGTACTAGTCGGGTATTTCCAATGTCCCGCAAGTAAAAAATAAACATGTATATATTGCTTTTTTTTCAATGTTTAATTGATATTTTCCAAAAATATACCATCTTTTGATAAACAAGTACTGTACTTCATTTATAATATGGAATTGGAGATTTTAGAAATGAAAACAAATAAATAAAAATAGTTATATAGAGTTGAAGCACGGCCTTCGTCACGGAGGTTAGAGCACTTTTGAATGGCCTCACGCTCCAAAGTAACAAACAAGATGTGTAGGTAATTAACAAATAAAAAATAATTAAACAATAATCTTTTATTTAATCAGGGTCACACAATCTTCAGCAATATGTTTTCATTAGTCAACACTGCCGTATTCTAAAAGCAAGAAAAGAAACAGGACGACTGGAAAAACTACTGACATAAGAAAAGATCACCCACAACAGCTGGTGTTACCAAGTGCTCACCCATTTTAGTACTGACTAGGTTCAACTTCGCTTTATGTGCATATATATATATATATATATATATATATAAAGATACATATCTCTGGAAATCGTTTTTTTATTGTATTATATCATTTTGAGCAAACCAAGAAACGTTATTTTTTATATATTTATTAAATGAATAAAATGATTTGTTTAATAAAAATATATCTTACACTTTCACTGATACTACACCTTACCAACGATTTATAACTTATATTTGTTTATTTAATTTTTTCTCTTCATCTTACCGTTGGTAAAATCGCAATTAATCTCTTCGTGGTCCAATACGAATGGGTAGACCAGTTGTTCAATTGAATTATGTGTAACCTGGCCCTACACATCTATAATTCTACTATTTTCAAATCCATCAACAAAAATTATTAGCAAATAACTTTTTGGAACCACGTTGGAATATATTTGCAATTTGTACATCAGTATAATAAAGAGAAAACAAGAAAAAAAGAAAGAAAGGAAAAACCTCTTTGATAATAGTGTGATAACGTAAGTCTCAGACATATGTAAAGGATGTGGCAACACCTATTTAAATAGATTTATAAGTATTTAGATTGATAGATAGAAAGATACACATACACCGTGTAAATACCATATTCAAATATACTTCATAATCAGTATATTAAACTTAACGTTTATTTAAAAAATGTTATGTGTCCGACAGTTTTTAGAACTTGAATTTAAAAATATTATATCTGGTCAGATTTCATGTAACCCTTTTTTTCTCTCAAGTAACTATCTAATTCATTCGCCCAATCTTCTGCATAATCTCACACTGCTAAGTGGATTGCTAGCAGACCTGTTTTGCATCACCTAACCAAATAAATAGCATCCATTCGTTCAACGTTGTGATAACATCGGAGTATTTTATTTTGTAATACTTCTCTTATACTGTCCATATTAAACTTTTCTATGGGGCCATGAGATCAAATTCGTCCTAATTCAAATTGAATTACAAATACATGAGTAGGTATTCAAGCAAATATGGTTCTTATTTGTTAGTTTAACACTATTTCTGATTCCTCGGTTCGTTTTCGTTGTGCAACATGCGCAATAATAATTTTATTCACTGTTTATTTGTTTGTAGCAGAGTTAATATATATCACCCAGTGTATCACTACAGTGTTGGATTAATTCTAAACCATTTTAATTTCATTTTCTTTTCTCGTATGTAAACTAACATGCTCCTCAGAGCAGATATCTGTTTATTCAATAACGTCTATTGTTATACAGATCGAAATCTTGTATTGCGTGTTAATGAGGGACCCCCAATTTTATCGAAGAATCTCCATTTATTAACACCGATATATGTGATAGTTTGCTGGCCGTTCTTTGTAAGTGTATATTGTCATTTTCTGTCCGGGCGTAGATTAGGCAATATGCGTGTTAAAATCACAAACGAGTTTTGATTCGCACTTCAGTATTCTACCCTGTTCAAAAAGTAACTTTTTGTGTTGCCAGATTAAAGTTTGTGTCTATATTCGGATCTGTCCCCCCTCTTTCCAATTTCTTTAAACTACATCGTTTATCGGTTTTATGTGCACAGGAAATGTTTCGAGATACCCTATCACGTTCATCACGAATATCACCTTCACATACCACAATTCGGTTACTCTTCTCACAACATTTCTTCTTACTTTTCTACTTAAACTCAACCATATTTAGTGGTTTTCCAAGACAGCGAATCCAATAACGCGTTTACGATTGCGAGATCTCGTTTTTATCGTCTGGATTGAGTGATCGATTTCAATCTCAGAACATTTTATGCATTCTAGTGTTTAACAGAATAGAGACCAGAGAAGTAACTGCGTATGATAATAGTGAAGTATTTAAAAGATAATATAGGAGGTGCATTTGCATGTCTAATTGTAGAGCGTCTTATCGTATATATATATATATATATATATATATATATATATATATATACATATATATACATACATATATATACATACATATATATATATTAAACATTTACAATAAAAAAAATACATTTAGTGCACCTCCAATAACGTGGTTTATGTGCTAGGATGTGCAACATGTAACGAATTTTACATAGGTGCCAGCAACACATTTAATAATAGAGCATCATTACATAAACGCAACATGAAAATCAAAGAACACCGTAAATTATTCGTTTCCTAACATGTGCACTCATGCAGCGGGCGAACAATTTAAAATAATGCCAATTTTCCAAAGCCAAGATTACACATAGTTACACACACAAGAAAGAAAAAAATAAATTTAGCATTGAACAGATGGTAACTCAACCACCACCTCATACGGACCGCACTTCTATCAACTTTTCTCTACCATCTATCTAACCATACACCTCTGTGTGTGTATGCACATATATGTGTGTATGCCTGTCTGTGTATTTTTGTGTGTGAGTGATATGGGTATCGCTCATCTATATACTAGATTCAGAACTAAGCGCACATGCACACACACGCGCACATGCACACACACACCCACACACGGGCACATCAGTCAGTATGTCTACACGGCAATACAAATAATAAATTTCAAAAGAAAATCCAAGAAACATCGATGACCGATAAAATAAAGGTCAAAATAACACGTGCTTAATCAACACACACAACTTTGCCCAAGAGAAGCAGAAATATAAATAAATAACGATAAAAAAAGATATAAAAATATAAAAACACCTACACACACACACGAAAACCAATACATGCGCAGAAACGCCAAAAAATAACACATTTTCTCAAACATTCTTTCAAATCGAAAGACATTTCTCTTAATGGATTTACCTATCTGATTAGAGCGGACCACTGCTTGAAACGCGTTATATAAAATGATGAAATGATAAAATAACAAAATAATAAATAAATGCTTTAAAAAATGTGTACACATGTTGGTAAAATTACTCCTTTACATATATACTTTTTTTCTCGTTGGAACTACACTAATATTGCACTACCCTCTTTTATATATATATATATATATATATATATATATATATATATATATATATATATATGCATATTTCTTTTTATCCTTGTCTACAGACACATGTGTGTCATGCTTACGCAATGTTCAGTGTAGGAAATGATAATTACTTCTGCTTGAAGGATTTGAATCCAGTTGCACAGCCAAGGTAGACTGCAACCTTATATCTACCTCTCGGCCACCATCAATTATCATGGGAAATAAGGCAATTTAAATTATGGAGTATGTCGAATTGCCGGATATATACAGTAAGGTTTGTCAAGCAGTGTTTAGCGACAACGACCGCAACATCGTATTACGCATAATTTGACAGCTTATTATAAATTTCTTAGAGACCCAATGTAATAGTATTGTATCCGCAAAAAAGGAAGCACATACTAACGTGTAGAACACCAGCTATTTTTTAATTAAAAAAAAGACTATACATCACTTTCCTCTACCACCGATACTATTAGTTGGACATTAAAACTGGAAATTCATTCGGCGAGACTAACAATAGCAAATTAAACGTTTATTAATTCAATGACGTGACATCTTGTTTTATTTATAACGGAGCAGAGTAAAAAACAAGACAATGCGTCTGATCATTGAGCCAATACGCAATTTGATTTTGATTTTTATCCCCGCGAGATGTATGCCCAGTGTTATCATGCTACCAATAGCATCGATGTACAATCTGACTTATGTATAGTATTTTTTAAAAATAATAATTATAATAATAATATCAATAATAATAATTAAAAAAAATAATGATAACAATAATAATTACATTACCGTTAAAATAGTTAAAACGCAGGAAAACAGTAAATGCAGAGTGTGTTGACAAAAAGGCACAATAGTAAATCACATAGTAAGTGAATGCAGCAAACTAGCCCCCAAAAAGCAAGAAAATACACGACTACGTAGGGAAAGCAGTACGCAGGAAACCATGCAAACGTAGACAAATAGTACAAAACAAAAGTAAGAGACAGTACTTGAAAACGAAAATCACAAAATGTTCTTGCACGTGCAGGTGTGAACCAATAAACTAAGACAAGCAAGAAGACCGCATGTCATAATATTCAACATAAAGGTAAGACCCTGCTAAGTCATTGATTTGGTCTTTCCCGCAGTGCATAGACTGTAGATCAAAGAGACGGAAACACCAAGAAAATACACGGAACTTGCCAGGGAATTGAATGGGATATAAATAATGGAAACAAAGTTAATATAATACCAATACTCAAAGAATCATTTGGAACATTACCCTCCAAATAGAAAAAAAATGACGGGAAGAAATAAAATTCGAAGGGATCACTGAGACCATACAAATGACGCCAATGATTGCAACATCTGCAATCTTAAGGTGCAGGTTCGTGTGCAGAAGCTAATCCGCATAAGCTATGAATTATAACCATCGCATGAAAGTTACAACGTTAGTTACAAAACTACAAGACTAACCCTACCACATGAACCAAAGGAACAGAAACTGCAATCACTTCATTAAATATGGCACACCTAACACAAATGTGATGGCACCTGCTTCGGCTAATAACTCAACAAAAGAGTCATGAAAGGCTAATGAGGATAGGAACACCGAGGAAGAAGAGCACTAACAAGACCTCCGCTGGAAAAAAGAGGCTTATTGCTATCCAAATAAAACGAACAATCAATGGCAATTGACTACCGCGATACCGCAAACTCATTTACCATTGTTATCGAAAAAATGATGAGGCTACTGAAAATCTGGGAAGCTTGTTATCACCCACATTCTAAAAAACACCACCGGTCATTATCAGTGAGCAATTCCTGACGATTACTTTAGTGAGAACTCCTAGTGAGTTCACATAAAATTATTACATTCATACTATGTATATATATATATATATATTTATTTATATATATATAGTATATATATAAATATATATATATATATACATACATACATATATAAATATACACTTAAATATATATATATATATATATACATTTGACAAGATACATGCGTAAATATATGCAAACACTATATCTATCTATCTATCTATATGTATACATGGTTATATATATATACATACATATATATATATAATATATATATATACATATATACATATATATATATATATATATATATATATATATATATATATCACTATGAGTGAAAACTTATGGGCACTCGAAGATTAACGGTAATGATCGCGTCAGATAGAAAGTTATACACAACCGTTGTGATTACTAACTATAGTTTAAACTAGAAAGGATTGAATCATTTAAGAAAACGGTCTAACAGATATATACATATATATATATATATATATATATATATATATATATGTATATACATCAATGAATGCAAGAGTGTGTTTGTCATTTGTCACACCTATTTAATAATCAAAACGGGTTACTTTTATTTCAATCGAGAAAACAACATGCAGACGTGATAATTGTTTTGATAATAATATAACATCTGAGAATAGTAGTCCGAATTATTACAATGATACAAATTATGATTAGCCATTTAAAAAAAAATCCTAAGCAGGAAAATAGCACGTTCTGCTTGTCGGTTAGTTATAACTACATTTGTTGCTATACTTCCTCCTATCGTTCTACTTTCTTATTTCACTTCCTCTAATTGATGCATTTCTTTCACGTACTCATATTCATCTAACGGCGTGAGGAAATAGAGACACCTATTCAAAGATGTAAATAACAAGGCTAACGAAAACAGGTTTAGTGTGATAAAAACAACGATGTTTAATGTACACTAAAACTACGGCTTAGAACATTTGAGATATATCCTGCATCCTAAATGTGTGTATGTATACTCAAAGTTAAACATGTACCGACGCAATGTAAAATATACATCTAGTTGAAATTTAATAATTCGAATGTTTGAAGAACGCCAATAAATAAATGAAAAATATTACAACCATTAGAAGGTACGGACGTCCGCGTGTAGCTAGCCATATACGTTTTTGTTGCGAAACGAAACTTGTAATCAGACATCCATTTTAATCACCCTTCTCCAGTGTTACATTGCCACCGCATCTAGTAATAACACTAGTAATGAAAATAAAAATAAGGCATTCATGGTAATGTTTTAAATTTACCAATTATATGATTTTAATATGTAACTACGTGTTCAACGGATGGTCCGGCAAATAGTATCATAAGTGAATGGTGCAAACTAGTGCAAAAAAAAGATAATCTAAAACATTGTCGTGACGAAGGGAAAATTTGCTAATTACTGAATATTTAACACACATACAAGTTGTATATGTGTATATATTCACGGAATAGATTTCCTACAGATTTAAAATATCGGGCAGTTGTGTAGACGTATATACGTATATGACTCGATTAATTTCTTTGTTTCATTTTACTTCGGCCGAAACTAAAATATTGAATATATTAATATGTGCGTTCACACAAGTGTGTGACATTTTAAGTTGGCCACATTTAATGTCGCTCATATATTCTTTTCGTAAGAGTAAGTCAATATGTTACATATATATATACATATATATATATATATATATATATATATATATATATATATATATATATATACATATATATACATATATATATATATACATATATATATATGTATATATATATATGTATATATATATATACCTATATATATATATACATATATATATATGTATACATATATATATGTATATATATATATGTATATATATATATATATATCCATATATGTATATATATACATATATATATATATGTATATATATATACATATGTATATATATATATATGTATATATATATACATATATATATGTGTGTATATATATACATGTATATGTATATATATACATATATATGTATATATATACATATATATATGTATATATATACATATATATATGTATATATATATATACATATGTATATATATATACATATATGACTATATATACATATATATATGTATATATATATACATATATATATGTATATATATACATATATATATATATATATATATATATATATATATATATAAATCCCAACCTAAATCTAATTATCGACCATTCAATGAAGATTTTCGTTATTGCCAGATACATCAACCAGTATCTCGACATTATATAAATGTATGCGTCCGGCCGTTGGGACATGTGACCGGTAGCTATGTTTGATTAAAGACACTGCGTCAACATATTCCATGATCTGATGCTTTTGTAGGGCTGCATTAATTTAATTTTCTCTCTAAAACTCAGACAATTTGAGGAATGTCGGCACTCGTGTTTAAAAAGTGTGTGTAAACCTAAGCGACAGATTGGGATTTAGTGTGTCTTTGATCAGAAGAAACACACCGAAACAGATTCAATAGAACACATTCGTGGTAAAAATTAAATAACATTGCAGAGTATATGTAATCAGTTAATTGTTCATTTTTTAGTTTGCGTAAGTATTTTTAGAGGGTTACTCGCTTTCCTTTCTTTATTGACGAAAATGAGATTGCGTCAATGGAAAGAGGGTATGCATGTATGTGTTCATTTCATCAGTAAACGTGTGTGTATACCGTCGTGTGTAAGCGAGTAAATAATATTTTACTTTCCGCCAACGATTCTATAAAAAAATAAAAGAGTAAATGAATTGATGGATGTAAATTGTATGAAAGTATTTACAAAAAAGAACGATTTAAAAAAAATCCAAACATAAACAAATTTTAAAAGGAATGCCAATGAATAAATTTAACGATGTAAAATGCAAAAAAAAGACGTGTATGACGAAAATAAATGAAATAGAAGAAGTGAACACATCAAAGAAAGGGATAGAAAGAAAGGGCTGATGGAACAGTTATGAAAGATTAACACATTACAGTACGAACGAAGAGGAGAAATCATTAAAGAAAAGATACATAAAATAAAATTAATTAAAATTAAAGTGGGAACGTGTGAAACCATTCTAATGCATACATTGACAAACGCATTACATCAATACTGACGTGAATATGGAATGGGGTAAACGACAATGATATTTGCAACGTACGTTATGTTTAATAAGAGAAAAATAGTCAGAGAATAAAGAAACACTACCATACACGAAAAGAGAATCAAATATAGTAGGTTATTATGGACAGATCATTATTCAACGCTGTGCAGATTAAAATAGATGAAATATGAATAAAAAGAAAAGCTTATCGAAAGAAAAAAAAATAACATGAAATAAGGAAAAGAAAATCAAACTAATCAAATGTATGTAAAATAAAACAGTAAGTACGATCGATGATATAAAAGTACTTGATAGAATGTAGGGCAGATGAAAACTATTAACAGAGACAGGCAAACATGAAGTAAAAATAATTACAATTAAGGGGAAAAACAAAATTCTATAGCAACTTAAGAAAATAAGCAATATAAAATACTAAAGTAAGTGACGAATAAATCAACGTACAAAATAGGATTTTTTTTTCCAATTTTCCAATTCAATTTATTTGGCAAAAAATAAAACAAGTATACTTCAATTGGCAACTACGAAGAACTGGTAGTAATGTACACAGAAAAAGATACAGAAGCAAAGCACTGTTACAATTCACTCTAGAGTTGCTACCTTTTTGTGCATTTCTTATATGTCTTTGAAGTATATTCCAAGGTTCAAGGATCCTGATTGAATAAGCTTCTCTTCCCCGTGTCAATCAAAATCGGCGGTGAACTAGTTTATCGTAATGTAAACTTATACAGTTTTAGTGTAGGAATACATAATAGGCACTTATGCATATCATAATGGCCATTGAAGTCCAAAATAAAATTATCGCGTAATCATCGGTGCTCAACGGAGGAAAGGTTAAGCTTTTAGAGTCGTTTTTTTAGTCTAAGATCACATAGGCCCTGCGTCATTCAAATAGCCCGTCTTTCAAATTCCTCCAGATGCTAGACATATCATAGTATATATCAATCGGAGCCTTGGCACCATACTCTAGCAGTGGTTCACCCAGGGAGACATAGAGTGAGAGATATATCTCAGAGGTGAGTTCGAAAAGAGTGCGTCGTATGAGAAATAGAGTGGTACTCTCTTTGTTTGCAGCGTGCATGTAACGCGTAGATTGCTTGGAGGACGAGTCGATCATGAGGTCAAGGTCTTTGGTCTCGTTTGTAACTTTGAACAGAGTCATACTACAACCGAAAGTTAGAGCTGAGTTAGAAATATAATCTATTGAAATGGGGAATCATTTATAGTACTTGGGGTATAAGTCCTATTCAATTGACGATATCTAGACCGTTTTATACTAGACTTAATATCGTTAATTTCTTTTCTACGAGCTACTAAGGTAATAGGTCCACTTTTTACTCATCCCTTCCGACATAGCGTTGATATCGAAGAATGAGAAACAACCCAGGGACGAAACCTTTAAGAACACTCCTGCAAGCATCAGTATCAGATGTCTAACTGTCATATATCTGAAACATTTATAATAAAACATATAAGAAATGCATACCTAAAAGATTAACATATACACTATTAATTACGAAAATAAATAAATTAAATATAACTAGACGTATCGTGAAAAATATAGACGGTAATTTAATTTATATGAAAAATAATTTAAACCCGAAGACGAAAAGAAAACAACAAAATAAATATTTCCTTTATGTAAGAATCAAATAATTAATAGATAAATAAAGAGGCACATAAACTATTCAATTAGCAGTGACCGACGATAATAGTTGTATAAAAATAATATCATATAATCGGAGAAATAATAAAATAATTGAACGAAAAATAGCAAGTCAATAAGTATTTTATTAGAAAGCAGAATGTATTATAAAACACACACAAATAGAAATAAGTGTACGCACGAAGTTGTTAACAGAAAGAATTGTTTGGGGTAGAATAGATATATATATATATATATAAAATATTTGTTGTTGTTTATTATCTATGTACGTATACGTTTCATCCCTTTTCAATCGGGATTCATCAGCATAGAGATATGACTATTCACTACCGGTCGTACGATTCGAAACCCTGGATAACAAGTATTTTTCAACTTGCATCCAACGCCTTAAACCGCGCGCCCACCAGTTGAACAGCCGATAAACAATGATAATTTAACACATATAAAATCGGCTTGATGTCGAAGCACTCTACTTCTATTAAAGAAGGAGTGATGCATATAAAGCAAGTGACGTCATGCTGTGTTTGTACTACCATTAAGAGGGCTCTCTATATATATATATATATATGTATATATATATATATATATATATATATATATATATATACATATATATATATATATCAAATACGTGTAAATACATAAATGAGAGAAACGTAATAAAAACTGAAGACATTAATCACATTCATATTTGAAAAACAAAGTAAATAGTATTACAAAAACAATTATTTAAACAAAATTAACGAAAACGTAATACAACCAACGGTAATACACTAAAAATGAATAATTACAAAATATGTTATTAACAAAACACAATTTAACAATCAGAATATACTTTGAATTAAATAAACAAGGAACTATAACATGTATTAAAAGAGGGTAGAAAATATTATCGAAGAAAATATCATGTTATAATCTGTATCATGAGGACAACGTTTTTCCATCTCTGTTACAATAGTCACACGGTTTCTGCCGAATTAATTTCCGAAACGTTTCTAATATAACCACGGAGTTATGTATACTCATTTGAATGAATCAAATATTAGAAATTAGCTATATTTATATAATACAGCATTTAAAAAGAATAATGGAAAGCGAGACACAATCGAAAACAAGACAGACGAAGGAAATACTTAAAGTAATAAACAAATGTATAGTTTATATTAAAGAAGGAAAGTTACACAGAAAGCGACAAAATGGGCAGACAGCTAATGAAATTAGAAATATAGAGATTACTCTATAAATAAAACGAATATTCGAATAATGATATAAATGGAATGAAATAGGGTCATATTAAATAACATTAACAAGACAAAATGAAGAATCGAAAGAGAAAAAAAAAGACATTATCGGAGAAAGCATCATTGAAAGAATAAACAGAATAAAAAACAAATATGAAGAATGAAAACCTTATGAATGCGAATAAAAAAGAAAATCGGAACCGATAACAGAGAGAAGACTTAACTTTTCCATTATGCAAAATGACTGTTCGTTTTAAAATGGGTTTCCATTTTCGACGACCGACATTAAGTATTTATGAATCAAATGTAGTCGAATTACTCATGACATGTAGGTTTTGCGTTCTCTGATTTCCCATGGCATTACTTATTCTGAAGCGTGTCCTTCGATATTCCAAATCATTGAACACAGACCTTCAATTCTAAGCTGTCTGCAGAGTAAATGGCATTAGTCAATTTCGTTACTAAAATGTTTAACGCTGTTTGCATACAAGATAATCACATTTTGTTTAGTGTTTTTATCAAAGTTAACTAGTTGCCAGTGTATTTTTCCACTCTGAAACAACCTACAATTTTCAAAAACTTAAATAAGTCTTAACCGGAATTTCAGAGAATATTTTTTTATTGTTTATAATGGACGAAAAAGTTTCAGTCATGTTGTACAGTACTTGACTGTAATTGTGAGCTTATCGCGTTTTTGCTACAAGTGAGATGATGTCTGAATTACATGAATCGCAAATAAATATTCACAGACACAAGAGAATATGAGATAAAATAATGAAAGAGAAGACCTCAACTGTGCTAACAGCTTTAAAATGGCATATTCATGGAGATTGTCTGACACTAATATTAATTCAATTTAAAATAATTTCGGAATAGGCAGTCACGATTCGTGGTGTGCCTATGGGTTTGCATTTAGTATTGATACTATCATTATCACCAGCTTTTTTGCCTAATTGCAATAGCAGCTTATAAGTGATTACTCGTTAGAAACGATTATATGTCTTTTGAAAAGTTTAGGTTACAATACACCTCCCCAAGGGCTAAGTATTATCCGCACTTTGTAAGTAGATGTAGGGTTAGAGGAATACCTTTCTGTCTTTCCATACGCCTTTACCCGTGACGACATTTTGTGTGGTATCTGCCGAGGTTGGTGCCATCACATGTGTTGTTTGTTTTCTTTGATGAGACAGTACATTATTATTATTAGTAGTAGTAGTAGTAGTAGTAGCAGTAGTAGTAGTAGTAGTAGCAGCAGCAGCAGTAGTAATAGTAGTAGTAGTAGTAGTAGTAGTAGTAGTATCCCCTCCGCCAAGGAGAATATGTTTCGGTCGAATTAGTGGATTATGTATATGTCGCTTAACCAATCTTGGTCAACATATCAGTCGTTGTATCATATAAATCTGATTTGATTTCCAGAATATCCAGGTTAATGCCAATATCAAGTTCACAAAATAATGTAAAATCACCCATTTGGTGCTAATTTCGGTTCTGTTCATCGTAGAGATTCGTTACTTGGCGCATATATAAGCAAACACAGTACCGTATCTAATCTAATACGAGGTTATGATTGAGGATCTAGAAATGTTCGGTCACTGGTAAAAGAATGAGATGATTTCAACGTCCTATTTTTTTTAATATGATCTTTAGATCACAAATCGTTTTAAATTGTTGGCTAATCAGATAAATAGTTATTGAGTGATCAAGGTTATCCGGGTATATGTGCGGTAATATTCATACACTATAAAGAAGTATAACTGTAGTTATATAATAGCCAATCCTTACGTTGTCAGGTAGACGTATGCATTGTCAATACTTACTTATGTTCTTTTTCTATTATTTTTATTTACTGAGTAAAAGTTGTCATGCAAGTTATCAGTGAGTCCCTACATTCATTAACAAATGGTGTTCGCCGGAGTTTGAATGACAACTACAACTCTTCAGTTTTCCAGCAAATTCCGGCTGCCAATTATTTTATGTCATCGAAAGATGCGTTTACCATTTGTATATTGGTAGTAATGGCCGTTTTTCTTTGCTGCAATAAGCCTCAAAAATGTTCCAGTATGATCCGAACCCTTACAGGGGATATGTAGTTGGTTCATGTTGCTCATCATATTCTTAACCATAATGACTATTCATATCGTACCAGCCGAGACTTAAGTAATCGCAGGTGTTTATTTTGCATGGGAAGAGGTGTGCTCATCGTCATTCTGGCAGTTTCACTTCCGTTGTGTTTGTGTGAAATTCTTTCGACCTTTCATGTCTTATTTCTATATAAACGTACCTGTAACTTGTTCGGGATCATTGATTATGTTACTTTGTTCTTGGCATTCAAAGATGTACTCTATAATTCCGATCGATTTCATCATAATAGTGTTTTTATCGCGTAAATTGTCTAAGTGATTTCAATTTATCTTAGTTTTTTCCGAGATTTTTAGAGCTTTATAATGTTTTTACAAACATTCCTAGACACTGGCTTTCTTCATCCCTCATATATATTTCAATTCGAAGACAATTTCTACGTATTTGGTTTGTTTTTCTACCTTAATAGCCCTCAACCACGTGAACTGCTGGGACTGGTCAGTTCTACCTCGTTCTTGATAATCATAAAGTTCGGTTTTGTTTATTGAATAAGTTTATATATTCATACTTATTTGTTCACAATGGTTTTTAGACGTTTGAATTTACAGTATTGCAATCAAATATCGTCTGTACAATTTGCGTGCTTGTTCAGAGTGCAGATATTAGCATATTTCCCAAATAGACTACGCTCTTCCTGCACTCCAGTCTGCTTGCCTTCTTGACTAGATTGCTGAATTCGCTCATTATGAGATATACTCATTTACTTTCTTAACGGAGCATACATTTAGGGGTGTAGTATGTTTTTCTATTCTAACTTTTGTGTATTTTGTTGTGATTCTCTTTATCTGTGCGGCTGTCAGAAGTGGTTCTTCTTCTCTGTTCAAGTGTAATTTTCACATATATTTTCAGGTATCGTCGTACGTTTTCATCTATGGTCATTCTCATTACACATCTAAGTAGTTTGTTATTTTCACATTTTTCTCATCTTTACTTTGCAGTTTCGTTTCTAGCAGCTTGGCGCGTTTTATCGGTCTTCATTGCGTGGATGATCAGTGTTTCTATATCATTGAATATGTATATTCTTTGTTGTGTTGTTTACCACCCATAGAGACTCATACACGTATATTTACACAGTGTTATATTATATTTTAAAACAAAATACATTCATACTATGGTCATATTTACATGTATGTATTTGAAATTATAATTAAATCAATAGAAATATTAAATATGTTAACATACATTTAAGGTATTACTAAACAGCAATAAAGTAATCGTGTTGCTTAAAACTGTATTTAATGTAAACATAGAGTAAGACAGTCACTCTAATTTTTTAAATGAGCGAGTGTCTGTTGATTTTTGTTCTGAGTAACACACGCCGTTTCATGATAGAATTTAAATACATTTTCATGATATTCGGTCAAATATTACAATACAAGATCCGCAGAGTGTTTGTCGGCTACGTTTGGTGATTCAGCCATTGTAAAACGGGAATGTCTATAAACGCAGTAACAAAATGCAAATAGAAATTTAAAGATATGAAAGTAAATATACAGACCATTGGGTCATACACAAAAGGTATATAACGCATCTTTACACGAGTAAAATCGGGTTAACGTCCTTCAGAAAAGCTGGATTGAAAATCAATTGTAATTGTGTACCCATTCTATTTATATGTTTATTATTTTCTCTTCTATCCGTATTAAGTCTCTATATGTCTTAGTAACCTTCTCCTAGTATATATATATATATATATATATATATATATATATATATATATATATATATATATATATATATATATATATATATATATGTATATATTCATATAAAAGGAATTAGTAAATGAAATGAAAACAAAAATGTGACAAAAATGGATATTTGATGGTTATTCCCCATAGACTAACTTTATCAATAAAAATAGGATAGAGGTATGTGTAACCTTCCACACGAGAGACAAAAAAACGTATATACGATTTAAATTAATTCGAAGCGTATTAGGATCATGAATCCCAAATGTAATGTTACAGACGAAAAAATATGCTATTTTATATATAAGCATGAAATAACAATAAAAATATATTTAAAACTAAAACATTGTGTTACAAACCTAAGCGCAGTAAGCAGCGAACGTACATTGCCCCATAATAAAGGTGTGCCAGAGTACTCATATCCTATCAGACCACGCGTGTATTTATTAATAACATATTTAAAACGATTAGGTGAGAGACGAATTCATCGACGAACCGGCGTCCGTAGAAACCCGTCTATAGAATTGCACCAAGATGCACACACCTATGGATGATATACAGATAAACATCGTATGTAATCGTACTGACTGAGTGAACAAAAAACGCCCAGAATAATCACTTTGGAGAGAAGATTTACGGTACACATTGTAAATGGTTCAACGATTTAAGTGAAAATAATATAATAAACACGAACGACGTAATATAACAAACATACCCGACGTAGAAACATTTCTCTTAAAACACTCCCTAGATATCCTTACACTAAGTTAAACACAACTTTAACCCTCAATCTTCCAACACCATTAATATATGACTGATTACCTCTTACTCTACCGTATATAAAATATGAACAACATGTGCACAGGTTAGGAGATTATGTTCGAAACACCCCACTTACACTAAAGAGCATTTGCTAGAAATATATGATCAAGCTTTTGATGAGCC
This sequence comes from Sepiola atlantica, assembly GCA_963556195.1. NCBI lineage: Eukaryota > Metazoa > Mollusca > Cephalopoda > Sepiida > Sepiolidae > Sepiola > Sepiola atlantica. The sequence continues at coordinate 118,932,101 of OY744527.1, forward strand.
CTGCCGCACAGTATTAGTTATTTACTCATACCGTTGTCCTTCGACCCAGGACTGTACCTTGCTTAACTCTGTTTCTGAAAGCATGGCTATACCATATCACTTGACTCGAGTACACAAATATATATATATATATATATATATATATATATATATATATATATATATATATATATTTAAGCGATTTTAATGCACATCACTGTGCCCGTCTGGGATTCTCCCGCTATACAGACGCAGCTAGAAACTCCACGTATAGTTTATCAATAGCGCACTCGCTCTGGCAGACTGTCATTTTGACGACCCGCCCCCTGAACGTGTTGACCATCACCCTATCATTTTAGACCTATTCTTGACATCACTGCATGATGGTGTTGCCACGCATGCTAATAGAACGCTCAGGAACACGGATACATTTGTGGTAATTACTGATATAACCCTAAAATTACGTTTCACAGCTGATGAGCCTTTGCTCGAAACGACGAGATACTACAAGAGTATTTTCATTCCATCAGAGACCACGTCAGAGACGCCCCATAGAGTGTAACTTTGTACTCGCATTCTGCTTATCAGTTCGCAAATGAGGTAACCGAATGGGTCAAAACAGACATTGATGCACATGTCCACATGACAAAATTCTACAGCAAGCTCTTGTCTCCAGAACGGTTAATCTATCAATGTACAGCTGCTATTGCTCAGATACATTAAGCATTCCGACAATACGTCATCGATAAGTCTACAACAAATACACAGCAATCTGTAGAGGCACAACATTATTGAAAAACTGTGGTAACTGAAGAAAGGATAAGTTATACATAGATGATCAGGACACGCATTCTGTCGCAGAAAATAGTTGCTCATATTTTCTGTAAAATCTACAATAGCGCGGTGAAGAATGGACAGTCAACAATTTACCTCTTTTTTAAACACAGTAATATCGTTTGTATAGCAAGTGACAACGTTGAACACCTTCACCAGCGTTGCCCCTTCAACTCAACTTTAGACTTCGCAAACCACTCAATTGCTTATTCCTCACTACGGACAGAATCCTTTACACTTCAAAACTATGTTGGCTTGATTTTATACCGGTAATAGTAATAAATAAATGATCTGCTCAACTGGCTCCTGCCTTCTCCAAACTGCTTAATCTTCCTTCTATGATACATGGAAATTTGCGTGTGGTACCAGTCTTCAAGAATTCTGGAGATAGAACTGACCCTCATAATTATAGCCCTATCAGCTTACACTTGCTCTTCACTAAAATCTTTTAATTCTTAATACACCACGCGATAGTCTGATACCCTATAAATGGTAAACTTCTTTATGACCATTAGCCTGTACATTGGCAAGCAAGATCTACTGCGGATATCTAAACGGTCGGCTCCGAACGCATATGTCATACACTGAACAAGGCAACTTAAGCGAGGACGGTAGCCCTTGATATAGCCAAATGCTTTTACAAGGTATGGCATTAAATTATTCACATACAAATGTATTCATGTGGTATTAATTGACAAATATTTAATATAATTCGATCCATCCTATCCAACATAACCATCTAGGTTTTCCTAAATGGCCGTTCATCCAAACACCATGAAATGACACTTGGACCTTTGTTCTCATTATTTTCATAAACGTCCTCCCTGATAGTATCTGATATGGGCATATTTGCTTTCGACACTACGCTCTATTCTCACCATGTGTGGGAAGCGGGCGCACGAACCCGAGAAAGTGCCCCCAGGTTTGTAGTGAACTGGTGTCATGAATTAATGGCAATATGTAATGCTGCTAAAACAAAGCTTTTTTTTCTTTCAACAACAAGAAATCTATTCAACTACCGCTTTTAATTGCAAATGACACCCTACCTGAGAGTTGAGCGTTTAAACTCGTCTGTCAAACATTCGCAGGTAACATGAATTAGAACAAACACATAGAGCACAAAGAAGGTGAGTTCCTTCTACCTTCGTAGAAAACGTTTAACACCTGACAGTATCCTATATATCTACAAATCCAGAATCCGCCCATGCTTAGAGTAGTGTTGCCACATCTGTGCTGGTGCACACTCAACTAGTCTCTCCCTCTTGGACAAGTTCACTCCTGCCTCATAGCCGCAATGTTACATCTTTGTGCTTCTTTTACAAGTACTCCAATGGAATATGTTCCGATGAGCTTGCTGCTCTATTGTCCTCTCGACACAAATACACTCGACCAACCGGACAATCAGCTAACTCCCATCTATTCACTATAGAGGGCCCCAATCACCGGATAGCGTTCTACTCCAATAGCTCTTTGCCCTGAACTGCCGGCCTTTTAACTCCCTCCCTGCTCTTTGTTTCTCCGGCTGTGCAGACATGCGAAAAATTAAAACTAACGTGACGAACATATATCTGCACAGCTTCCAATTTAGGATGATCCCCTTAACTTTCACCCTTATTCTCAGTAGTGTTTATGTCTACAAGGGCAACGGCCTTGTTTTCGGTGAACCAAATTTAAAAAAATGAATAAGTAACAAAATAGACGACCTTGTTTTTCTCTTTTTCATGAGATATATAAAAGTGAATTTAATTAATATATTTTAAATAGAAAAGAGAAAAGTTAGCCCACATCTCATGGGACGTATATGAGACATTAAAAGTATATACACAAAAAATATATTGTTTTGAATTTCATGACGGAAATTAAACATCCACTTTCACGAGAAAGAGAAAACTAGATTTGACAAACACACAAACGATCTCCTTATAGTGGTTTCTTTTACCAATGCCAGATTTGTCTGAATACTAAGAGTATAACCACGAGAATATATCAAAACAAAATGCGCTATTCTGTCTCAGTGAAAAAAGCACTTGATACATTCATCCTTGAAAACATTTAGTGGTTCAATATCGAACCATGTTTTACCGTCTTACAAGTTAAACATGCATTTTACGCAAATGAAATAAAATTTGAACATGACAAAATTAACACGGAGACGCCGTATACATACAAACAATTTATTCTTTCATCCATTTAATAATTCCTACCATTGTTATAAAAATAAACTGTGATAACATTATAATAACATCAAACTAGCAGTTTGAGACTAACCTTTTCTTAATTCTACGTATTTATAATCCCTTTATCCAAACGCATGGTCTAGCGAAACATATTGGAGTCGATGGCATAGCTCAGCGAGTACCCTGTATGTAAATGTATACAGTGTGCTGGTTAAAAATACATATCAATGATAGTATCGCTTAATAATTATCACTAGCGAGGTTTTTATTCGTTGTTATTATATAGATTCACACCGATTCAGATATTTTAAAAATGTATTATTTTATTGGGTCTGAGAAAGCTGCTTTTAATTTTATATGTTTTTAACTCATTTTTTAAAGTCAAGTTTTGTAGGTTTAGTTGATCGATAACATTTTCAATATTCCATTTAGCTTTTTGTCGAGCTACATGTACTTTATATGTATTATTTATCTGTCATCTTAATTCTTTTTATAATTCTATTTGAAGGCTTTTTACCTAAATTGTTGATTATGTCCATATTTGATTTTATGTATTTATGAGATTGTATATTTGTATTTTCACGTCTATACGTGTTTTATTACTTTCAATTTACGCGCTCGGGTGTATACTGAATTACTTATTCAAAGTTCAATACTAGGCATTAGTCTTTTAAACATGTTATTTTAAGATTGATATTTCAGTTAACATTAGATTGCTGCATTCGCTTATAATGTTTTATACAGTTCGTTTGTTGTCCACAGTATCTAAACTAACCGTGCCCTTTAGTTATGTTTATTAAGATTTTATATAGTGTTGTTTCTAGTCGCGTTTTTTTGAGATTGTGTTTTACTGTCTATCTGTGTTTGTGTTCAATTGTGTCCATTTTTTAACATTTTCTACCTGCTATGCGTTTGCGGCTTTTTTCTTGTTAGTTTCACTTTCGTTTGTTTAAATAAGCAGCTCGATCATCATCTCTGAATTTGGAATTATGTATTAACTAATCAGTTCATTACATCGGTCACACAATTTTCATTATTTACGATTACTCTTCCTTTTTTCTTTTTTTCATATTAAGTCAGTATATTCCTTTCTTTGAAGTGCGATCTGCATTGGCGTATTTTTACTTTTGCTTTGGTCCAAGAGCATGTCAATTATTATTAAATAAGAGTCCACACACCAGCCATTATACATGGTCAAATACCGGCCCCAACCTGTGTTGTTCCGTATGGTTAGAGTGAAAATAAGTCTCAGCAAATCTATTAATTCATTCTGTTTTCTGCAACATTAGTTTTATTATTAGATTATCATCAGTGAAAGTATTTCATGGACCTTCCATTTTCTTTACGTTTCTACGATCATTCTTCTGGCAGTGTTCAATGCTTAAGACAGTGAGATCATTTCCGGATAGTTACCAGATGATGCGTTTTTTTCATATCAAACTATATGTTCGTTTCTGTTGCTTGTTTAGTGAAATGTGTATTCTGTTGTGTTTTTGAAAAATGTTAGTTTCCATGCTGCAGGTCGGTGTCATTGTGTTATGTCGATTTGCCTTCGAAGCCTGAGAATTAGATGTATATTTAAACTGATTAAAATGACCCCGTGTTTGATTTCGCGTTAATTCTATTTTCAATGTCAATTTAAATTCATGTTTTGTAATGTGAGAATGAATTCAATACTTCCATAACTGTAGATATTTCTGTATTTTGTTCCATATCTCATATTTTCTAATTCTTTCTTAAAAGCTCACTTTATTTGTGTGGTGATACTGGCTAATTAATCTGCATAATTAGCATTAGTATAAATAGATAAATATAGAAATATACTCTTAAGTATAGCTAGCAGTGAAAGTACACTTGAATCTGACTAGTACATTTACAACTTAATAGTAATAGCGTCGCCAATACGATCTCAATTGCATCGCGAGGACCCAGGCTTCGTGAACACATGGATAAGATGCTTAGTTGCGAGTGTAATGGACAAAAATGTTAAAAGACGATAACACGAAAGAAAACAATTAAGTAACATATTTATTTTGGGCTACAGCAGAATTTGAAGTCATCATGAAAGGCTATACCATAGGGTGACCCATGATCCTAGAAGTCCTGACATTCGGAAGCATAAGTCAGATCATTAAAAGAAATATGAGCCCTAAGGTTAGTCGTGGCAGAAAGAACGAAGTTTATACTAATGAAATAAGAAATTAACGAACTAATCATTAAATATATACACCGTCTACGAAATGCGAGTAGATATTGTGAGTTTGAAAAACTCCGACGAATAGAACAGCCTATCGAAGAAGATATCATTAAATTAAAATTAATTGAATGTATGTTCAATGCGTCACACATGAATACCATAATAGAACAACTAAAAATAGGAAGCATGTCTTTAAATACTTGCACTGACTTTATACAGCAGCAAACATTAATATAAAAATAAAACAAGCATAAAAGTCATCTCAGCGAACAAATAGTCGCTGATACGTACATGACAAAAATAATGCTGGTAGTGTGGGCGTAAACACGAAATAAAAAGGGAAAACTGCCCAACATTTGGAAACACATGTACAAATTGCTTAAGAATAAACCATTTTCAAGCAGTATGCACGTTCAAAAAGAACAACAAAAAAAACGTCGTAATAGGTGAATGCAATGAAACCAATAGGGAAGTATGTACATTATAAAACGAAAATGATAATGTGAGTAAAAATGAACAAAAGAAACACCATATTATATTAAAAGTCAAAATTAACAATGTCGATTTGGATATGCAAATGGATACCAGCATGGAGGTAACACCTATACCAAATATGTTTGGGAACGCATTGGAAAACCGACTTATCAGAAGAGCAATGCACAACTCCGCCAATTTGATGGATCGGTCATAAAAAAAACTTAAGGGTACTTTGAATGTTTTATACAGTAAAAAAAAAATTAGAAATAATATATATAACTGTCACAAATTGTAAGTTAGAGCCACGGACTCTTGGGAAACGATGTGCTTACAATAAATTCTACTAAACTTATCAATGAGATGAAAATAAAAAAAAAACGGAAAATTAAAATAAACTACAGAACATGTTTAAAATTAAAATATAGTGTTACCCTCTCTTATTATGAAGCACGGAGATTACCAGTAAAATTGTTATTAATAGTGGCAGAACTACGTAAATCAATAAAGCAGTCCCTTGTTGAACATGTTTCAGCTAGAGGTAGCAATGGGGCATCAACTATTGTTGTTTTGAAAAAAGTCAGACGGAGACATACGCATATGTGGAGATTATATGATAGGCGTACACCACAAAGGGTGCTCGCATTAATAGCATAATATTAGGTTTGCATCACATGAGCTAGCGGGAATAAGCGTGTTTACAAAAATAGATTTGAAAACGGAATACCATTAAATTCCAATAGATGAAACTTCAAAGAAGTAACAATATGAATACGCGAATAGGGTTGCTAAAATGGAAAAGAATGCCATATGGAAAAACTTACTTCAAAAGGGCATTAAATAGGTTTTAACAGAATATATAAACAATATGGTTCGTTACAAGACGATGTTTGCATAGGGGCAAATAATGAAATCGAATTAGAAGAGAAAACCGACATCGTCTTGAACAAATTAAGAAATGCGGGAATGACTATACATGAGAAAAATGCGTAAACAGTAGTAGTAATATATCATTCTTAGGGTATTCAATTTCTAAAGAAAGTGTATAACTAGATCAAGCTTTTATAGAAAACAATCTTTAAAATATATATACTTACAAACAAAAGTGAACTTGAACCTATTTTTGAGGGGGGGGGGCAATTACTACAGGATATATGTATAGTTCGTGTGCCGAACCATAACACTACTATAACACATATTTGCTAGAATTGGTATCCCCAAAGCCTTAGTATCTGACAATGCTAAAGTGTTGTGTAATGAAGGTCTGGTTTGTAAAAATAAGATGTACACCGTATAAGACATCGCTATATAACCTTCAATCGAATAGGTTAATGGAAAGAATGCCACCCACCGTAGAAATGTTACTAAAATAATGTTCTGAGCCAAACGAAAATATGAAAGTGTTTCTACCAAGACTGCTTTTAAGCTAACGAACAATACCACACGCGGAAAAATTAGGAAGTTCATCCCTTTTACCGCGAAGACAAATTAGAGCTCCGTTAACTATGTCGTGTTCTGCAAATAACAAATTTGGTACAAAAAGAACAAAGAATAACATCCAGAAATGACAGAATTTATCGTGCAAAATAGCTACAATACAGCTAAAATAAATAGAGAAAATGAAAAAAAAGTGTGTTGGCCTAAACAGATCAAATATGGTTCCATGATCAATACGAAGAGAAACATAAACAAATCGTGTCGTCTAATTCTATTATTGAGTTATTAGAACAACGTGTACATAATAAAACGTCCACAGATAAAACAATGCAATAAAACAATACAAGATCAAGCAGGTCAAAAAGAAGGTTTGGAGTCAGATTCGGATCAAAGTATTATATCGGACGACCCTTGTTACAACTAATTGCGCGATAGGTCGAGAATCTTCAGAGGAAGAAATAAGAAAGAGAGAGAAGAGCAAATTAATATCGAAAATCGAACAACAATTAGAAAAATTACATATGCACTAGATGTATGTAACCTATACGTTTAAGGGAGATGTTGTGATACTGGCTAATTGATATGCATAATTAAAATAAGTAGAACTGATTGCCTATATAAGTATATCATCAAGTATAGCTTGCAGTGAAAGAAAACTAACAACTTCAGTGAAAGTAAATTTACAACTTAACCATAATGTGCATAGGTGTATTGTTTATTGTATCATCTGTGTTATACACGGAGCGACAAATTCTTTTTGTAATTGTTAACTGCCATCATGTACGATTTGCATGATAATCATCACTACTTTTAAATGTCATTATTAATATTATCATCACTTAGTCTTCTCATGCATTACACATGTACTCTTGTTTATAATTACGAATGGTTTTATCTAGAGACTGCCGAGATTTCTATCAATATATATGTCATTATATTATTATTGTCATTTGATATGTGTTCTCTCACAAGCTGTTACCAGTTGTTTTCTGCTGACGATGCTTACTCTGGAAAGAGGCAATGTGTATGCCAACTATTCAATCACTTGACGTCCACTTTAGACTAACTTAAGTGGCTATCCATTACTTCGCTCCATCTCCTTCACACACAATTCCCGATGCGACCTTATTATCTAACCTCATACATCAACCGTAATGAGCATAACACACGTGTTCTTCTCCATAACTGTTTAATAACTCCGACACCCATCACATCCTAGCATCCTCCACCATTTACTTAATCACTCCCACTGTCACTATCTGGTCGAGCTCATGATCTATATTTGCAAAAGCGACCTTTTGGGACTAATTTCTCCTACTGCTGATAGTACTCCCACTGCCATATCAATTCGAGTTCATGATGTAGATGTGCATAAACGGCCTATGAGATAAATTTCTTCTTAGTGCTAGTTTTATTTTTAATTTGATATCTAGCATCAATTGACAAATCCATTAATATTTCTGACTTTCGACGTCTATCTCCTCTGAACCATTAGACGTCAGATGAAGGAAGATGAGTATGCTTTTGAGGCATAAATTTAGACATAATTGTATTGTTATCTGAGTAATTTTCAAGTGGCATTCGCGTAGTATTTTACGGGATCATCTGTGAACATAAACAGTCTGTGAGCATTCAAGGTGTCAAAATAACATAGAACATCAATTCAGCTTCCTTGTTGGACAGTTTAAACAGTTTGGGACATTTACATGTTATACAGCATTATGTCCATAGTTCAAATCGCCCATTATAATGTGACGTGTTATTCCTCTCTATCGTTATTCGATCCTTCGCGGCTAATACGATCGTAATGAAGAAACGACAGCCTTTATAATCGAGCTAGGGTAGGTTATGTTTCTATACACAAACTGGAGGGTTTGGTTCATATGTTTCTATAGCAGTCTGAGGAATCTGTTAGAAATCTTTGTACAATAGGATTGACGCAATTTAACTATGATAGTTTGAGTTTAGATCCACGTAATAAAAAGTTTGGTTCATGAAAGCGTCCAAAGGTATAGCTAGAAAAGTATAAGGATACACCCAATACTTTAACAACACGTCAATGTATATCTATTTTTATTTTTAATGTGTAGCACTTAAGAATTTAATGTAATTGTTTCGTAGAGTTGTCCATATATTTAAGTAGTAGCTCTTATTGTAAATACTGCATCAGTGGCTAGACAATGGTGTTCACGTTACTTTAGTAAGAATAGCCCAACTAAGTCCATTATATGGACTCAGTCCTTCAACCCCATTAAAGTATTAAAAATACATGACGTGTTTTTCCTGGTAAAACATTTATTATGAAATCGTAAGATAGATGTCCTAGCAAGTAATATTCGATCTATCTGTGCTGTTTTGTTGTAGCAATGCGATGTGCATTAATTAATAGGATTACTGAACTTCAGTGGTAACACGGATCAATGTAAACAGCTACGGATTTGAACTCATGCTAAGATACATATTTGTGAGCCAGATATATATAAATATATATATATATATATATATATATATATATATGATTTTTTTTACACAAACATGCACAAAATCTGCGACACTGGAATGTCGATGTTATCGATCAACAGCTATTGTAAACTGAGATCTCATCAGGCAGAGTTAGAATCCGATCTTAACCTCAGATCATATTTGGAAAGACTGAAATGGAGAAAAAGATTTCAATATTTGGGAAGTCACGTGGTTGGGACCGTTGACAGTCAAAATGATAAAATCAAAATCAAAATCAAAAAATAATAACATATATTAATATAAAAGATAATATATAAAATATAAAATATAACATATAAAATGTAACATAACATATAAAATATGAAATATAAAATAAAATATAAAATATAAAATAAAATAAAATAATGAAATAATAAAAAAGTATATATACATGTAATAAAATAATATATATATATATAGAATAATAAAATAATATATATATATATATACATATATATATAAATATATATATATATATAGCCATGCTAAATCAATATAAAATGTATGACTTTTTAACATTTTTTTAAATAATTAAAATAAACAAAAATTATACGGATCTAAACGTATATCTTATATCAATCTGTATATTTTAGTATGATCTATGTATGTTGCAAGTGTAAATAGACGTCTAAATCCAATCCCGCCTCAACACATTATGTTAGTATAACCCCACATTGCAGGTCCCCTTTTTATATATAAAAAGTAACAAACGCAACAGTAATATGTTCATGAGAAAACGCAGAAAAAATCGAAAACCGTCTAACTTATGACGGTGATTCGTACTTGTCCCGTTACTTTGATCTCATCGTCGACAAGAAAATGATGCTGACAAATTGATGTGTTTAAAAATGTGTTTAAAAATGCGGATTATGTAAGCTAGGTTGATAAAACAAACACTGCAGGATATAATTTTAAAATATAGATTATTTATATACACACAAAAGTACATATATATATATATATATATATATATATATATATATATATATATATATATATAAATATATATATACAAGTAACTGCTGTGTGTATATATTAATTTTTAGGATATGCTATTAGTTATCTTATAAAATAAATAAGTAAATGACTCTTTTACAGGAAGTAGCTAGAAAAAATAATTAGTACATCTACTTAATCATCTGATCTAATATTGTTTTCATTTGTTTTGAAGACTAAACACGAAATTCCAATATGCTTACCATCTAAGACAACAGATTAATTAACAGTATTAACACAACGCAAGTAAATTGTAAGGAGACGAATCTCGTTGTGTTTCAATCCCCGCTATTACATGGAATATACCATAGCAATGTGATCATTTTAACGTTCAGAGAGAGTCTGAAAATTTCCTTCTTTTTAGCAAAGTCTATTTTGGTTTACTAGTTGTCTTAACGCCGTGTCTAAGATATATCGATCTGGTCAAGATCAGAAAATCATTGCTACCGTGTTGGAACAGACGGAAAGAGATTGACATCAATTCGAAAGACCCAGCTCAGGTCATTAACTGGAAAGAGGTATGAGGTTAAAATAAAATTTAAAAAGTGGCAACGATGAGAAAATACGGGTAGCGTTAAATTGCTTTATTGTGTTCTTTAAGACGGATCGTATACCAGTCTAACGCATATAGGATCATATATTTTTTTTGAAATTGTATTTCGTTTGAGATTAGGCATTTTCTGAATACTATATAGATATACACATAGTAATGAATTATGTAATAGCTTTATTATTTCTTCTGAGAATCAATAAAAAAATTTCAGCAAAGCATGATGAAAAAATACTAAAACTATACATTATTTAAAAAGAAAATGTATACACGAGGACAATTAATGTATACACACACACACATATATATATATAATATATACATATATATTATATATATACATATATATATAAGTTTATGCTTTATATATATGTGTGTATATATATACATATTTATATATATATATATATATTCATATATATATATATTCATATATATATATATATATATATATATATATATACATATATGTTTTTGTTTAATACAAATGTTTTTCTCTTCTCGATCTAAAAGTGCCGAGGTTAGAAATTCACTAAAAATACCAACACACCCTACGTTATCCTATTACAATGTTGTAAATTTAAAATATTAAATATTGTAAAGTAAAATTAACAACACATCTAGAACTCGCTCACGTTCAAAATATAGAAATATTATCACTACATACGTACATTTAAAACGGTATAAATGTGCTGCACAGATCGAACTCAGCAGTCATTAATTAGCAAACCGAACCATTCGTCTGACATCGATTGAGAGAGTCAATCGAAAGTACTCGCGGAAAGAAAATGGAGCCAAAACACCTACATCTGAGACTTAGAAAAGAATACAAGAAAGAGTGTTCGGAAAATTGAGAAAATACATAAAATATTAATTAAATAAAATCACCCGTGCTATACAATAGCGTATGTGTAAATGAAAACATCGTGTCTGAATACAAACAATATATATATATATATATATATATATATATATATATATATATATATATATATATGTTGTTTGATTTACACAGATGTGTAAACAATCGGCGACACTGGCATTTCGATGGTATCGATCAACAGCTGTTATGAACTGGGATCTTATCTTTGAGATTTAAAATCGGATGTTAATCTTCTATCATATTTGCAAATATATATATATATATATATATATTAAAATGTAAATGTATATATGTACATGTATATATATATATATACATATATATATATATATATATATAGATAGAGAGAGAGAGAGAGAGATATGTTTTCAATTAGATAGTTAATTAATTTATAGACCAATTTATTGTATACATATATTTATTATTAACTTGCAAATATTTTTTTTTCGTGCACAACACTTAGATATAGACGCGCGTTTCAAGCTAGAAGTCTTCATCAGAATACCTCACCGGGCCGAGGTCGAACATTCGATGTTAATATGTGCAGACTAGCGTATTGACCACTAGACTAGAATAAAATGCGCTCAATAGTATATTCTTAAATAATAAAATCAAAAGGGTCAGTGTAGCAAAAAATATAAACACACCGCAAAGAACACCGGTCGCTATCGCCAAAAAACAAAATCAATAAAAAGTATACGTAACATTGTAAGCGATAAGACGTGTGCACAAATGGGCATGGCATTCTAATCTAGCGGTTAGAGCGCTAGTTAACGAATATAAACATCCAAGGTTCGATCCGTGCGCGGTAAGGCATGCTGATGACGGCTTAAAACCAGAAACGCGCGTCAATGTTTAATATTTCTGCAGGAAAAATAAAAATTTGTAAAATAATTATTAAAAACAAATTAATTCATAAATTAATTAATTTTAAAAATATTTATATACAATTGAGGAATCGTCTGATTAACGGCGAATTAAAAAAGGAAAAATGCGGCCATTTGTATATTCTTAAATAATAAAAAAAAAACGCTCAAGGTAGCGAAAAATAAAAACGCACGTCAAAAAACAATAACAAATCATATATATATATATATATATATAGTCATCCACATACAGCCTGTTTCGTTGTTTCTCAGCTCATCAGTGCGGCTAGACCAATTAGTGTCTCAAGCCGGGATCGAAACGCAACCGTCGAGCTGACAGTCGGCGATGCTAACCCCTACGCCATCATGCGACACTGACTGAATGTAAGTGATATCTCAAATATAACGAAATGTAAACATTGCAAATGCCTGAGCTCGAAATTAGTTGTCCCTAATGAGCATTGCCTTAAAGCTAATGGCCGTTGACGATACCCTTACAAAAATAAGCTCTACCCGGAGGGAACTTTTTATAGTCATCCACATACAGCCTGTTTCGCTGTTTCTCAGCTCATCAGTGCGGTTAGACCAGTTAGTGTCTCAAGCCGGGATCGAAACGCAACCGTCGAGCTGACAGTCGGAGATGCTAACCCCTACGCAATCATGCGACACTGAGTGGATGTAAGTGATATCTCAATGTAACGAAATGTAAACATTGCAAATGCCTGAGCTCGAAATTAGTTGTACCTAATGAGCATTGCCTTAAAGCTAATGGCCGTTGACGATACCCTAACAAAAATAAGCTCTACCCGGAGGGAGCTTTTTATAGTCATCCACATACATACATATATATATATATATATATATATATATATATATATATATATATATATATATATATATATATGTGTGTGTGTGTGTGTGACGGCTATTCTTCCCGTGAAGTTGTCTGGACGTTACATTTTTCATTAGTCATGAATACGAATATCAGTATTATCTCATCTGCTGAAACCAATGATACATATCAATTATACATAAGTGTGTAATAATGTTCTTCGTCGGCAGGACATTTTGGCCTTGCTCGGTATTTTATTAGGAAGATAATGCCATTTTAGAACAACTCCATGATTAAGTATTATCTAAGAATTCTTACTGTTTAATGGTATAATATTCAATTTTTGGATGCAAGTTCCTTGTGGCGAGCCCAGTGTAAACCGTGAATGAATACAGATATTTGCCAACTCCTGTCTCACGCTTTGCAGCGATTTTGACATTTTTTTATTTGGCTGGTATTTATTCTCCTGCTATTTATAAAACAATATAAAACATAACGCTTTATTCATTTTTAAGAGTTACCAACGGGTACTCATACTTCATGATAATTCCGTACCTTATTTGAAATATACTTCTTCAAATACACTGGGTTATACTATTTACCTAACATGCATAATGATGGGTGCCTATCTTCAAATTACACACGAATATATATCAAACTAACTAAGAAAAAATGAATACACTATCAGAGACAATTGTGATACTATATGTAAGTATATTTAAAAAGGAATTGGAAAAAAACATAAAAAAACCTATTACTTTTACTTAAGAACATGAACTAGAGATTCTATACATTTTCTCCTCAAATATATTCAAACAGTCAAAAAAAGCGCAATGCATGTAATCATATTATTCAGGAATCACTAATCTTTGTAAGACCAGGATAACCGATATTTAATATTGATGACATGCCTGGCAGTGGTTTGACCTCGCTTTTCACTCTGCGAGCTTAACTCTGTAAAGGGACAATTGCTATAAAGTTTGGGTTTTTTTTTTTGGTGGGGGGGGGGGGGGGGCGAACGCATCCTGCATCCGGAACAATACAAAGCTTACTGCCGCCACAAATTTAAAGTAATGTCGTGGCAGTGCGACTTGGTGGCGCTTAAGAATACCGTTAAGAATAGTGGCGCAAATTAATAGCTAAAGATCATCCCTGAAAAAAGACCCTGTATGAAAATAAAATGAAAGGAAACAACCGAAAGAAACAGAATGCGTAAAAAAAGGAAAATTATCCATTCAAATCACAGTTCTGCTTTTATCCTTTCCTCTCTTAAGTTTATACCATACTGGACACCATTAACAAGAAGCCGACTTCATTGACTATGGTGGCTTCAAAAGAAAACGAGGCAGCGTACAATTAGGTTACGATGTACCAAAATTAGAATGCCCTTCTTTCCGGTTGCGCACTTGAATCATAATAATAAAGAAAGGTTAGACGTGCCATCAATGTTACGTTGTTCTGTGATTACGTTGTGTGCGCTTAATTCTCTCCGGTATACTTTTCTGGATACAGAAACATCCTTCTCATATTTAGGAGGCGCTTATGGGGAAATCTAAATTCACTGTGAAATCTTAAAGCATCCTCTCGTAACAGAAAGTTGGGTGAAAATATATTTAATTTAATTACAAATTAGTGATCAATGATATCACGCTAAACAGCTCTAAACTAATTTGAAAAGCGATTTACATCGGAAACATACACACGTATATTAACATGAATAACGTACCGAGTATGAAAAAAAGTTGGTAAGAAACTGTATAATTTCACTGATTTAAACACCAATATATCATAGAATTTCAAGTCGGGTTTGGCATATCTCTTATCAGTATGCATCCAACGATACCTGCTAAATATGGTGCATAACTGGCTACTATCAATAACAGGTGTGTATTGAGTATTCCACATATGTTCAATACGTATATTATTTTGATATAAATGCACCGATCTGCTGAAATCCAATGAACACGAATGAATATTTTCGATTTCACTTGCTTTTCAAAAGAGAACTAAATAATATAAACAAAACCAACAACAATCTGTTTAGAACACTCACATTAGTAAAACATTTGCTATAATAGAGAAAAACACTGATTACCAGACAAAAATATCAGCATATTCGTGTATTATGAGCATCATGCTCAAAAAAGAACATGTCTTCAACGTTGTTGATATGCCGTGAAAGAGCAAAGATAATCGAACGATATTGTACGACGGTTCTAATTTTCTCCGTAGAAAAGAATTATCTGCAACAGATATGTGCCTGTTGCGTATATAAACACATTGTTCTCTTTTATTAATGCTACTAATTAAGCAAAACCCCTGTAAACAACATCATATATAGCTTTTCTAATTAGTAGTCATTTATATTTTGCTTTGTGAATTGACAAACCTAAGTGTCATTAATTATTTGCCTATCAAATGTCTAATTAAGGGATCCTAACCTTTAAAAGTTCATGAAACATATCATGCAATTTTACACCAATATAATACATATTCTCTATTTCTACAATGTAATATTGTATTCTACTCTAAGAGATGTAGACTTCATTTCTAGGAGGATGTGATATTTTATTTATATTAAATACTTGGGTTCATGTCAAACAACTTGTATTTGATATAATCAGGAAGTAAAACTAAAACGTTCATCTGCAAGAAATACTGTTATCTGTAAAGGTGTTTCATTCGCGTGTTAGTATAAGACGTCTTCTTATGCGTCTTTGTAATTTCCTCTGAGGTTTTTGCAGAAGAAGATGACCTTCTAAATTATTAAATGTAGGATGCGTAATTCACTTTTTAAATACAGTTGCAAAAGATGGACTCTATGCATAATACACATTCATCTGAGGTAGTATTCCCATTTTACAGGATTATCTCTTGTCTGTTTAAACCACAACTACCGTATGCTATTAATGATTAGTTTATTTACTTGACACGTTTGAATTGTATACTAGGCGTAAATAAATAGGATCCGTCCATAGATTTTCCAACTTTATTATTTCGGAAATATCACCTATACATTCAGTTTGAATTGACAACCCATAATGCAAGAAATCATATATTATATTAGTTTTTAACGCCCAAGTGCATTTAAACAAAAATCAATTGTAAACACCTAGATATAAATACTTATTTACAATTATTCTTATTCAACTAATCGTTTACAAAATATATCGTGTAATGTTATGATATGGAAAGAACTTAAAATGAGTCTATATTCTCTCAAACTGTGAAACAAATCAAATATTTTATATCAGCAGTGCCATATTTTTAGTTTAGCCAATTACAACATTCACATGTCCGGCATTGGCAATGATGTTCTAAAAATATACTTTCAATAAGTAATTTAGGCGAGACTAATTACCATTCAAGATGGCCTCTTTTCCGCAACTTACGCCTGTAATTTGGAACATTTTACACGTTCCATTCGACAAATTCTTTTAATAAATACTCTATGAATGATAGTAGCAATAATTAATTGCACTCTCATATTTTAACATCGCACAAGTTCAGATTATTTTTATCTTTTGTTTTTTAGTATTCGCTCATGTAAGAGGCGATGGTGATTCTTCATGTGATCTGGTTTTGAATTATCCGAAAAGACAAATAACACACATGCACAAAACCCCCACGAACAGACACACATACTACCACTATATATATATATATGTATATATATATATATGTATATATATATATATATATATATATATACATATGTATATATATATATATATATGTATATATATATATATATATATATATATATATATATATATATATATATATATGATATGATGTTTTTCTATTTACACAGACATGTACAAAATCTTCGAGACTGGCATGTCGATGTTATCGATCAACAGTTACTATAAATTGAGATCTCATCAGGCAGAGTTAGAATCCTATCTTAACCTCATATCGTATTTGGAGAAAATAAAATGGAGAGATAAAGAAAGAGAAGAAGAAAAGAAATTTAACATTTAAACAATTGGGGGGTCACGTGATTTAGGGACGTTACAAATCAAAAATCAAAAAATCTAAAATATCTCAAATCTAAAATCTGGAACAAACAGGACAAATAAATAAATAAATAAATAAATAGGGGTAAACTCCTAAACAAAAAACAAGAAAAATAAATTAACTGTAGACATAATAGATTACACCTTCTTAGTAATCCACTTATAAACCCTTAGGCTGTTACTATCTCATAAAAAAAACCCCACAAAAACACTTCACCTACCCATCAACTGGTAATTTTGTCAATACAACTATCATCTTATACCTTTTTTATTAATCATTATTATCATTATTATTATTATTATTTACTCACTAGGAGTTCTCACACAGGTCATCAGTGATTGCTCACCGACAACCGCTGGTATTCCCTGGAGTCTGAGTGACAACAAGTCTCCCCAGAGTTCCAGTATACTCTACCTCTTTTCGATAGCCACCGCAAATAAACTTGCAGTATCACCACAGCCGTTTACCATTGATTTATTGCTGGTAATGACCATTGGTCTTCTCTAGGATTTGGGTGGCAATAAGCCTCCCCAAAATCTCCGAAGTTTCTGCACTTCCAGTGGAGGTCTGGTTTGTGCTGTCCCTCCTCGGTCTTCTCATCCTCCTTGACCCTATGCAAATATTTTGTGTGGTGTCAGCCTAGGCTGGTACAATTTTTTTTTTTGAGGGTTGGGGCTGATTATTTTTTATTTATTTATTTATTTATTGGGGTGGGGGTGGGGGGATCTTATGGTGTTTCTTGCTATTTCTGTTCATTGATCCATTTTTGTGTTGTGTCTGTTGAGGCCGTTGTAATTTATTGGAGAAAGGGGAGCTTATTAAGTGATGTTTCTTGAATTTTCTGTTTGTTTGTGGTGTGTTCTTTCATTAGTTTTTGTGTTCTTCCTGTGTTAGATTATGTATGATCCTTCGTAGCTTATGTGGGTTAGTTTCCGCATTCAATAATTTTTCTTAAGATTGTAGCTGTTTTGATCATTGTTGTCCTTTGTATAGTTCTAATGATACAATTGATCCCAATTTCTCCCAGTCTTTCTTCCAGGTTTTGGGGGATTGTTCCTAGTGCTCTTACGATTATTGGTATTATACTGACTTTCTTCATGCTCCATATTCCTTTCAGTTCTCTTGCTAGTTCTGTGTATTTAGTTCGTTTTTCCGTTTCTTTGATTTTCAATCTGTGGTCTGCTGGAACGGCGAAGTCTACGATTTTCCATGATTTTTCCTTCTTGTTAATTATTATAACATCCGGTCTCCTTGCTTGTATGAGTTTGTCTGTTTGTATATCCATATCCCAGATGACTTTGTGTTTTTCGTTATTCAGTACTGTTTCTGGCTTATGTTTGTACCATTTGTCTGCGTATTCGAAATTCAATTGTTTGCACAGTTCCCGATGTACTGCCTTCCCCACACAGTCATGTCTGTTCTTATACTCGTTTTGAGCTAGTTTGCTACATTCACTTATTATATGATTTATTGTTTCGTCTCTTTGTCCACAAAGTCTGCATTTACTGTTTTCTTGAGTTTTATCTATTTTAGCTTTAACGTAGTTTGTCCTAATTGCATTGTTCTGTGCAGCCATCAGTAAGGATTCCGTTTCTCTGTTCAAGTGCCATTTTCTACGCCATGTCCAGTTATTTTCGTTGCTTTCTTCACTTGTCAGTCTTCTGAAGTGTCCGTGTAGTTTTTTTCTTCCCACTTTTCTTTTCTTGCAGTTTTGTTTCTGTTTTCGGTGCTTCCCGAGTTGTTCATTGGAACGGCGTCTCTTGCTGCAGTGATACGTATTTCCCTGTGTTGAGTTATGTATTTTTCCAGATCTTTTTTTGAGTCTTCCACACAATCTTCTATATTTACCAGTCCTCTTCCCCCTTCGTTTCTTTTAACGTAGAGTCTCCCGTATCATCTTTTGGGTGTAGTGCATTGTGCATGGTCATTAGTTTTCTGGTCCTCTGGTCCAGGTGCCTTAGTTCATCTTTGGTCAAGCCTATGAATGGTCCAGAGTATCTTATTAGTGCTACTGCCCAGGTGTTTATTCCTTTTACTAGATTACTGCTATATAATTTCGTTTCTCGGAGTGTTTTTGTTCCTCGTAAATATTTTTTTCAAATCTTCTCTTTCATTTCCGTAGATTTGATGGCGTCTGCCTCCAGTACTCCAAGATATTTGTAGCTATCTTGTTCGCCCAGCGCCCTTATTTCCTCTTGGGTGGGGAGTTCTATGTTTTCTGTTTTCTTCAGTTTTCCTTTTTTTATTTCTAGTAGTGCACACTTTTCCATTCCGAATTCCATTTCGATGTCCTGACTGAAGATTCTGGTCATATTAATCAGCTTTTCCAGTTTCTTTTTGCTTTTTGCAAATAGTTTGAGGTCATCCATGTACATCATGTGGTTTACTCTTACTTCTGTGTCTGTAAACTTGTATCCGGCATCACATTTTCTGAGTATGTAGTTAAGTGGCATCATAGCTATTATAAACAGTAGTGGTGATAGGGAGTCTCCTTGGGAGATGCCTCTCTGTATCTTTATCTCAGTCAGCTGTTGTCCACCGGCTTTCAGTTCCAGTTTCCATGTTTCCATTGCTTTCCCTATAAGATTAATAATCCTTTAGGGTATCTTGTATATTTTCCAACATTCAATTATCCATGCTTGAGGGATTCTGTCGTAAGCTTTTTTGTAGTCAATCCATGCCATGGATATGTTTTTTCCTGTTTCTTTACACCCTTAAGGATATTTTGATCGATGTATAGGAGGTCATGCGTCCCTCTTTTCCCTTTACGGCATCCTTTTTGTTCTTCGGGAAGTAGGCCACGTTTGTTTAGGGACTGGTAGATTTGTTTCTCTCAGTTGTGCCGTCAGGATTTTCCACATTGTTGGTAAACAGGTAATTGGTCTGTAGTTGCTTGGAGTAGTTTCTTTTTTGGCATCTTTTTGTATAAGCGTTGTCTTTCCTTTGGTCATCCACACTGGTATGTCTGTTCTGTGGCTACATTCTCTCAGTTTCTGCGCCAGTCTTTCATGTAGGGTTGTGAATTTTTTAAACCAATATGCATGTATTCCATCAAGACCCTGTGCTTTCCAGTTTGCCATGTTCCGTAGGGTGTCCTTAATGGTTTCTTTAGTAATCTCTGTTTCTGTTCCTTCTTCTATTTCCTGTAGTTCATTTCTCATGTTTTTTAACCACTTAGCATTTTTGTTGTGTGTTTTAGGATTTTCCCATATCTTGCTCCAGAAGTTGTTTGTCTCTGTCGGGTCAGGTTGTTCTGATGTTATTTGTTCTCCGTTTAGGTTTTTGGAAAACTCTCTTTCATTGTTTTCAAAGGTCCTGTTCTGTTTTTGTTGTTCTGATTTGTATCTATATCGTCTCAGTCTTCCCTCTATTGCTGCTATATTTTGTTTTAATTCTTCATGTTTCTTATTCAGTCTTTCCTTGTGAACCGGATTTCTGCTTTTCCATTCTTTCCTATTTACTTTCTATCCTGTTTACGGTGTGAGCTTCTTTTTGGAGTTTGGTTATCTGGGTTTCCAGTCTGATTTCCCATCCAGGTTTTGTCGGTCCTTTCTTTTGGCCAGGCTTTTCTTTTTTAAGTTTCATACTTACTGATTTTGCCCCAGCATATATCAAGTTGTTAAGGTCTGTGATGGTGTCTGTTGGAATGTAGGCGGGTACCCTGTTTACTGTCTCAGTTTCAATTTTCAACTTCTTCCAATCTTGGTTCCTTAGGGATGGGATATTTGTTTTGTTCTCAGACATGTATCGTTTGATGTTTTCCAATTCTCTTGCTTCTTCCTCGGTGAGTTCTACTTCGGTGAGTTCTGTGATTTCGTGGACTTCGACCTCTTCCGTTGCTGGGTTTATGTTTTGTCTGTCATCCTCTTGAGGGGATTCGTCAGGTGGTGTTTCTTGCTCTGTTCCGCTCTTCTGTTTGATTTCCGTCAGTTCCATCTCCGAGAACCATCCTCTCTTGAGGATCTCTTTTGCTTGGTCTGCTATCCTTTGTTCCGTTGTATAGTAGCCAGTAGCAGTGTTCCGAAGGTGTTTCAAACGTTTCCGGTAGCCTCTTTCTGTGGGGTAGCGACTTTTGTAGTAGCATTCCATCACTAGTCTGTTCTCCTTTGTGATCCATTTATTTCTGTATATTTTGTGTTTTTTTTTCATTTCTGCTTTTTTGTGTTTGGTCTGTGTCCTTGTCATAACTGGAATTGGAGAGGTTACTTACCTGGCTTTTGTCCGTAGTTTTGTTCCTGAAATCAAAGGAGTCAACATTCACAGGATGCGGACCGGGTCCCCCAGGTTGGCAATTAAGGGAGCACCTGCCCATCATGACACTCAGATCTTTTATCTGAGTCCCACGTCTTTCATTGTTATTGTTGTACATTACTCATATGTTGGTGGATGTGGCTACACCAGGCCCAGGTTTAGTTTGCCTGTACTCCTGTCACAGGGATAGCGTGTATCTCCTTTCAATGAGGTGGAATGTGCACTATCACACACACACACACACAAATATATATACACGTGCATATGCATATACATATGTATACACACATATATACACATATATGTATGTTACTTATTGTTATTATTATTATTATTATTATTATTATCAAGATATTTTTATGATCATACTCACAACGATTAATACTAATTGTCATCTTCTGTATTTTTCTTTACCATCAAATATTCCCTTATATTTTTATCCATTTATTAATTAACATTTTTAAATATTTTTTAGATTATTTTTAGATTATTATTATCAATTATTATTACCATTATAAATATTTTAAACTTAATTATTTGACATTGAATTATTTTTCATTTATGTTCTTTTATCAAGATTATTATTGTTGTTAGTGATGTTACTATTATAGTTATTATTATTTGCGGCAGTGAAATTAACAGTATTACTATTATTAATAATATTGATATTGCCATGTTTACCGTTACCTGACTTTTACTTCCATTGTCGTTAATGATAATGTCATTATCTATAAATTTATTATTTCAATTATTATTATTACCATTATTATTATTATTATTATTATTATTTTTATTATTATTATTATTATTATTATTATTATTATTATTATTATTATTATTATTATTATTATTATTATTATTATTATTAGGATTATTATTATTATTAATATTAGTGTTATTATTATTATTATCATTATTATTATCATTAGTGTTATTATCTTTATTGCTATTATTGTCATTATTACTATTGTTTAAATTACTGGGATTACTACTCTGATTACTGCTGTCGGTAAACCCACTATTATTACTATTTTCATATGATCAGCATTATTTAAACCACTAACCCATATCACAATATCGGCAGACATTATTTTATTATTTTCTATTATTACGATTATCACTACCTCCTAGTATTTCTAATATTTCTTAATTATTCTATCTCTTTCCTAAACTATTATTTTTCATAAATTATTTAATATTATTGACTACCATTATCGTTGTCGTCGTCGTTGTTATTATTATTATAATTATTATTATTATTATTATTATTATTATTATTATTATTATTATTATTATTATTATTATTATTATTATTATTATTATTATTATTATTAATTAATAAAGTCGGCATTTTCTAGTTATTCTTTAGTTATATTTATTTTCATTTTATTTTTCTAGTACATTTAAATCAAAATAAACTATTATTATTATTTTTATTATCATTCATTATTATTTTCATGATTTCATTTCAATTATTATGGGTGTTTATTATTATTATTATATTATTATTATTATTATTATTATTATTATTATTATTATAATTTTTATTATTATTATTATTATTATTATTATTATAATTATTATTATCACAACTCCTGGTATACTTAACTAATATATTTATTAAATTTATTAATTTATTAATGGTAAGCTAATAAACTCTAGACAAAATATAAAGAAAATATAAATTCAGAATTAGCGACACATTTGTATTACCACCCCACCACCACACCAATTACACGCGTCTACTCGCTACTAATGCCGATTATAGCTGATCGGTTTGTCCGCACGCATACATACATATACCCAATATTATAGTTCTCTTGAAAAATACATTTATCCGCTCGACTTGAAAATAACTGTCGTTTGTTACACTTAAATTGTGCATGCCAACCTATCCCTTCCTATTTTCTATTTCGTATTACCTCTCTCTCAGTCTGAATCAAATGAGATTTTCTTTTTCATTTTTCTTTTCCTTCTTTTCTTTTATTTGCCTACCTTCCTATCACTTTACCCTACTTTCTTCATTATATGTCTCTATTTATTTATTTGTCCTATTTGTTTCAGATTTTAGATTTTAGATTTTTTAGATTTATTGATTTTGGATTTTTAACGTTACTAAATCACGTGACCACCCAATTTTTTAAATGTAAAATTTATTTACTTTTCTTCTTCTTCTTCTCTTTCTTTATCTCCAAATATGATCTGAGGTTAAGAAAGGATTCTAACTCTGCCTGATGAGATCTCAGTTTATAGAAACTGTTGATCGATAACATCGACATGCCAGTGTCGCAGATTTTGTACATGTCTGTGTAAATAAAAAATATCTTATACAAAGCTCTAGTTTTATATTGAGCACTTTTTATAAACCTGGTTAAAATTCTCTGAATTACCACCCTGTGAATATTTTTACCTAGTGTATTATCATTATTATATACACACACATACGCATATATATATATATATATATATATATATATATATATATATATATATATATATATATATATATATATATATATATAGGGGTGAAATTATGGCAAGAAGGGAGGAAAGTAGTAGCCACTACTGGAGAAAACAGTAGGGCTTACGTCTGAACTTAGTGGAGTCAGTAGTGAGGAATGAAAGTACATGTTTATGAAACTGAGTGGAGAAGAGTAGAAAGGTGGGGGTGAGCAGGGATACTGTGGCTGGTTGTCAGAGAAAAAAGTGGTGGGGTGGATGAGCGGGATTACAATAATCACGAAGACTTCAAATAATCTTACATTTTTTTTTACTCACAAACTCGTACGAACTCAGTAAACACATGGTCCTCCAGAATTAGTATAAACTGGTAAGTTCGTTAATTGTTTGAAAGGTGGACACCGCAGATTACACAGAATATAACAAAAGGATACCCCACATTTGAATATATATATACAAGCAATAATTATTTATTCAACAGAAAAGTTTGGATATCATAGGATATATATATATATATATATTATTTTAAAATATATTTTTTTCTAAAATAAGCCCAGATATACTAGTGTTTTCTGCTAAACCTGCAATCATAGTGATTACACACACATATATGTATATGTATATATATATATATATATATATATATATATATATATATATATATATTTATATATATATATATATATATTTATATATATATATATAGAGAGAGAGAGAGAAAGATATACACACTTATATATATCAATACACACACACACACACATATATATATATATATATCCATTTTACTTAAGTGTAAGTGCTCAGATATCGCAGACACCCCTTTCAAGGGCTAAAACGTCATCTTCATATGAGGTACATTGATATATATATATATCCTTGTTTATCTTTTACTACTCAAACGTTAAGCTTGCAGATAATTTAAGAATATGTTCTCTACTGTACACAATTGTCCAATCAACTATGTTATAGTAAACACACACATATATATATATATATATATATGTATATATATGTATATATATGTACATATATATATATATATATATATATGTATATGTATATATATATATATATATATATATATATATATATATATCTTGTGGTATCTAGATTTTAATAGATTCTAAAATGTAATCTAGTCTTGTAACTTATTCGGCTATTATTACACGCCCCATCATTCAGTGAAAGTGTACTATTCATCGTATAAAGCTTTGTTTAACCATTCCGAAGGATTTTATTTGACTTCGAATACTATGTTATTTCGAATATTAAGTACAACTAAGACAATGCTCCTTAACTTTAACAACTTTTAGAAATGTTTTGCAACTATCGGATACCATGGATAATTACATTGTACTCGAGAATCCAACGTTTCAACTGATCGACCTTACACTCACAGGTAACAGGAGTTGAACCAAGTCATGAATGGCATTGTCAGGGCTGCTGCAAGAGGAATGGGTTCTATTTACTGTGCTTAAAAAACTTCTTACACCGACCAGTACCTTATATCTCTACAAGGAAACCACCCGACCATGCGTTTAATATTGTTTTTACAACTGAGCTGGTGCACAACCTACTAGTATTTCCTTTTTATACAGGTTCTAACAAACAGTCGCACATCTAATAGGTCCCTCACTATCATCTAAGCTCCATAATGTGTCCCCCGGCCTATTGCTCCATATAGACATATATTTGAATAATTATTTATCAATAATAGTGTTAAAATTGACCCATATGCACATGTTTTTATGCTGTAATCATCAATTTTGGAGGAGACAATTTATGCCGGTTCCATAGCCTGAACACCGATACTTAATATATATTGTACTCTGTAGTTTGTTCCCACCACACATTGTCTGGAAATGAGAGAATCAATAAACGTATTCATGGAGAATACGGCGGACATGAGCAGGCCGTCAAGGACACTCAATAATTCCGGCCGAATGTGTTTCATTACACTGTAAATTACGGTATTCAACTTAGGTAAAATGCTCCACTTACCAGAAGTTTTGAATAATTATTTATGAATAACAGTTTTCAAATAAACGTGTATACGCATGTGTTTCATGCCAAATCTGCTATCATCAGTGTGGGAGGAGACAACCGCTACCGGCCACACGGCTGCATAGTCTTACATCATAGATATATGTTTGCAATGTAAAGTTAGGTAACATTTCATAACTTAGGTAGTGCAAATAAGAATACGCTGGCGTCGCCAATAAGAAAAAATATTTATATATATATATATATATATATATATATATATATATGTTACTCTTTTGTTTTATTTCATCTCAGTCGAATGTGTATTCGAAATTTATTGTATTTTTGTCTCTTTGAAAGCAAATGTCTACACCGAAAATAAGTTGTTTTAGAGACAATGTATGTTGTTGCTCTAAGAGACAAGTGTACGATCAACACGGTTCCTGACTGCGGACTTGCCGGATATCTACGTATGTGTTTCGCGTCAAAAGCGTGATGAATTCTTTGCTCTTCTAAAATTATCCGATCCCGGAAAAGTGCATTCACATTTCTATAACTAACTGGAGACATGCATTATTCCTGTGTCAACCGACGCTATTATTACCGTTGGATAATTACAGATTCATTATATGTCCTGGAAATTCGTTATCGGCCAAGATGAGAAATTAAATGGTATAGAGAGACTGTATACATATTCACTCAAATACAGTAAGGTGCGGGATATTATCCTACCATCTTACTTTAATCATTTATTTAACATTGCATATTCATCTTCATTTTCTTACATTCAGAATACATGTTTGACGTATAATACTCTCTCGGTTTTTCATCTCAGCTGCTCTATTCTACCACGTGTTTTAAAACTTTTTTCATCGCCGGAAGAGAGTTTCACATTTATTAGTCAATCACTTATCAAATGATGCGGTTAACTGTATATAGCAAATCATTTACGTTCATTAAATTATTCAAATAGATAAACATGCTTTGCTGCAATACAACTATATAAACCAACGAGGTTGAATACAGTATGTAAGATTATAATTCCGTACATTTTTTGTAATGAAGTGTATATGTATTTCAGTCAGTAAACAACGCACAAGTGATTTCATTTTTTGCTCTAGAAAGTTTTGGACAATGTCCATGACAGCGAAACACGTATCAATACAATAACTGCAGGAATAAACAGATCATATATTATTTATTCATTTATTCTTCATGTCTGCGAAGAAGAGTGTCAGTAGTAATAACAATACTATATATTGTGTGGCCAGATATACCTCTATCAAACAGTCGTACAAGGAAAAAAGCAACGAAATAATAATAGCAAACGCATTCGCTCTTAGAAGCTTAGAAATGAATACAAAACAAAAAAACGACATTTTGCCCGGAAAACTGTTCGATCCTTTGATTTTTTCATACAAACTTATTTCTTATGACTTTTTTTACCAATGGGAATGTATGCATGAAACAATGTCAGTGTATGTAATATATGGAGTTTAGATGTGTGTTAACATAGAAACAGCTAAATATAACCCACCATATCATGTTCGTATATAGTAAATAATGGTGTGTGGAAGTTAAAAGAAAACAATAACACTCAAAGAATGGGGATTTCCACCACGTCTCTGCTACAGTATATCTTTCTAAAAATGTTGCTTCTGTTGATCGCTTTCTGGCTATTCCTATGTGCTGTTCCTCATCTATTTCAGATGTTATGTAAATAAACCAACTAGTACGCCACTTTATTTTTTTAAGTTTAAGATTTTTCAGTTCAGGAACTGAACAATCCAAAATGGCGTACTAGTTAGTTTCTCCACATGTAAGTTTGCTCTTTTCTTTGTTTTTGTTTTTTTAGTTTCGTTCAAAAATAAACCACTGTATGGTGTAGTTTTTTCAAGACATTTTAATCTAATAACTTTTTACTCTTTGTGAATTTTTCTGATAATTTGGTAACGTTGCATAAACGATATTGATATAAAAATGTTGTTTGGCTCACGGTAAATGAAACGTACCGTAAAACATACATCTCACATACATGTTATGTTTTTTTTTTAAATGTGAACAAAAATAAAATCTAAAAACATGGAGTTTTCAATACATATACGGCAATAATCTGTGTGTATGTATGTAACAAAAACACTTTTCACATACTCGACAAACACTCCCCAATTTGGTATTATTTGTTCGTTTAATTTGATCACGATTTTTAATGTTATCATGTGCACATGATGTCATATTGATAAGTATATGACGTCATAAAGATAGGTCACGATATTATTTTAATTCCATCGTCACATTATTATTGTTTTTTTTCGTTTCTCGTCGCACTATTGCCCTCATCTAAAGGGAGGGGTATGAGAAAGTGATTTTAGTATAGCTCTTGAGGTATCCTTGTATTTGACGTTTAGCAGATATAAGACAATACAATTTCAAGGGAGAAGTTAAGCAATGTATATCCTGGCCAGTACTAAATGGGTGACGATTTAGGATGACCAGGTGATGTAAAATTGAGGTTAAGCCACGCGTATCCTTGCAAGTACAAAATGAGTTACTATTAAGGAAGACCAGGTTCGATACAATTATAGTCAGGTCCGTCCGTCCGTCCGTCTATTTGCGTCCATCTGTCCGTCCAGCTATGCCCGTCCGTCCATCCCTCTACCTAGGTCCGTCCGTCTGCCTCCATACGTCCGTCCGTAAGTTCGTCCATCCATCCGTCGAGCTACATCCGTCCGTCTGTCTGCCCAGCTACGTCCGTCCGTCAATCTGTAAACCTACGTCTGTCTGTCCATGAGTCCACTTACATCCGTCCGCCTGTCTGCCCAGTTACGTTCAGCTTTACGTCCAGTTATGTCCGTCCGTAAAACCTTCCACATACGTCAGTCCGTCTGTCCACCTACGCTCGTCCGTTAGTCCGTCCGTCCCTCCGTCCGTTCGTCCGTCCAGCTACATCCGTCCGTCCGTCTATCCAGCTACGTCCGTCTGTCAATCCGTCCAACTACGTCCGCCCGTCTGTACGTCAGTCCGTCCGTTCGTCCGTGCAGCTACATCTATCCGTCGGTCAGTCAATGAAGATTAGTCCGTCCGTCCATCCGTCCAGCTACGTATGCACAGCCGTCAATCTGTGCAGCTACGCCCGTCCGTAAATATGTCCACCTACGTGGTCCGGTCGTCCAGCTACGTCCGTTCGCTCATCAAGCTACGTCCGTCCAGCTACGTCTGTCTGGCTTTGTGTCCACCTTCATCCACTCGTTTGTCTGCCCGTCCAACTACGTCTGTCCTTCCAGCTACGTCCGTCTGCCCGTCAAGCGACGTATGCCCGTCCATTCGTCTGTCCGTCCGTCCGTTCGTCCAGCAACGTCGTCTGTTTCTCAATCCAGATACGTCCGTACGTCTGTCCGCTCAGCTAGTCCAGCGGTTAATACGTACACGTACGTTTGTCCGTCTGTCCACCTACGTGCGCAGTCTGTCGTCAGTTTGTCCGTTTGCGCCGCTACATCCGTCTGTCCGGCACTCAAGCTTAATCTGTCCATCCATCCGTCCGTTCAGCTACATAGATTTGGCTGTCAATCCATGCAGTAACGCCCCTTCATCAATCTGTCCACCCATGTCTGTCCGTCCGTCTACCTACGTCCGTCTGAACTTCCGTACAGCTACGTCCGTAAATCCGTCCAGCTACCTCTGCCCAGCTACGTCTGTTCGTCCATATGTGCAACTACGTCCTCTCGTTTGTCCGTCCAGTTACGTCTCCCTTTTCAGCTTCGTGTGTATGTCTGTCCAGCTAAGTCGTCCGTCTCACCATTACTTCAGCTACGTCCGTTCGTCTGACCATTACTTCAGCTACGTCCGTCTGTAAAGCTATGTGTGCCTGTTTTTAAATCCAACTACGTCCGTCCGTCTGTCAGTCCAACTACGTATGTCTGTCTGTCAAGCTACGCTCATATGTCAATCCGTTCAGCTATGTCCGTCCGTTCATCTACGTCCGTCCGTCAATCCGTCCACCTAAGGTCGTCGGGCTATCTGCCCAGCTACGTCCTTCCAGCTACGTCCGTCCTTCCAGCTACCTCTGTCTGCCCGTCTAGCTACGTCCGTCCGTCAAACTACGCCCGTCTGTATAGCTATGTAAGTCCGTCTATCCAGCTACATTCGGCTGCCTATCAGTCCACCTACATCCGCCGTCCATTCATCCGTCTGTCCGTCAATCAAGCTACGTCCGTCCCTCCAGTTACGTATGTCTGTCCGTTTAGCTACGTCCGTCTGTCCGTCAACTTAGCTATGCATGCCCGTGTGTAAAGCGACGCCCGCCCGTCCATCCGTCGGCACATCTGTCCACCTACACCTGTCTGTCCAGCTACGTCCGGTCATCTGCCCTTCATTTTTTCTTTATTAGTAATCTTAGTAAAATTAGTAATTTAATTAATTAACGACCTTTTAAGACTCAAATGTTTTGTTGTTTTTTTTGTGGAGGAAGAGGGATGTTTTATAACTAAAATTGTTTCTTTGGGTGGAGGAGAATAAAACATTTTTTTTTTGAAAAGAGGATTTTTTTTTTTAACTAAAAGTATTTCTTGTGGTGGAGGTTAAAGGAAAAACAATTTAGGTGGATAAACAATTTTTTCTTCTTACAAAAATAATAATTTTTTAGGAAGGCTGGCATGAGCGAAAAAAACTGTTTGTATATTTTTCGTGAGGGTGGTGAAAGAATTTTTTTATACCGTTTTTTTTTAATTTTTCTTTATTTTTTTCTTGCTTTTATCGCAAATGTTGATGTTTTGTGATGGCCTTTTTTCCCTTTTTTATGTTTTGTCAATGTGTTTTGTTTGTTTTGTTATTTGTAAATGTTTCAATGTTTTTTCTTTGTGTTGTTCTTGTAAATTTTTTTTATCTTGCTTTTTCGCAAATTTTGATGTTTTGTGATGGCCTTTTTTATTTTTATGTTTTGTCAATGTTTTTGTTTGTTTTGTTATTTGTTGCCAATTTTGATGTTTTTTGATGTTTAATTATGTTTTTTTCATGTTTTTGTCAATGGGCATCTATTTAATTGTGGCTCTTTAGTGACAATTTTGATGATTCTTGAATTTTTTTTTGGTTTTTAATTTGTTTTTATTCACGTTTCTCACGTGTTTTGCCATTTTGGCGCTAATTTATATGTGTTTTTAATGTTTTTGTCGTGTTTTGTATGTTTCCTTGATGTTTTTTATGTCTTTGTCAATTTATTGTTTGGCTTTTTGGCGCATATTTGTAAGTGTTTTGATTGCGTTTTGATGTTTTTCATGAATGTTGTTAATGTTATTTGTTCCTCTTTGGCGCTAATTTTTTTTTTTGTAAATTTTTTTTCGATATTTTTTTTAGTTTTTTTAGTTTTTTTCTTTTCTTTTAGTGTTTTTTT
Organism: Sepiola atlantica; assembly: GCA_963556195.1. Taxonomy (NCBI): domain Eukaryota; kingdom Metazoa; phylum Mollusca; class Cephalopoda; order Sepiida; family Sepiolidae; genus Sepiola; species Sepiola atlantica. The sequence goes on from OY744527.1 coordinate 118,963,931, forward strand.
GGTCATTTAAAACAGGGCGCCTGATCGATATACAGCCAGATCTGGACTCGTCAGGCAATTATTTGTCGAAGTGTAGAGGTAGTGGAGTATATGTACTATTGTCATGATTCCATGCTTCCAGACACTCCACCCTTCTCGTTTTAGAGGTGTGTAGTGAGTGTAGTATTTATTCTGTTGTCATGATACGTTTTTCAAAGGAATCACCTCCTCATTTTTAGAGGTAAGGAGGTGATGTAGTATCAGTTCTGCTTCCAACTAGCAAATATATACTGCCCGATGGAATACGTTTTTAAAGGGATTGTGCAGTATTGCGTTTTTATGGAATACGTGTTCTTCTTTTTCGTCTTATTCTTCCTCTTCTTCATGAACAAGGGCAGACAGGCACCATATACCTTCTTTAATATGACAGGGGCGCATTAATTTGATTCTTTTTTATGATAGTGACGCTACGTGAAGACACTTAATTGTGGTTCTTTGATACGACAGGGACGCATTAATATGAGTTTTTGCGTCTGTGCACCGGGGTGGATATAGAAACGTATATAGTATGTGCACCAGGGCGGAGATAGGTACGTATATAGTATGCGCACCAAGGCGGATATAGTTACGTCTATAGTATGCACACCGTGGAAGAGAGAGGTACGTATATAGTATAGACACCGGGGCCGAGATAGGTACGTATATAGTATGTGCACAGGAGCGGAAACATGTACGTATATAGTATTCACACCGCGATGGGGATAGGTACGTATATAGTATGCGCACCAAGGAATATAAATACGTATATAGTAGGCTTTCCAGCGTATAGATACGTACGTATATAGAAGGCGCATACAGAGGTAGTACTTTTAATAGAAATATGTAATAATTTGGCCCTGGACAACGGAAGAGGAAGGGTTAGGAAAATACGGCTTTCGCCGAAGGCAGCTTGCAAAAGGTGGCAACGAGAAGAGGGAGCAATGTAATGGGGCTTGCAGAGAAGAGAGTGCCCCGGGAAACGCCGGTTAGCCCTGCTCGTTGGACTATGTAATGATCCTGACTCATATATGCTCTGTTGTTACCGATGGACAACCATCGAACTGAATCTTTTGTAGAGGCTGCAAAAACCCACTTATGGTATATGCTAATACATATATTGGCATTAATAAATATATATATATATATATATATATATATATATATATATATAATGTATACATTTTAAAAAAATATTTTTATTATAAATTAAGTTTAACGCACATAATTTTATGTACGTAAAATTAATACAAAATTATTAATACATGTATATAAAATAGATGACAGGTCCGATTAAGAGCGACTGAATGCAGTATTCTGCATACTTTTAAAAAACTGTTCTATCGCTAGTAAAAATAATGACAAAAAAGAGATGTGTAAATACACACACACACACACACACATATATATATATATATATATATATATATATATATATATATATATATATATATATATATAGTAGAGAATGGTAGTTTGCTTGAAGCATTGCTGGGTATAGTAGTAGTAAGTTTTTGAAAGGCTGTGGGCAATGCAATTCCGGGTAAGATGCAAGTTGAAAGGAAAGGAACAAAAACAATAACAATAAATCGAATACGATATAAGACTTACTATTTATTTTTTTTTCCTTTTTTTTCAATTTTTTTTTTCTTACATAACAGCAAGAGTGTTTTAGCTGTTCGTGTGATGTCCGGGTGATTAAAAATCACTATTTGATATTTCGGGAAAAGACATCCCTTTTTCAAAAATAATTAGACCAGAAGAAGAAGAATATTTTATTCTTCTCCGACTGTGTAGAGAATAATACAAAACAAAATGGCTGCCAGATATAGACCGCAGCAAATAAAGCAGTTTCACAGGGAATATAAATTAAATTAAGTTTTATTTTAATATTATGTTAAATATATGATTTGGTGTTTAGAATATTTGTGTAATGTTGGTTAGGTGTATGGTGTTCGATAAACTGTTAGTTTTGATAATATATATATATCATTTTTTTTTTCTTATATTTGAATATTTACTTTGTTTTATCTTCGTATTTTTATTTTGTTTATCTTTCTATCGTAATTTAAGAATTTTAATATAAAGTAAAGTAATTAGTCTCATATTTTAAATATTCTAGATCTATCTACTTATCGATTTCGATTATCATCTATTAAAGAAGTGTTATTAATTACTAATTGGGAGTTTCGTCAAATTAGATTAACGAATTAACTTATTAACTTGATATATTTACTATAAGATAAAGGGGAGTAACTCTGGATTTTTTTAAATATTTTTTTATAATTAATTTTTATTTATTTATTTATTTATTTTTTTTTTTTTTTGGTTGAGATCTGTATTACAATATTAGTATATATATACAACATATATACACATAATGCATATATACATATCTATGTATTATTGTTTGTTTAATTGTTTATCTATATATATTCATCAATTTCTTTACATATTTGTTTGTTGTTTTTTTTTTTGTTTTTTTTTTTATTTATTTATTTATTTATTTTTTATTATTATTATTTACTTGTTTAATTTATTTTATGAATTATTTATTTAATATTCGCATGTTATTTGTATACATTCTATATGTGTTTGGATTTATTAATTAATAATGCTAGGTTATGGGGTGACTTATTTTGGTGGGTTAGAAGAGTATGTTGAATATAGTTTTTGGTTTGTGGTTGAAAGTGTGTAAGGATGGAATTTTATAGGGGGAGGGGCCTGTTTGATTGTTTGGGTGTGTGGTGAGTTTATTATAGGAGGTGAGTAATGAGTGAAGTGGTGGAAACGGACTCTGTTAAGTGTTAGATATGGGGGTTGGTTGGTGGATGGGGGTAGATATTATAGAATGAAAGGTGAGTAGAGCTCGTGACGTTGATTGAGTGAGGGGTTTAATCTGGAGATGAGGATTGATTCTGTGATTCTAAGGTCACCAATGTTTCTGACAGACGCTAAGATGGAGACGTGAATATCGCGCTGAGTGTTTGAGCAAATCTCTATGTGTTTGTGGAAAGAGGATATACGGGTATTCAAGTGCTCCTTTATGCGCAAGTGTAGCGGTCTTGTAGTGTTGCCGATGTAAAATTTTTTGCATTTATTACACTGTAGTTTGTAAACACAGTTAGTGCGAAGGCACAGACCTGTGTTGGGGATAGGGCAATTGGCCAGGGAGCAGGGTTCGGGTGTGTGGTTAGTGTGTTTATTAGATAGATGTTGGCGTAAGGAGGTGCCAGTATGTGTTAGTTGTATGTTAAGGTTTTCCTTATGTATTGCCTTGCGGATGGAGGTGGTGATCTTATCGCTGAAGAAAGGGAGTTTTAAGAAGTATGTGTTAGCGAGGGTGCGGTGTCTACGTGTTTTGGGCTTATTTAGGTGGGCTATGGTGGGGGCGGGGTAGCCATTATTTTGGAGGGTTTGGTGGAAGTTTTTAGTGTGTGATATTTTGTCAGCAGCAGAAGAGCATTTATTTTGTAACCACCTAATTGATCAAAAACTTTCTAGATTAAAACAGAGGATCCTTGATATACTCCAACAAGAACAACCCCACATTACCCCTAACATCACCAGATCCCAACGCCTTACCCTAGAAACCCTGAAAAACAAAAACCTAGTTTACTTACCCTCTGATAAAGGTAAGGAATTCTGTATCATCTCTCAAGACTCATACAACATACTCGCTCTCGAACATCTTAACAACAACAACCTATACACCCCCGCCCCCAACATTTCAGCCACATTAGTCCAAAACTCCATTAACAACACCTGGTCCCAAATCTGTCTCACACGTAACCTCCCCAAAAAATACAAAATCAACTTCACCACCAAAAATAGCAGACTTCCCACCTTCTACCACCTCATTAAAACACACAAGACCAACACACACACACAAATTAGACCTATAGTCTCTAGTATTGAAGGACCACTCTATAAAATCTCTTGGCTTCTCTCTCAACTACTCAAACCACTACTCTCCACCTTCCCCGCACATGTCAGCAGCTCCGACCAAGTAATTAGCAGACTACACTCACTCCAACACCAACAACTACAAACTAACAACTATATATTTAGCCTAGACGTAATCTCCCTCTACACCTCAATACCCGCACACCCAGCCATAGACCTCATCACCGACCACATATCTTCCTCTGACAACCTAGAGCTCTTCGGACTAACACCTACTGACATTCACAATCTCTTATACATCATCATCGACAACACATACTTTACCTTTCAGCAGCACACTTTCAAACAAATCTCCGGCCTCCCCATGGGTTCTAGCCTTTCCGGTCTCTTAGCCATCACCTACATGAACAGGTTAGAGCAACGAGCACTTAACTCCTGCCTCTCCTATATATTCTTCTCCAGATATATAGATGACATTCTAATCCTTACATCCTCTCAAGACGAAGCCACACAAATATTCAACACATTCAACAACACCGACCCCCACATACAATTAACCATATAACACCCAAACGAGTCCGGCTCACTCTCTCTCCTTGATTTCAACCTTAACATCACCGAAGATGGCTCTATACACACTAACTTCTATAGGAAACCTGCCTGCAAAAACCTTTTCATACACTATAAGTCTGCCCTGCCCACAAAAGCCAAATTAAGTTATGCCCATAATGAAATCACCCGAATACAAAATAAATGCTCTTCTGCTGCTGACAAAATATCACACACTAAAAACTTCCACCAAACCCTCCAAAATAATGGCTACCCCGCCCCCACCATAGCCAACCTAAATAAGCCCAAAACACGTAGACACCGCACCCTCGCTAACACATGCTTCTTAAAACTCCCTTTCTTCAGCGATAAGATCACCACCTCCATCCGCAAGGCAATACATAAGGAAAACCTTAACATACAACTAACACATACTGGCACCTCCTTACGCCAACATCTATCTAATAAACACACTAACCACACACCCGAACCCTGCTCCCTGGCCAATTGCCCTATCCCCAACACAGGTCTGTGCCTTCGGACTAACTGTGTTTACAAACTACAGTGTAATAAATGCAAAAAATTTTACATCGGCAACACTACAAGACCGCTACACTTGCGCATAAAGGAGCACTTGAATACCCGTATATCCTCTTTCCACAAACACATAGAGATTTGCTCAAACACTCAGCGCGATATTCACGTCTCCATCTTAGCGTCTGTCAGAAACATTGGTGACCTTAGAATCACAGAATCAATCCTCATCTCCAGATTAAACCCCTAACTCAATCAACGTCACGAGCTCTACTCACCTTTCATTCTATAATATCTATCCCCCATCCACCAACCAACCCCCATATCTAACACTTAACAGAGTCCGTTTCCACCACTTCACTCATTACTCACCTCCTATAATAAACTCACCACACACCCAAACAATCAAACAGGCCCCTCCCCATATGAACTTCCATCCTTACACACTTTCAACCACAAACCAAAAACTATATTCAACATACTCTTCTAACCCACCAAAATAAGTCACCCCATAACCTAGCATTATTAATTAATAAATCCAAACACATATAGAATGTATACAAATAACATGCACATATTAAATAAATAATTCATAAAATAAATTAAACAAGTAAATAATAATAATAAAAAATAAATAAATAAAAAAAAACAAACAAAAAAAAAACAAAAAAACAAACACACAAATATGTAAAGAAATTGATGAATATATATAGATAAACAATTAAACAAACAATAATACATAGATATGTATATATGCATTATGTGTATATATGTTGTATATATATACTAATATTGTTATACAGATCTCCACCAAAAAAAAATTTTAAAAAAATAAATAAATAAATAAAAATTAATTATAAAAAAATATTTAAAAAAATCCAGAGTTACTCCCCTTTATCTTATAGTAAATATATCAAGTTAATAAGTTAATTCGTTAATCTAATTTGACGAAACTCCCAATTAGTAATTAATAACACTTCTTTAATAGATGATAATCGAAATCGATAAGTAGATAGATCTAGAATATTTAAAATATGAGACTAATTACTTTACTTTATATTAAAATTCTTAAATTACGATAGAAAGATAAACAAAATAAAAATACGAAGATAAAACAAAGTAAATATTCAAATATAAAAAAAAAAATGATATATATATATTATCAAAACTAACAGTTTATCGAACACCATACACCTAACCAACATTACACAAATATTCTAAACACCAAATCATATATTTAACATAATATTAAAATAAAACTTAATTTAATTTATATTCCCTGTGAAACTGCTTTATTTGCTGCGGTCTATATCTGGCAGCCATTTTGTTTTGTATTATTCTCTACATAGTCGGAGAAGAATAAAATATTATTCTTCTTCTGGTCTAATTATTTTTGAAAAAGGGATGTCTTTTCCCGAAATATCAAATAGTGATTTTTAATCACCCGGACATCCCACGAACAGCTAAAACACTCTTGCTGTTATGTAAGAAAAAAAATTGAAAAAAAAGGAAAAAAAAATAAATAGTAAGTCTTATATCGTATTCGATTTATTGTTATTGTTTTTGTTCCTTTCCTTTCAACTTGCATCTTACCCGGAATTGCATTGCCCACAGCCTTTCAAAAACTTACTACTAATATATATATATATTACATATATATATATATATATTACATATATATATATATATATATATATTACATATATATATATATTATATATATATATATATATATGTATATATATATATATATATTACATATATATATATATATATATATATATATATATATATATATATATATGTATACACACACATACCCTTTCACAAGATAAATTGTTGTGTGCCTGATTGATATATTTCTTTCAATATACACACGCTGGAAAAATATAGTTGCCAGGAATAACTTTAGTGTTTTATGTCAGTCCCTTAGTCTAATTAACATACATATACACATTATTTGCCAGCAGTTTTACGCGTTTACATTGAAATAACCTTGAGATATTAACTGTAAACTTAAATTAAAAAAGGTAGAATGGATTTTAGTTTCTCGTATAAACGTAATATGAAGTACGCACTCACCTTTGGACAGCATGAGCATTTTACTCATCTGTAATGATGTTTCGCATATTTTGTTATGTGTTAGATCGATTATTTGGGGGTATTTTTACTGCTGCAAAATTATATAATTACGCATAGATTTGGAGGAGAAGTGACTCTAACAGTCCGTAGATTATAAATTGAATGTTAACTGAGAAATTACGCACGAGATAGATGGTGTTTATGTTGGTTTATGTTTGGCATTTCCACATGGATTGACATTCTATATAAATATTTCATCAGAAAACTTTGATGTGCAATAGATGTTTGGTTACCGTAATATTGTTAGGCACCGTTAGATTGTTAGGGACCGTAAATAGTCAGTGTCACCTTATATTTCTCATTTCTGACATATATGTAAATAATGGACTGATCCAACACCAGATGTTCATTTTCTGCATTAAAAAGGTGTGCAAGTGGTGTTCATACACGTAAATATATCTCACTCATGAGAAAAGGGTAATGTAAGTTAATAATTTAGAACGTAATACTACCAATAATACTACGACTACTACTAATAATAAAATAAAAATACTAATAATCATAATATGAATAAATAAATATAACGATGATGTCTAAAACAACCAGAAACTGCATGAACCTATATTCCTATCAGCATCTCCAAAAGCAGTATACACATCTGTGTATACCACAGAAAAGTACCCTAAGAGTCAAGGAGGAAATATTTATGAGGTAAAGTATGAACCAACCGCTATTGAAAGAATGTAAGAGTACTGGAAGTGTGGGGATGTTTATTGACCATATTATTCGAGAGGCAAATAACGGATGTTAATAACAAGACATCAATGGTGGACGGTTGTTGTGATAACGCAAA
>OY744527.1:118974369-118979369 GCA_963556195.1 Sepiola atlantica
TCTATCAGTAAATGTTTCTTTTGTAATTTATTCAGTATTTTACATATAACTGAAACGTGTTTCGTCTCTGCATATTTCTTACGTGGCGGTTGGATTCTGGATAGATGTTTTTAAAATGTTGATTCTCCCCAAAAATTTAATGACAATATTTCACATATATATGATTACAGTATTTATTATGCTTTTAGCAAGAAAGCAACATTCTAAATCTTTATATCATGAGTATATTATTATTAAAATTAATGTTTTCTCAAACGAAATGGCGAATGATTCCCGCAGGTTATTACCTCAGTGCAATGCATAACCTAATTAAACGCATATATATATATATATATATATATATATATATATATATATATATATATATATATATATATATATATATATATCAACGTAGGCGCTATAGCACTCTATCCCTTAATAGACTTCAAAAACGACCTATGCTAGACATCTCATTTCTTTGATCAGTCATAACTCAAAGACCAATAAACCAAATTAGTTAAAACTTTGCACAAAATTTTCACTTTATAGGTTCTATAAGTGTGTAGAATTTCAGCATCATTAGTCAAGGCAACCCAGAGATCCAGAAAGGTCATGACTGATTTTGTGTTATCGGTGTGTACGTACGTACGTACGTGTGTACCACTCAGTATCTCATCAACTATTTGATGGATTCAGCTGATATTTGGCAGAGATAGAGGTTCTAGGGTCTATTTGATGGCATTTTAATTTCAGTTTACCATATAGCTTAGTTTTCCAGAAATTTTTAAAAAGCCTTAGAAATTACCATTGTCTTGAAGCATAGCCTTTACAAAAGTAGTGACATTCAATGATAAATGCCAGTATACTGAAATCATATGCCCTTAATAGGAGTAAGATGAAAATTCATATACACTCAATGTACAAAAGCAAGGAAATTCCCAAATGTTTACACTTTTATTGTCATTAACGGTATGACTACATATCAAGCAAACCATTTCATTATCACATCACTACAGTATAAATATCTATGCATGAGTGGATGAAGTGTGTGAGGTGAGCTGAAGAAAAATTCCTACAAGTAATATACATAGCCCTGTTGTGCTTGCATACCCTTAATGACAATAAAAGTGTAACAATTTGGGAATGTCCTTGCTTTTGTACATTTAGTGTATATGAATTTATAGTTATGTTATAGTTATATATAGTTATGAAAATGTGTGCATGGCAATAAAGCTACAGAGAGGCGGCTGCGTTTCATCCCCTTGATAGAATCGTCAGACTAATATGCATGGAGTTACTTTTGCCGGGTGTTTTATATACAATTAAGCGTTTAAAAAATAATGTGTAATGGTATCTGTTATTTATTTATGTATTTCTCTAGGAATGGTTTCATAATAAGTTACTTTTATATATTTTTTTTATTTTTGAGAAGATCATGTGTTGTTTATTTTGTTTATATTGCGTTTGTGTTTTATATTGTTTTAAGTTATTTGTTTTTCATTTACATTTTTTTTTAATTATGGAAGAATAAAGTTGAATTAAACCTTTGTTTTTAATGTACTTGTATATTTTTTTATTAAAAAAAAAAATTGTTGAAGACATTGTATACGTTAGTCATGTTTTTCTTTTGCTTTTTAATGTATGGCTCTTCCACGATTTTTAAAATATCGTGCAAATTATCGTGTATGATGTTGTATTTAGGGGTAAGTTCTCTTTAATCTTGACGGACTTGATTGTTCTGTTGTGTTTAGTAATATGGATTCGAATTCTGCTAATAACCGCGAACACTATAATCATGTACAAAAAATGTACATTACGTTTATTAATTCTATATGAACTATACATAAAAAACAACATTAATATCTTTAACAATTGAATAAAAATAAATAAATAAATGTACAAAGACATGAAAACGAACATTAAATTACACGTATATTTTCAACAATAAAACTAAAAAAAAATTAATGAATAAACAAAATGAGTATACAAATACATAAAAACATAACAGATGCATATTCACTGTATTAGCCTTCCGCCCAAATTAGAAGAAAAAAATAACACACCTTCAGTAACATCAACAATGTGACAACAAATACATTTTGGAGATGATCGCAAAGATAGAGAGCGCTTGATATGACCGTAGCAACAAACCTATCGGACACATACACAATGGCATAACACCGAATCTATCTATCTATCTATCTATCTATCTATCTATCTATCTATCTATCTATCTATCTATCTATCTATCTATCTATCTATCTATCTCCTTCTCTCTCTTTCTCTCTGTATATATATATACATATATATATATATATATATATATATATATATATATATATATATATATATATATCTTTATAATAGGAATACACATCCCGCGACAGATCAAATAATTTTATACGAAATGTAATGTACATTTGAAGGTTATACGTATCAACTCATTCCTAAATACATAACAGTGGGATAAGTGTCAATAATGTGCACACACCTATATACAATGAAAATATTTGCAACTTTATATAGATATAAGTTTACCTTCTCCTTTATAAGTAGATTATGTTAGTAGAAAACATTATGATGTTCACTAAAGTGTAAAAAAGATTATATGGGAAACGCAAGTTAATTATTAAGTTTGGTAATATTGTAAAAAGTTAAATAACTATACCGAACAATATGCTTATGTTCGATACATATTTCTTCCATTGACAGCAGATGATATTTTCTGAGATATCAGAGCGTCAAACCTACTTGGTCGTTAATGATTAATGTTCGGATCTCAATTTTCGACCGTGACATATTTTAACACTGATAACAACAACCCAACCCTCACACACACACACACACACACACACACATATATATATATATATATATATATATATATATATATATATATATATATATATATAATCATTTTATATCATTAGAAGGCTATTTCAAGTAAAATTGAATGTCGAGAACTGTCGGAAAGATTAAACATATTAATTCACGTAAAAGCGCCAGTGCAATGCTCAGACTCTGTCGTTGAATACAGTAGAATGTTTAGAAATCTATACTCGCCGCTATAAGTGAAACTATCACTTATTTCTTCTGTTTTCACGTGACAACACCTCCTGGCCTTATGGGACTATGTGAAATCTTACTGATTCAAGGCGTCTTTGTGAACCGTATTCGCACCGTACGACCGGCTGTGATTGTCATTTCCCTGCGCTGATGAGAGCTCGAAACAAAGTCGTAATTAGGTAAAATATAAAAACATTATATTAATCTCCTCAAGTAGTTGAGCACTTTCATAAAATTCATTACACAACTGAAAAATAATATGGAAACAGTTAACTTACAAACATCACTTAAGAATATCCTAACACCCAGAAAGCATTTATACATAATTAAATTAATTAAAAAAAAATGATTCCGCCGAATGCGACGGTGTGCACAATTAATCCTTAATAATAAACAAAAACACCTAGATACAAAAGACTCCTACGATCTCAAAAGCCTAAAAACCACTAAACCAGTAGATCAGAATTAAAAATGACTTCTTAAATGCAATTAAAGATTTTGAATTTCACAAAGTACATACTAATTTCCAAAAACAATTACACAACATCGTAAAATCGTAAAAAACCGTAACACAATAATTGTAAAAGTGTAGAAAACTGCAATTTTTTAATAAAATAAATAAACCAGATTATAACAAACTACTCGCAGAAAACATTACGAAAAAGTACAAAAAAAACAGATACAAGCGAACGTAACTCTGTAGATATAAAAATGATTGAAGTAAACAAATCACCGATAGACTAAAAATTACCGACAACACAAGTTAATTAAAATCAAAGAGAGCCTATACCTTATTTATATAATACAAAATAAATTTTAACAGTAACTTTATACCTTGCTAAATTTATTAACCACAGAATAGGTATAATTAATAAAACAATTACATCTAGAATTTACAAACAATTTAAAAGCACTTAGAATTAAACCAATGGGTGAATACTGTCGAATCAATAAATGCACCTTCCTATAATTTGACATAGTGCATTTCTATCAATCCGTATCAGAATAACTCATAAACATCGCCCTAGAGTTTGCCGAGATGTATGTATACTGATATGCCCAAGTATGACATCCACATCGTTAAACATGTAGATCATAAGTTTTAATAAATAATCATGACCAATGGATTCAAACAAAAATCACAAACTCCTTTGATTTGGGCATAAGTTCCCTTGATTCTGCGGAGGCATCAACTTTTGTGGGGTTATTTATTTTATATACACTCACAAATATATTTGATAATACATATATAGGCCTATATAGAAATGAGGGGTAGCTATAATGAAATATTTAATTAAGGTCAAAGGAGAACACTCCAAGACCATTATACATATTGAAATGAAAAAAATAGGCGTAAAAGTAGAAGTACTGGCTAACATAAAATGTATCCCTTCTAAGATGTCACGTTAAACTAAAATAAAAAAAACAACTTACGAACCATATTTTAAAAGTTAACGATAGAACCAACATACGTAAACCTAAAGTCCAATCATCCTCCATGTATCATCAGACAGATTTCGAATTTAATCGAACGTAGGCTAATCAATAATTCTAGCAACGAAAATGTATTTATAAAATCAAGCTACATTTACAATACGGTTTACCATGATATCGAAATTAAATATAAGAAACAAGACACCGATAATTATAATGAAATTAGAAATAAAAGAAAAATGAAATATAATCTGGTTCTAAAAACCAAACTGGACGACAAATGCATAACTCTCACTGAAACACACTTCCCTGTAACCTATCCCTGCACACAATATACAATAAATACCACCTTAAACTGCCCTATAGTTGCTGTGTAAACTTAGAAATGATAATTAAAGCGCACTACAACAAACTACTAACAGAGAACAGCAGGCAGATAAAATAACAAATTGCATGAAAAGTGACCAATAAAGAACTAACCACAAGTATTATTTCGCGAGCAACAATATTGGCCAAAT
>OY744527.1:118984369-119004369 GCA_963556195.1 Sepiola atlantica
AATATCATTACACAAATATAAAGAAAATAAATACATATACACTACGTCTATATCCATAAAAAAAGTAATCGCATAAAATACAACTTACTTATTTCCCTATATATATATATATATATATATATATATATATATATATATATATATTTATGTGTTTATCTTGGTACATACAAATTAGTACAACATCCGTACCGTCGGTTTCAAGCACAGAAGGACTTAGCCATCCGGCTCTCTTCAGCTTCTGTTTTATTTGTTTAGGAAATGTGAAGTCACATGTCACTCTCGTTTGGGCGCGTTATTTGCTTAGAGTGGTGTGTATGTTTGTTTAAATGTAGTGTAAGGAAGGTTTAATAAAGTTTGAAAAAAAGGGGAAGGGTGAAAAGTAACAGTTGAGATTAGTAACGGAGAAGATTTAAAGAGATATAACAAAATAAAAATAAAAAATTAAACGTACTTCTATATAAATCCCGTAAGCCAATATTATGAATATCGTATATTTGGCCGTTTCTGTGTTGGGGTTTACTGACGTGCCTTCTAAAGGGATTAGGGATAGAAAATGGGTATAAGGATTATACTTATGACGAGATAAAAAGGTTAAAAGGAGCAACATTAATTAAATTCAAGTTTAAATCCTCGATAAATGACTTCAACTCAATCCCAAAGGAATTTAAATAAATATATCATCCTGGCGGTCTAAGGGCAGCAACTCTACAGCTTTTTTTTAATGATTTGTATTCGGGATTTAACATAATTAACTAAGGTATGCTGAATACTTATGGAGGTGGTAAAATTGGTATGCTGACTACAACTGGTTAAGAGATAAGAGTAAGGATTGGGTCCGCAAGATTGGATCTATTTGGGAGATATCGGAAATTATCATCATGACCGAGAAAAGGTGGGGACTCATGGGAGTAATAATGATGTGAAATCGCGGTATTACCCTCTTAATAGCTGGATAAATATTCATGGGAAAGTTATAATTATAGCTCTTTAAAAGTAGTGTAGATATGGGTTTATTAAGGTATTAATTTATGAGGGGTGATAGTCGGGAATATTTTGCGGAGTGGAAGTCGGTGTTGGATGGGGCAATTATGCGTTTATGTATTTCATGTATTGTACAGAGGGGGTGTAGCTATTCCTATATGTGTATCGGTAAGTCCAGTTCATGAGTAGTGCTTGTCTCATGTACATGCATCCCTTAAATGTTTCATCTCGAATATTCAAATATTTTGTAGTTCGGTTAATGATTGCCATTAGTATACGGTATTTTCAGCGTCACACAGAAGACATCTATTTATGGCTGGAAAGAAGGATGGTCTTCTCTCAATTACTTTCCATTTGATGGTAATCGCATAAAATACAACTTACTTATTTGTATATAATATAATATAAGACGACATATATATGTTCAGATAGCGCTATATATATATATATATATATATATATATATATATATATATATATATATATGAAATGTCAGTTTTTAACAGTTGTTGATCAATAACATCGACATGACAATGGTGAACACTTGTTTTTTTTCTGTTAACTGATTTCATACAACTTTGTGTGAGATCATTATAATTTAGTTTCTCTTTAATCGACTGCAGACCGATATTGGCTGCGTGTCAGTACTTAATTGATACATCACGTACTGAGGAACGGGCATAGTAGTTATTGTTTTAATTGTAATAAAAGTATAAGATCTTACACAAGTTATTGAGCTTCGATCATTACTCGTATACAAAATACACATCATTACCGTATATATATATATATATATATATATATATATATATATGATTATTTTTATTTACACAGCCATCGTACATGTCTCAGTAAATAAGTATAAGCATCGAACCATCTGTAAGTTAGGTAGTATGTTTTGGGTTAGAGATATATCAAAATACAAATAATCACATCATGTAACGTTTCTATTGTTCATTAGAAGATAAAACATATTTAAATGTTCATGGATGATCTCATAGACCTTTGCAACACATGAATACAGTATTCTCTGTCGGTACTTTTAACTATTAAACCTACATTGTTCACTATAGAAGTATGATGTATATTTCTATGAAATGCACAACAATACAGCCCCTACACAAATAGATATATATATATATATACACTGATATTCTTTAAAAGTAAAAGTAAGAATAGCAATCGTTATCTTTATATCTAAATTGAGTGTATTTCCAAAACAAAGAAAGATACACATACTCATTTAAAGCATTCAAGAAGTTCTAAAAACTTGAATCTAACTCAAGACTTCATTCATGCAAGCCATCTATACATTTTAATATTTCCGTATATTTTGATTGTTTCAAGTATTTTGGAGATAAGTCACTGTCAACTTCTAAAGAAGCCAAAGATACCTAAAAAATATGAATCTCCACGAATGTTGAAAACAGTCTAAGTTAAATACTCTTATTTATTAGTCGAATAACAAATTCAACTGAATATTTTATTAAGACAAAACAGGGATACATGAATGAAGGTCAGTCCTTAGCATCAAAGATTAAGTTACGTATCATACTCCCACTCGGATGAGTAATCAATCTAGTGATTCATAAATAATGTATTTGTCATATGTGAAGAAAAGTGAATTGACCGAATGTAAAGTATAGGGAAAACGAAAACGCATTAAAGTCGCTCGCAATATATGTTATCTGACTAATTGCAATTCTATTGTACAATGCATATTTCTAGCCATATCTATCTTACTTCGGATAATCTTTCAAGCTTTTGTTCTGTTGTATTGTATCAAAGCGGCATGAAGACTTGTAGGAGAAGACTGTCTGTCCAAAGCCGGTATCTTATCAAATCAAATAATTGGAGAAAAAAACGGTTCATAAGTAAATGGAGTAGATATATTATTAATTGACGCACAGAATCGGATACAATACGTATGAAAAATAGGTCAACCATAGACACATTGTTTACAAATAATACACACACACATATATATATATATATATATATATATATATATATATATATATATATATATATATACAGTCTAAAGAAGTTTTGAGGCATATATATATATATATATATATATATATATATATATGGGGAGAGAAGGATCGAAGGTAATCCGACGTGATGGGAAAATGAAAAAGGAACACCAAAAAATGTATGTTTTTTATGTGTACATCAACGTTTCGTCTTTATTTATAAGACTTCATCAGGATGATAATATAGAGAAAAAATGTCATGCAAGTACAGATACATGAAGGGTAGACATATTGGGAGGAAAAATAAAATAAAATAATGGCCACTACTGGGTGGACGTCCGTACTTGTTAGAGAATAAAAATGAATGTTTAAGAAAATGAGTGGGGAAAAAATGGAAAGATGGGGTGAGCAAGGACTACTGTGGCTGGTGGTAAAAGAAAGAGGTGAGGGATGAGCAGGGGTAAAGTGGATTAGATTGTATTTATTTGTTTATTTATTTGTGATACTTTTAAAACGAATCCAGTCGTTTAACAAAAGAGCATATTACCGTAATGCTATTTGGGAATATTTGCCCCTTTATAAAAGTTGATGCACACAGATGTGGAGCGACACATATATTTTAATTGATTGTACGCATACACGTGTATCGTCGCTTACAGCTTTAAACTCTGGGAGAAAGTTGTGTTAAAATAAAGTAAATGTGTTGTTGTGTACTGACCGTTAGGCATAATGTAAGTGTGGTTCTGTTTGTCTTAGAAAACGGTTGGTTAAATATTAGGAATTAATTGCGTGAGCGCAGCGAAATGTTGAACAATTTTAAGGAGAGGAGGAAAAAGAGGAAATACTGCGAGAAAAATAACAGCTGGAAGGTTACAATGTTTACTAGTTGTGAAATAGGTAAATACGGTTTAGAAAGAGAGAACGATGGTCGTATGACAATGGAAGTATGTGTGTATACATGCGTAATTGTTGTGTTCTAAATTTAAAACTAGGTATTTTTTATCGTTTATAACTCATGCAACTAAGGTTTTTTAAAAATTATTTTCGATAATGCCTGCTTCGGGTCTCCAGAATACGTCTTAGACTAGAGGCGTATTCGTGTACATTATTGCATGTCTATAAAATATGTATTAAATTCGCGATTAAAAGTCATCAAATTCGTACGCAGTGCATTATACTTGTTTGCACGCTTTATGGCTCGATCGTGCTGACAAGTTATTTTTGACATGTGGCTAAGTTTCATAGGTATTTACGTTCTTAATTTATCAATTGACATTGTGCAAATGCAAACTTGTTTGGTTAGAGTGTTGTTAAGATGTCTGTGTCGTTTTTATAGATATTTTTTATTTTGACTGAAGTTAATTATATAGTTCTGAATAATATTTGAATAATGTGATGTCGTATAGAGATTATTGTTGTTCAATTTTATGAAAGAAAAAATCATATTTACGGAAAATGTTTTTCAGATTTTTCTATGTGGTGTTCCGATCGTACTTTAGCAAGCGGTATATTTTTATTCACTTGCCGTTGCTGTGTGATGATCTGCTAAATTGTATAGGACTGGATTAAACAGATATTAGTTATGATATGTCTTGAGTTCGAACAATGTACGTATGCTGAGATGTATGTAAATAGACATGTCTCCTCTGTTTTTTCGTGCTTGTGATGTTGTCCATATCTGTGCTTTTTTTGTTTGTTTTTTCTTAATTGTCTACTTTGATCTTTAAATATTTTTTCATTAGTCTGCGTGCTATGTATGCATGCATGGTTTTGTAGGAACCCGGTGCGTCATACAGTGCTATTGTGATGTTTGGTTTAGCGGCTATATCCTTTGATCGAGCGAGTATTGAAGTTTTCAGTAGTATATCTTCTTCTGGCATAGATCATAATGTACATGCTTTTGTGTGTGTACTCATCCACAAGCGCGAATTCACTGCATCACATCTTCTTAGTGTCACTAGACAAGCAATTGATTCAGGCCGGGATGAAAATTATATATCTTCTAAGTAGCCGGTGATTAAGAACATGTCTATATAAAGGATATCGTGAAATATGGGCAATATTGTGCTGATATTAACACTACATTACTCGAAGGCTAACTAGCTCGTTTCTACGAAGACACTTAAATAATCACAAATGATATCTACCAGATTCGCTGATAGAACTGTTAAATCACTAAGGAATACGCCATAAATAGCCACCTTATGGTTGTTTGGCTGTATCAAGGATAGTCTGGGTGTATGGATTAGCAGACGCATCATAACTAATTTGTTAGCGAATCGAAATTGCTAACGATTATCCTATCGGAAACACGTGATAATAAGTTTATTTTTCATGTATATATAAATAACATTCTGCACTGAAGAGTTTCCAATTCGTTTTACGGAGAGTGTTTAATTATTCGGTGTTGTTTTTGTTCGTAAGAATACCTGCCATTGGTTAATGGAAACATTAACCAGTGAGAGGAGATAACAGATGATCTGATAGGTCAACTAGCAAGATTAAACACCACGTGTATATATAGACACTCCCGATAGCACGAATTCCATACATTTTAGACTGACAATTCCCTACGGATATGAAGCATGAATATATTGTATTAATATATATATATATATATATATATATATATATATATATATATATATATATATATATATATATATATATGGGTAATTACAAAGGAAACTAAACGAGATATATTTTTTAATATATTCATCAACGTTTCGTCTTTATTGTAAGACTTCCTTATGATGATAATTTGAAGAAAAATGTCATGCAAGAAACTCGACACTTTAGGGTTTACATGATAGAAAGATTAAGGAAAAGTAGTCGCCGTGGCTACTGTGAGCGCTAGAGTAAAGACCAGGCTTCAAGAAGTCAGTGGTGGCAAAGAAGTAAATGAATATGGAAAGCTTTGAGTGGGTACCATTAAGACAGCAGTGAAATAAGGAGGGGTGAGAATATTACTGAGTTTGTCTTTGAGTAGGAAAGATCAAAGGGGCGTCCTGAAATGTTTGTCATTGTGAGGTGTGCTATGGGTTTTGAGAGGCTGTGGAAAATGGAGGGAAGCGGGGAACCCTGTGTGTTTAGAATGTAGTTTTTATCATAGTTTTAGAAAAAAAATTGAAGAAATGAAGATAACTTGAAAATGGGAGGAGTGGATGGGTAAGAGTGTGAATGAAATAGTCAAAACGGTGGGAGACGTCAGAGGAGAGATTTTTTTGTGGTCAGGTGTGATGTGTGTTTACACTGGAGAGAGGGAGGGAAAAGTATTGGCCAGGTGGCTATGTCAGGAATGTCTGAGTATAAGTGTGTTTGAAAGAATGTGTAGAAGTGTGCTGTGAGTAACAGAAGAAAGTAAAATGATTTTAATTTTAAGGAAATGATGAATAAAATGTGGTTTCGTTCTTGATGTGTTGATGGTTTGAGAGTAAATTGAGAGCTAAATGTGTCAATTTACTCTCAAACCATCATGGACTATTTCATTTGAATGTTTATGGTTACAATATACGTGTTTATCGACGAAGTCAGTGTTAGACATAAACTGTTTTTTATGTAAGAGAAATCATTCACGCTGAAATCGAGGCACTATAGATTCGGACGACTTTAAAATTTGATTAAAAACTATCAAGTTTAAATTTGAAATATTAAATAAATTTATTATATATATACATAGAAAATAATTCAAAATATATATAATAGATATATAATTATAACATTTATCAGAAATGAATAAAAGTAAAAAAAAATCAATTGTATGAAATTAAATAATTATATAATAATAAAGAAACAATATAAACTTATTGATTTCGATTACAATGTAAAATATAAATTTAAAATTACAATATATTAATTTGATTAAATTTAAATAAAAAATACCATAACATATTACAATTAAATAATATGTATCGATTTAATTATCTCTAAAAATCAAATTATTATTACTTAAAGATTACAAATTAATGGCGTTACATAATTAATATTAAGCAGACTGGGCGTTACATAATTAGGATTAGACAGAATGATATATAGTATTTGAAGTTCACTAATACTTGGGAGGGATAATTCTCTACCTTATGCTTTTCTAACCAATTGTTTAATCGATCTTTGTCGTAAATAATCCCATTCATAAAATGCAATTCATGAATACATTGACAAATTACTCTAGAAGCATGATACGAAAAATGTTTTGCATCGGTATTTAATCAGTAAATCGATTGGTTTGAAGTATTAATCTATATTATTATGAAAGTATATGTTGTAATCAAGGATGCATTCCATATGATCTTTTACCTATGAATTGTTCTTAGAACAATGTTTATATGCCAATATGTTTCCAAAAATGAGGAATCGTTAAATATACTCGTTAGTAAGATAAGTTACACTATGTATGTGTAATTCAAAATAAGTGTACTAATAAAACATGTATTTTCAGAAACGTGCGTTTCATATGCACCCACTGTGGATCGGAACTAACTATTAAACATCATTTTGAGCCGACGTTATATATTTATCAATATAGTCTTATTATATGGTGAATACTAATGCTTATTTTCGCGTAAAATTCGATGCTTTTTTTAGAACGGTTTGTAGTTGACTTCAGAGGTGGCCTTGATTTTCTAGTGCAGGTAGTCATTGGAGCACATTTATTTTCGTTGGTAAATTCATTTGAAGTTTGCAAACATGCATACAACGTGTGGAGGTACATGTGCGATATAGAGCAGGCCTGGTAGCAATTGAAGTGCAATTTATTTTGTTTTAGCGATAGAAACGCTTTTTACAACATACATTGTGGCAGTGATTTTGCAATTAGTTTCTTGCACTAAACAAATAATGCTATATGATCTGTGTTATTCATGATTACTCTTGTGAAGTGATCAAATAACGAAATACTTTTAATTTCTCAAAATTCAGGCTAAAAATCTTGCCCGCTGATCATTGCATCTGTAGTAGTTTTGACAAACGTACTATGATGTCACTAGTCAACAGCCTGTCGATTACTCTCGAGGATTAAAGTGGTAGATACATTTTAAAACAATTGTGATATATTGTCGGTTTTTTTTATTAAAACTATTCTAAACAACGCTCTGAACTTTTGATTCGTTTTTTTTTTTGATGGAATAAGCAAAAACTACACCACTGTTAAACACATCTTTGCGAGATGTTCCTGCAAAAGCATGGGTACTAAAATGTTTGATATATTCAACCTATTTTATATCACACCCTACATAACAATCAGATAGATATTTGGTATGTAAATTATTAAGAAAATAACTAGCAGACTATTTATTCCAAGATCATGTTTCAGAAAGTCCTAACCATAAAAATGTTTTTTTAATATTTGTAAGTATCTGCTATTAACATATATATATATATATATAAATTAGGAAAGTTATATATATATATATATATATATATATATATATATATATATATATATATATATATATATATATATATATATATATTGCGGGTGTTTTAGGCAGCATTTTCTCATTTATGCTAACATTGTTTAAAATAACAGCATTATTTACTTATATTAAATATTTTTATTTTTTGAAAATAATTCTGATGGTCTATTTGTATTACAATTAAAATAATGAATAAATACGCCATAGGTTTCACGAACGTTTCATTTAATCTATTTCCGATAATTATAAAATTAGACTCATTATTTACTTAAAAAAATCCGAAACCGAAAATGTTGTAGTAAAAAACAACTCCTCCCCAATCTAAAAACCACTAGAAAGAACCCATGTTATTTATAAGTGTAAAATGTTTTTGAGAGAATGTGCTTCCCATAATAATAATAAAACTAATAGCTTCATTCGTTTTACAAGCGCTTCCATATCCAGCTGCTTCAGTATGCATCTTGTAAACTCTAACTGATCTGACTAACATCTCAAAAACATAACTGCCCTGCTTCTGATTTAAGACACATTTTACTGCAAGTAATTTACATTAAAAAACACAATTAATGACTTCACGTATGATACCAGTAACAGCATTTTGGAATGCTTTACGTAATTGTGATTTTATTTTGTGATGCCACTCCGGCGTCGCTGAATTAAATGTGTTAACATATTCCCTAGAACAATGCGCAATCGGTACTTGAGCGTTTCTCCGCCGTCTTTTTAACAATGCTCATCTTTGTCCACCTTTTTTCTTCAGTTTCTCTTTGTCACCTGAGGAATATTCATACAACCTATGGGACGTTTATATATCATTGATTTTAAGAGAAATAAGCTATCAGAAAAATGAAAAAAAAATTAAATGAAGTATAATTAACCATAGGAGTTCTGATTGTTTACAAATAACATTTGAGACAGAATTAAAAATAAGTTTATGAGAAAGTGGATCAGTAGCAACATGTTGTCAATTCCCTTACTTTAAAAGAGCCAATCTGCGCATAACATCGACAGAGCTACACATCTCCTAACGTATTTTAGAACTTGACGTCTCTTTCTGCTGGTATCGTGATTCGACCACTCGGAGGTAATAACATAAAAATGAGGAGAAAGAAAAAAAGAAAAAAACTATGAGACAGTCTCTCCTGACAAAGTTGTTTTACAACAGAAACTTGCAAAATAAATGTTCATTAAAAATTGCACGATTGTTTCATTTTCCAAATATTTCACTTAAATACATTATCATGCGCTCCCCAATGATGTTTCCAATTTATTTACTTAAAAAGCGCTAATCTGCGCATAACATCGACAGGGCTACACTTATCCTAATGTATTTTAGAACTTGACTCTCCCTTCTTGCTCATATCGTGATTCGACCCCTTGGAGGTAATACCATTACAATGAGGGGGACGGAAAGAAAAACAAAAGTATTAGACAGTATCGCCTGACAAAGTTGTTCTAAAACGAAAGCTTGCAAAAAAAAAAAATGAATAAATTTTACATTTACATTGCACGATTGTTGATTTTAAAAATATGTTACTTGAATACATTCTCATGTGTGCCCCAAAGATGTTGTCAATTTATATATATATATATATATATATATATATATATATATATATATATATATATATATATATATATATGTATATATATATATGTATATATATATATATATATATATATATATATATATATACATATATATATAAATATATATACATATAAATATATACATATATATATATATATATATATATATATATATGTCGGTTCATATTATATTCCAATAACCATTGTTTTATTTTATTATTTTTATTTTTTCACATTTCCAAATAACATAACATTTCTGTGAGATATACTTTTACGCTCCGTTTCATTTGTTTTGTGCCAAACAACGTTTTTATGTCAATATCGTCTCTGCAACATCACAAAATCATAAACAAATTTACAAAGTGTAAAAACTTATATGAGTAAAGTGTCTGGAAAAACCTACTCTATACAGAAAAAGATCAAACTCACACGTGGAGGAACCCACTAATACGCCATTTTAAAGTTTTTGTTTGAAGCTAGGACATCCTATAAGTTGTGCGGACATTTGTAAATTTTAATTCAGTAATATTTCTTAAAATAGTTGATAGGTTCTATAATTTATTAAATAAAAATTCTAATTCACTTGATGGTAATTTTTTTTACTTACTAAAGTTACATCAGTTAGCCTTCAGATGTCTATTAAGGTAATTTGGATACGAAACTCTTTTAAGTTCAACAGCTTAGAGCTAGTTTCATAGACTCAGCCATCCATTCAAGCAACTATTAAGATTGTTATGCTTCCGTGTTTTAGTGGAAGATGGTTGGTACTTATTTATAAATCGTTTCAGTCAATACTAATATAAGCTTACTTACCCAGAATTCTTCACTTAGGTAATAAGTTTCTATTAAATGCGAAACTAAGGAGGGGGGGGGCGGAGGAAATGCCACTCACAACGAAAATATTTTACAGTAACCAAGACATGATTAAAAATACCGAAGGGAGCTATTAAATCTTTATTTATTTATTTCATTTTATTTTTTATGAAATGATGTTTAAATACCTAATTTTACAGTATTATGAGGATTCAAAAGTACTTTTAAGGACATTTATACTTAAAGTTCATTGTGATTACGTTTTAAATTTAACTCGCATTATCATGTGAATACAGACAAGCACCAATGTCAATATCATGTCCCACCTTAATTATGTGCCTATATTTAATATTAGGTTGTGTACACTCTTTAATTTATGAATGTTTAAATAACTCATGTTAAAGTATTATCAAGATCAAAAGTACTTTTAAGGACAGTTATACTTAAAGTAAGTGTGATTACGTTTGATATTAAACTTGTATTTTCAGGTGAATATATATATATATATAAGAGGAAATATATATATATATATATATATATATATAGACGAAGAGATTCAAACGCAAAACGCGACAAACGCCACTTTCAAAATCACGAAACTATCCCTACAAAAAGGGTTGCATTTCAACACTCGACGACAGATGTTAAATGAGATGATACCAAATAGTTTCTGTTGATTTCCATTAAAATCAGCTTTCATTCGAAGTCTTGATTTAATACATTCGTGTTTTTATTGTTTAAGGTCTCAATTTAAACGAATTTGATCTATCGCGCTCCGCGTCTGAATCATCCACACACATATACATACACTCACGCACACACACACACACACACACATATATATATATATATATATATATATATATATATATATATATATATATATATATATATATATATATATATATATATAAACATTTGTTATTGTTTATCTTTTATCTATGGACGTATAGGTTTCGTCTCTTTTCAATCGAGCCTCATCAGCATAGAAGTACGACTATTCACTACCGGTCACACGATTCGAAACCCTGGACTACAAGTATTTTTCAACCCCAGTCCAACGTCGCAAACCGCTAGGCCAGTTCTGAACAGCTTATAAACAATGATAATGTTAACACATTAACGGCGGCGAAGCGTACAAGCATTCAAACTTCTATAAGTGAAGGAACGATGCATAAAGCAAGTGACGCTACGCTGTGTTACTACTACCATTTTACAGTGCTCTACTTTTTAACGAGGAACTTCAAATATATATATATATATATATATGTATATATATACATACATATGCACACACAATACATATATATATATATATATACACACACATATATATATAGAGAGATATTTCATTTTTTTTTCTCCATTGAACATTTATTTGGCATTATATTTTAAATGATTATTGCATAATTAGTTCTTACTCCTTCCAAAAAAATAGCTTATTAACTAGTTACCATTTCTTCACTAATTAGTACAGATGAAAACTGAAATGAAAAAAATTCTGCTGATGCTCTGATTATCTGGCCCGTTTACCATTTCATTATAGGCTAGGTTTAAGCTTAGTCGCTTCGGTCATTTAAGTTATGAGTGATGTGTTCTATATTTAAATGTTTTATATTGGGGTATAAGTACTATTATTAGGTTTATGGTTTTTATTGCCAAGATAGTCTCATAATAAGTTTATACCTTAGATACTTTCATATTAATGTTAATGAAAACGTTACAGCCACAGGTATTTTATATGGGTCTGTAACGGGCTAGGATATATGCGATTCTATGTAGACAGTTCTAAATCACTTCCTGTCTTCTATTTACTAATTTTCTTTAGACATATCTATATTGTAAAATTCCAGAATATAGAGGGTTCATCTCTTAGATTTGTTAGGTCTATATTTCC
Organism: Sepiola atlantica; assembly: GCA_963556195.1. NCBI lineage: Eukaryota > Metazoa > Mollusca > Cephalopoda > Sepiida > Sepiolidae > Sepiola > Sepiola atlantica. The sequence goes on from OY744527.1 coordinate 118,997,041, forward strand.
CTGCTCTACCTAGTATAGACAATTTTAGGCTGTATTGTATATTTTTTACTGTTTAGTTCTCTTACATGTTTAGCTAAAGTCATAGGGACCTTCTTTGAATTTGTATTAGTTTATTTGAAAGAGTGTATATGGTTTCTAAATGTGTCCTAGAAACTACAGCCCGTCGACCCGATGTATGTTCTAATTCTGTTTTCCTCTATGACGTTAGACTTATACACTATAAATGAGTATTTCACCTCTTACGGGCACTCATTGACATTTCTACAGTTACATTGGGAGCTGTTATTCTGGTTCTGGACTGTACTAGTATCTAAGTTACTATTCTTTTTGATCGTTGTGTTATTTGAAATTACTATAATTGATGTTTATCGATGTTGAAAAGGATAGCTTCACTGTATTTTTATTTATAACTTTGCCTAGTCTACTATCCCTAGGAAAATGTATCTCGATAATTTGGTAAAATTGTTTTGGTATATTAGTGAGAATGTTTTAGCCATAATGCGGTAGGACCAGAGTGAATTTCTACGTTTGTTTTTCTTCCTAGTGATATTTTCTACGGATGGTGGGTGTGTTTATCTCCTAGTGTTATTTAAGTGTATTATCAGTATCCCATGTATTATAAGTATTTATTCTCCTATTAATTTTTCTGGAATTTCCCATAGCCATGGTGTATGATATTACGTGAGGTGCATTCCTATGTGTCCTAGAATGCTCATTGTGCTTCACCGAGCTTACTTCTATATCACTAATTGAAACTCACCGAGCTGAATCTTTTAAGGAGACTGCAAAGTAAAAGGCACTGATAGTATATGCTAATACATATATTGTCATTAATAATTATACATATATATATATATATACATATATATGTGTGTGTGTGTGTGTATATATATATATATACATATATATATATATATATATATATATATATATATATATATATATATATACATATATATATATATAAATATTTATGAATATTGTTATTAGCTCTTTTCACCAGAGGCCGGACACTCTGAGTGACTTTAATAACAATCAGTACTAATAGCTGCATGCACGATCCGAATACGTTCGTTGACCACTCTAACTGCTTGTGTAAATTTAGCCGCCGATTTGCTATTTACAAAGTTAAATTCCTCCCTAATTATTACCTAATTGCCTATGGCCGAAAGTTAAGACTCTTGACTACAGATCAGTGGCGATTTGTGATCAGGGTTCGCGCCAGCCGACCGTTGAGAATTAGCTTCCTGCACTGACGATTGCGTTAGCATGGAACATCGATGTCTGTAGGTATTAACATAATTACTATTTATTTATAAATATTATCATATATATATATATGTATATACATATATATATATATATATATATATATATATATATGTATATATATATATATATATATACATATTAAAGTTCTTTTAGGATCAGAGTAAAAGCATGTTAAGCTCCCCACTGCGTTTCTATTAATACATTTTAAAATAACTAACTATCACACAGTGTAATTTTATAAAATGGTTTGTGTAACCCATATGGGTTGAATTTTCTTTAAACAATAATACTCAAAGATATACAAATACAATTGCTTTATTTCTGAAATAGTATTACTCCTAGATGTAATCACACATTCTACTGAACACAATGCAGTATTCATTTCACAAAGTAACAGAGTAAATTCGTTCGCTCATAAGTAAGTATAACACTAATAGAAATTAGATACATGTCGTAAAACATGTGCCACAAAATAAAAACCATGTATTTTCTTGCACCAATCACTACGAATAAACTACGTGTTTACGATAAAATATTACTTCCACATGAAACACCTACTCCATTTTTCTATAGAAACCCTGTTTACATCATTGCTTTATCAAGGAAATCGTCTCTAATAAATAGGGACAATAATAACACCAAAATATTAATTCTAAGAGAATAAGGTACTAGTTAACATTGAGGTGTAACAAAAACTATCAATAATACAGGGTAACATTTTTAATAATCATTGGTCAAACGGTTGAAACAGTGGCATTCTTCTATCAGATAATTTAAAATGAAGTATCAAAATAAACGTGCGCAGTGAAAATTACTTGCCATTTTAAAATCAAGACCAACCATTCCATCAACAATTCGAGAGAACTCATCGATAACAAAATTGAATTACAATATCAATTGCTGCAAAATAGTCAAATAACAAAATACAACCTTTACTGATGATCTCATCGAAATCGCCGTGAGTGCTACCAAAGTTATTCATGAGATAATGATATTAGAACATCAAATTTACACATTGAAAAGACAACTCGTCACACACCATTCGTTTTAATATTCATAATCAATATATGTATCTACAAGTTTCCGCGAAGTTTTGACAATATTTCCATATATTAGCCGTTTTCAACAGCTCAACTATTACGTTTTGTTACAAAATGGAACTTTCAAACCAGTTTTTACAATATTATCTAATTTTTAAAAGCCATTTTCTCTTATTTTAATATGAGTTACAGCAAATTTTCACAGATTTAGAACAGTTTCTCATCCAGTAAACTGCTATTGTACCACCCGTATTTTCTCTTACTATACCGCTCGGTTTAATGGAGACTTGATAAGATATCTCAACGTTGGTGTATCCTTTTCTTCTCGGTGGTATTTATTTGCATCTTACTTACCACCTGTTTAAATATAATTAACACCCTCTCGGTTTCGTCTCAAGATGTAACGATCTTTTTATCAGGCTGTGCTAAGATTTTAATATCCCGGTTATGTACCCCTTGTTCTTGTTTTTGTTTCTAATAAGTGGTTTACTCACTAGCGATTTAGAAACAACCATTACCGGATATTGTCTATGTAAAACGACCAGTGATATTTCCTTGCTATATGAGTGACGACAAGTCTCACCAGGATGGCAACACTCCACCCCCCCCCACTTACAATGGATTTTGAAAACCATCTGCGTCATTTAAACATACATTTACAATATATTCTATCTAGCAAGGAACGTTAATACATCTTGGAATGTGTGTGTCAATAAGCTTATTCAATGTTCCAATACCCTCAACGCTTTTATTAAAGGTCTGGTTTATGCTATCCTTCCTTGGTAACTTTATATTTCTTGAAATGTAATGATACTTTTTGTGTAATATATGCAAATACTTATTATTATTATTATTATTATTATTATTATTATTATTATTATTATTATTATTAATATTATTATTATTATTATTATTATTATTAATATTATTATTATTATTATTATTAATACCATTGTACTTATCAACCTTTCTCTGCACCAACCAACCGCCGTTTGATATGCAAATTATGTCACGAAGGAGATTGCTTTTAAGTATAAGATAACTGATTCAATTATGTCTCTCCTTCCGATATTCAAATCAGTAGGCAACACATTGGAATGTGAAGCTAATATAATTAGAAGTTTATCGGAGACGAATTTAACAAAAATGCTATATATATATGTACGCATGGTGCTTTTTTCATGAATGTTATCTCGAACACACATTCATATATATATATATATATATATATATATATATATATATATATATATATATATATATATTAAAACTGTAATCCTCAGTATAACTTAAGTCTATGCCATTTAACAAGTTAAGAACTGTTGACAGAACTACCACTACTATTACTACTGCTACAAATCCTACTAAAATACTAGCATCATTACTGATACTATTATTACAACAACTACCACTACAACTACTACTATTATTACTGTACTTCGTAATACTACTGTTAAACATAAAATGACGAATATGAAGAGGAATAATGGTATTAACCTATATAATAAGCAATACAAAACAGTATTTTTCAGCACTGAAAAAAATGTGGATCGGTGCAACGTCAATCAGTTATGTTATTGTTGTTAGCAGTAAGAAATAATAATAATAATAATAATAATAATAATAATAATAATAATAATAACAATAATAATAATAATAATAATAATAATAATAATAATAATAATAATAATAATAATAATAATAATAAAACTCCTAGACCAAAAATGATATAGCAAGAATCTAGTAAAATGAACAAACACTTGGGCAGTATCACTAATAATATTATCTGGACCATTCATAGGCTGTACTAAAGAAGAACTCAGACACGTTGACCAGTGGACTAGAAAATTAATGGCCATGAAAAATTCTCGTCATCCGATACGGACAAACTCTACATAAAAATAAATGAAGGGGGAAGAGGATTCGTAAGTATAGGAGAGTGTGTGGAAGACTAAAAGAAGAGATGGAGAAATAGAGAACTCAGAACACGGAAAGGCTAATCACCGAAACAAGAGACATCGTTCCACGGAGCAGCTACAGAAGCACCGAAACCAGAAAAAAAAAACAAGAAACGAAAAGTTTGAAAACAAACAACTGCATGGCAGTTTCTTTAGATTGAGAAGAGAAGAAACCAACAAATATAGTTGGCCATGGCTAAGAAAAGGACACTTGCACAGAGAAACGGAATATTTACTGATGGCTGCATAGAACAATGCGATTAGGACAAACGACATTCAAGCTAAAATAGATACAATCCAGAAAACAGTAAATGCAGACTGTGTGGATAAAAAGACGGACAGTAAATCATATAATAAGTTAATGTAGAAAGTTGCCAAAAAATAATGAAAGAACAGACTAAACTGTGTGGGTAAAGCAGAACAATGGGAACTGTGCAAGCAATTGCATTTGAAATACGCAGACGAATGGTACAAACAGAGATTAGAAACAGGACGGAAAACGAAATACACAAAATCCTCTGGTACATGGATATACAAACATATACACTCATACAAGCAAGGAAACATCTTTCAAAATCGTAGACTTCGCCGTTCCAGGAGTCCATAGTGTAAATATCAAAGAGACGGAAAGACAAAACAAATCCACAGAACAAGTCAAATAACTGAAAGAAATATGGAACAAGAAAACACTCAATGTAATACCAACAATCATACGAGCACTAGGAACAATCCCGAAGAACTGGAGAAAAAACTGGGAGAAATAGGAATCGAAGGGACCATCGAAACCATACAAAAGATGGCAACGATAAAAACAGTTTTAATCTTCAGGTCAATCCTTGAATGCGGAAACCAGCCCGCATAAGCTACAAAGGGTAACAAGTCACATGGAACTTACAATAGGAAGAAAACAAAACAACACGAAGAACTCAATATCACAAATCAAAGAAACAGAAGCTGCAATAAATATTACTTCATAATCTCTCCATAATTAATTACACCAGCCCCAGTAAACACCACACAAAAATAAACCAATGAACATAATTTACAAGAAACATAATAAGTTGTCCCCCTTCCTCCTTACCCACCCCTAAATATATATATATATATATATATATATATATATATAATATTGTGTAATGTAGTATATACCCCCCCCCCCCCCAAAAAAAAAATAAACCATCCAAAAATGTTTTTAATAAAAAAAGGGGCTGGCCTAGGCCAACACCAAACAGCATATTTGTAGAGGGTCGGGGAGGATGCGAAGACCGAGAGGGGACAGCAGACACCAGACCTCCACTGAAAGAGTGTGGAGAATGCTGGGACCTTGGGGAAGCTTATTGCCACTGAAATCCCAGAGAAGACCAATTGTCCATACCAGCGAGAAATCAATGGTAAGCGGCTGTTGCGATACCGCAAGGTTATTTGAGGTGGTTATAAAAAAGAGGTGAAGAATACTGGAAATCTGGGGAGGCTTGTTGTCACTTATACTCCAGAGAATACCACTGGTCGTTGTCGGTGAGCAATCTCTGACGATGACTTGTGTGAGAACTCCTAGTGATTAAAAATAATAATAACATAAACGCCATAGTACAACACTCCGGAAGCATCACCACATAAATTAGTGTTGCACAATCGTCTGTTACTGCCGCAATATATTATGTCGTTATCCACGAGAAAATAAAAACATGAGGAGGCAGAGTTCTATTTAAAATGTAAGAAGGCGAGCATGGTGATTGTTTTCATTGAGTTGAAAACTTATTGACATTCATATTTCATAGTTTGTAAACATTAAATATAAGAATTTTCCGAGATCACAACACTTAATCAAGCTTGAAAAATGTAATTAAAACAGGGCAAATTAATCGCATACGAGTTTTGGTTTGATTCCACCTGCCTTTTTTTTTGTTAATGGTTTACAAACCAAGGCATTGACAAACAAAAATGGCCAAATATGTCTACATTTTTGTAACCTTTTTGAAGGTTATGTAATTTTGTAGTGTTTCAAATCAACAACTCATCGGTCTTCTCTTAAACTACACTGAGTATTCTGAGTATTGATATTTGTTGGAAATACATATACATATATATATATATATATATATATATATATATATATATATATATATATATATATATATATATCGGTAAGTTCATCCAGTGATACACATTTATCACAACATCGTTCATTGTAAAACACGCTTTCATACTTGATTAAATAGCTTCTTCCCTCTGATTTGCTTAACATAAAATTAATTTAGAAACCGATCCATTCTCTATTCTAAAGACTCAACCAGGTATGCCATCATGATTAAAATGTCTCTCAATACAGGCTGGCGTCATATTTCTTTCAATATGTTATATAAACCTGTCACATTATGTTCAGAAAACGGCGTACACAATGTTGATGATGCTTCCCTAATAACTATATATATATATATATATATATATATATTATGTAATTATAATGCGCATAGAATATCTATACTTAAAATTGTATATTCGCTTGATTGGTCTTGAGAATAAAAGTGTAAGATATCTGCTTTACTAAATGGTCTATCCATTTATTGCGTAAATATAATTAGAAAATACTAGTGTATCAAATGTATATGCAGCTCGGTTAGTAGTACTGTGCGCCTTATCTACGGTGTTTATTTAAAATAATATTTATGGTTGTCTTAAGAGTCTTTAAAAAGATTAACAAACAAAGAGGTATTCTAGGGATTTCGTGCGTTTTACTCTGTTGTATCGGAATTGTCAGTGAATGATTTCGAATGGAAACTCGAGTGTGACCGAATCTCAATTAATAACAAATAATGTTCACAAATACATGTACGAAATGTAGATAGATATATCTCATACCGTAGTGATACTAGTGTATGAGTATGAGGTGAGGAAGTACTTAGAATATTTAGAACTACTTTTAATAGAAATCTCGCACTCTCTTGCTAAAAAGAAATTAACTTTCACATTCGTATTAAGCTAAGTAATATGACTGGCTTTTCAATTTTATTTCAGCATCTTTCGCCTAGATATTCTCAAGCATATATCGTTTTCTATTA
>OY744527.1:119009369-119011869 GCA_963556195.1 Sepiola atlantica
GTCGCATACTTTTGCTAAGCTGCGAGGATTTATCATGATAGACGAACTACATGAAATGAACCCCAAAGCAGGATGTATAAACGAACATATACTACACTAATAAACAAATGAGTTTGTCATTTCTGGAAGGACGGTATCATGAAAACGGTACAGGTACTAAAATACCTCTTCAGAAATAGAGGAAGTACAACCTGGGAAGAATTCTTCATAAACGCAGAAGATAATGGCCGAGTGTATAATATCGTTGCAACAGAAAACATACTTCACTACCACCTTTTCAGCTCAAACAAAAGAATGTAGTCCCTGAGAAGATGGCATCATGGCAAAGAACAGTTAATTCATTAACACAGGAGAATGCAATACCTGAGATAATGAAAAAAGGGATGACGGTCATATGATCACATAGCTGATACTACACGAACCGATCCCCAGTAGATGTTCATTCAATGCAGGATAAAATAATTATTTTTTTTAGGGGGGGGGGTCATTCATTAATATATGCCGAGTTATAAACACATATTTTTTTATAGTGCTTGGTCCTTTCCCTAAGATCGCTCTCGTCATTTTAATTTAATGAATTTCTGTATATAAATGAAAAAAAGTTGTTTCCATAATTTGGAGATATTTTGAGTGGGATGCCCCTTCAAGAGTAAATGTGGTATTGTGGTGTTTGAGATGGGTTTAGTTTAGAGTAAGATGTACATTTTTATATCTGTTTACCAAGGATGACTAACGAGGCCATCTTTTTCCTACACTTTTGATCGACTTGTGCATAATCTTTTCGTAATTTACATTTTTATATGTCGTGCAAATAAATAATTCAAATTTTAGTATCTGTTATTAGCATCTGATCTGCTCCTTTACCATCGACGATAATATTGCTTAATACAATAATGAAAATGACACGATGACATGATAATGTGAGCTCGTTAACAGGAGCGAGAGCATCTATATATGCATAGATGTATATAGTGTTGCCATTCACTGTAATGCTTAATGAAGGCTGGGATTATTATTAATGGAGTTCTTATATGTTGCTGTCATGTATTTACTAGGGTTACGTGAGTCTACTATTGCATGGATGAAGGATATGTTATTGTTTATATATAATTCATGTGTAGCTGTCAGGAATGTGTGGGTTTACACTGCTTGCTATTCGTTTCTGATATTTTTGTAGATTCTTTAGCGATCAAGTTATCATCTACGTATCTAACGTATATAGTTGTTGTGGTTATTAGTCCGGAAAGTAATTTTATTTTCGATGTATGTCACGTATAATTCGGCGAAACGAGGACAACAGCGTGATCCAATTGAGACGACGTCAATTTGCATGCATATTTTTCAACGCTTGATAAGAATTGTGAGATTGAAAGCGCTGGTGAAAACCGTAAGAATAAACACTCGGAGTCATACTATTTCAATTACTAATGAAGGCATGACAGCTTGCTCGCCGTGTCGATGAAAAAATTAAGAAAACTAAAAAAAAACGAATAAAACACACAGACACACTAACACACACAACACACAAACACACACGCACGCACGCACGCACACACACACACACACACACATATATATATATATATATATATATATATATATATATATATATATATATATATATATATATATATATATATGGACATGTACTAATAGTGTGTGTGTTTTTTTATTTTAATATACATGATGCGATGTTATGTCCATATCTCCGGGTGTAGTGTCATACTTTTTGTCATGGCGTATAATATTTTATATCTATAATGCTGTTACTAATTGGTGTCAGAGTAGATGTGTAAAAACTGATAACGAATCGAAAACTCCACATATGCAAGTACGCATGACATTATTTCAAAGTTGGCTGGTAATCTACGGAAGGAAATAGCAAAGAAATTTCGCGAGTTATAATTTACACTTCTTTAAACTGTATTAGTGCTATAAATACTGCTTAGATATTACTGCTTTCCCATATTTAAGTGCTAAAGCTCATACAATTATAATAAATGTAAATCTGGCACAATTTAAAATGTGGTTATAAAAGTATCCAAAGCGATAAAGTGTTTCATATATATATTAATGGACACCTTACTATTAATATTCGAAGTGGTTTTTCAGGGCTAAGGTGTACTGTTTGTTAGTAAAATCAATTGCATATAAGCTTTGTTATCTAGAAGGTTCGGATAATCGACAAAATAAATGTGCTAAAAGAAATGCTCTGCATTGCAATAATATATCGAAACGCTGAAATAAAACGCGCACCATAGCTGTTTCATAAGTAGCCACCTTTAACCAATAGCGATTATAGTAGATTTTATTTCACTTTTCATGCTTTACTTTTTTGAAATTTTGCGAAATAATGACTTAATTATACAGTCATGTAAGAAGTCAATAACATGATAAAATATGTAAATGTGTATAGTTTCTGTGGCACATAAAATTCGTATAACATTTTATGACAGATATTAATTAGGAGAATATTCATTCTGTTATTCTTATGAAATTT
>OY744527.1:119016869-119089369 GCA_963556195.1 Sepiola atlantica
GGTTGAGTTTTTTTCTATAAGAAAATTATTATCGTCATCATCATCATCATAATCATCATTATAATAATAATAACTACTAACATGTTAACTCGTTGTTCTTTTTGCTAGGAGTAAAATGTAATATCTGTACTTAATCTGCACTAATTTTCCTGTCCTCTGTCAGTGAAGAAGACACCCTTCTAGACCGAGGCAATTTAAATGCGTGTTCCAGTTTAGAGTGCCCATTTTTGGGCAGCTGGATTCTCGCCACGCTTAATATTGGCATTGTGCCTTACTCTGCTCTCATGGGAGGAAGTGAATAGAAATAAGGCCATCAAAAACAACAACCGCAACAACAACATCAACAAATTTATTTTAAAAATAATAAACGCATGTATTTATTCATTAACAGATAAGAAAATATTAATTCATTAGAAATTAAAAATAAATTAATATGGAAATGAGAGGCTGAGAGTATGATGTCATAGAACAGAATAGATAGTACACTACCCTGCTACACACACAACACTGGTAATCCTGAGGAAATGGTATCGTGAGAAACGAATGTATAGTGAACGACATTCTCCCTGAAGCGTAAGTAATGCCTAGAAAGAATGTATCGAAACAAATGAAAATATACTACATAAAATTAAATAAGAATAAACTTTTGTAATGTCAATATAGTTAGAATAGACGGGAAACAGTTTTGCATTTATTTATTTAGATAACATTCAAAACTATGTCAAGTTTCATTGTCTACGGGAAATACTTAAATGAAAATTGGCTGGAAAATATAGTCACCATCTTTATAACGAATATGAATATGTAGACTAAGGAAAAACAATAACTTTCATAATCTTCTAGTTAAAAAATACATGTTTATTATAAAGTTGAGTTATCGTATTATCTTGAACGAACATATACTACACTAACGTCCCTGACAGACGAGTATATAATGATTAACGAAAAAGAAGTGAGTCATTCTTTCGTGAACGATCTTATGAGAACAGAACCGATACTACACTACCCCCTTAAAAGATATTCTGACTAAATCGAGTCTTAAGGATTTTTCATTTTGGAAGTATTCCCCACCAACACACCCTTAAAAAAAGAGGGATACGTTTTTCTGGGGAGGGGGGGGCATTCTCATGACAACAGAACTGATACTACACTAGACCACCCATTAAAAATATTCAAATTTTATAATTTATTTTTCTATTTAAACATGCCTAGTCACAAGAAATATTTGTTATGGTTGCGTGACCTTTTGGCTGAGATCAAAGTGTAGTATCTGTTCGACATCTCAGCGATATTTGACAGCCGGAAGTTAATTATATGTCATTTAAATGAAATACTAAATCGGTGTTTAAACGCTATTCTTTTTTGTAATAAAATCTCTTTATCATATTTTATTTATAATTATAATAATAGTACTATCGATAAACGATTGCGTATGTAGAAGAAAAGTTGGCAATACAAAGTAGAAGAGTGTATTAAAGAATATTAATTTATTAAAAATATAAAAATATATAAATATGCAAATAAGCAAAATCGAGATAAGTTTTAGGAAGCAGGTATTTTAATGTAGTATTATATCATTCGAATTAAATAATACTAACGTTTTTTAAACCCACCTAATAGACTGGTATTGTCCTGGCCTTTGGGTCTGGATTTACGCCGGTCTATTGGGGGTTGTCTGGTCCTGTGCAGTTCTAGGAGGTGCACCCTTCCAGGCTTTGCCTCCCCTCTTTGGGGAGGAGTAAGTTTATTGCTTACTGCCTGAGGCGCCCTACCGGGAATGCCGACGGGGCTGCCCAGGCAATTTTTAAATGGCCAGAATACTCACCTCGAGCCCTGGCTTATCTAATCCCACTTTCCCGACCTTGTGTCACATTTTACCTTGTGGGAGGTAGATAAATAACAATAATACTAACGTTTTTTAAACCCACCTAATAAACTGGTATTGTCCTGGCCTTTGGGTCTGGATTTACGCCGGTTTATTGGGGGTTGTAAAGTCCTGTGCAGTTCTAGGAGGTGCACCCTCCCAGGCTTTGCCTCCCCTCTTTGGGGAGGAGTAAGTTTATTGCTTACTGTCTGAGGCGCCCCTACCGGGGAATGCCGACGGGGCTGCCCAGGCAATTTTTAAATGGCTAGATTGCTCACCCTCGAGCGCTGGCTTATCTAATCCCACTTTCCGACCTTGTGTCACATTTTACTTTGTGGAAGGTAGATCAATAGCAATACTAACGTTAATATATTTAGAATAGATAGAAATACATTCGCATTTATTTATTCAGATACACACTCTTATAGGAAAATAAATGTTGAAAATTTAAAATTATATTAATTGCGATGTTGCTTAATCATCCAATGGTTTAAAAAAGATATACACAAATTAGCTTCTAATATCCTATTTAATCCTTTGATTTCCTGTGATGATTAATGTATTGTGTTGTAAAACAGCTCATCATATAGGTACGTGCAAAAATGGCCGTCGCTTTTACTGACTATAGTTCTTTAAAGTGTATTTTCTTAACTTTTTAAAGTGATTTTGTTTAACTTTTGATTGTGTTTGAAAGGTAAAAACATTAAGTTAATATCTAAAATGAAACAAATATATGTTTACTTGTAAAAATCTTCGAATAAAAAATATCAAAACGGCTTTTTTAAACATCAGTTTAAACTGCAGATTTAATGGAACATGTTTAAACTTCGCTGAAAAGTTCAATATCACTTTTCTAAAACTGTTTAAAATATAATTATTAAATTAAAGTCCGAGGAGAGTAGAATTACAAGAGAATGTACCCGTCTCTGTTATTAAAAAAATACTAAAAAATTGCTTAATTATCCTCGCCGTGTTATAATTGTAAACAGAAAATATGGCTATAAAGTATCTCAGAATGGAAGACTCGAACTGCCGTAATAGTTATATATTTTCTATTTTTTTGCATTACGAACTGGGTAAATTTTATTATTTATTTTTACAGTATGATTAATTAAAATCGAGTTATTCTTTAAAAATTAAGGTAATTTTAAATTACATGAATTCTTAAATAATAAATCGAGTAATGTATTGTAAAGACACATATAAGCATGTCTTACACGTGTCTTAACGATAAATTACATTAATTCTTTTGAAATAAAGCTTACATAGTATGTGTTATTTGTTTAAGTGTGGCAAAGTAAATTAAAGTCAATGACTACGCTAACAATCTCAATTGAAAAAAGTTTTAAAAAATTAACATCATTTATCAATAAATAACTATAATTTCATTTTGAAAGGAAATGTTATTTAGTTATTAATAAATAATTTTTGAAAACGTTTTAAAAAATATGTATTAATGAAAACATGATAAAACAAATACAAACTTACGTTTTATTTTTCAAAATAACTGAGGATTCATTGCAAAATTAACGAAATTTTTTAATCTCTGAAAAATGAGGACGGTGTGGGGGGAGTGGTTCTTTGTGAGCGAATCCCGCGTGTTTTTTTAAAGTGCATGCCTACCATACATTTCCAAGGCGATAGTTAGTAGAAATTATCTTTTTTTTTTAAATTTGGTGTTTCGGTATGATTATAATTCTCTTTTTTTTTAAATTTTAGTGTATTTTTCAGATTATAAAAATAATTTCTTACGCTGATGATGAAACGTTCATGAAATATAATTACATTGCATGTTATATTTTATCAGAAGCTCTTATCATTAATATATCATGATCATTTCTTACAATTATAGTATTATTTTTTTAAATATTGATTAAACAATGTTTCATTCAATGATACCATCGCTAATTGAAGACCTTATTTTTTCTTCAGTTATATTGAATTTATTAACACAAAATTTAGGGAAAACTGTCGTAAAAAATACGAAATAATTAAAAAAGTATACTTTTTAAGTTTAAACATTAACTGTGGTGTATTTTTATAATTAATTCTTTAAATTCATGATTGTTTATTAATACATACACATATAACTTTAGTAAAGGCATATTTTGTTTGAAAAAAATTATACATTTTTGCTAAATGTTACAGGTTGATTATATTACTAGATCGTTGATTTAAAAATCTGAACATGTCTTTAAAATTGGTTGATATCCTGCATGTTGGTGAATTTTAAAGTAAAGGGAGGGTCAAAATGGGTTTACATTTCAGGATCGGCCATTGATTTTGCACGTACCTATAATTATATTACTGTATATCACAGAATTAAAAAACATAAAAAATGCTAAAAAATAGAAAAATATGAAACATTATTTAAACTAAATGACATCTTCACTACAAATAAATATCATGTCTAAGTAAGCATATCCGGGAAATAATAATTTGTATTAAGCAGATATAGGGTAACACCCAGATAGACTGAATAGTAAGCAGTTGCGATTTGAACAATATATGGATTAAAGTCCGAGAAAAACAGTTCAATGGAAAACAATTGGAATCGCTAAAAAGAAAACACTTGCATTAACCCCAAAAATAAGTATACTGACTATCTTAATTAATTTCTTTTTTTTACCTTACATATGCTTAATAATAATTTTGATTTTGTATATATGCTTACTTAGACATGTTTCTATGTATGTGGATGGTTCTTTTTTGCTCAAAAAATATATGTGTATATATTTTTATATTTTCAATTCTGTTCCTAACAGAAATATGACTTGACTGTTTTATCAATTAGATTTCCTCCGATGATGAATGTATGGTTCTGAAAATCTACGGATTAAGAACAAGATTAAAAGTGTATTTGTATATTCCTTGTTTGAACTATTTGATGATTAATAAACAGTGTATGTTATACATTTTTTCCTCATTAGTGTTCCTATAAGTATAGCTCTAGCTTGTATATTGAGCATATACTTACCGAAATATGATGAAATAAAAATACAAAGTATATGTATTATATTTCGATGTTATATATTGAATTAATATTAAATATTATATTTATATGTTGCAGTTTCTCATACTAACAATCCCAGCTTATTCGGTAAAACTAACCACACAACAAATAAATCTCACGTGCGCCAGTGTTTCTTGTTCACAGCCCGGGATTGTCTATGTTCGATAAACGTGTAATTTCTGTCCTCAAGAACTCAAAGCCGTACTCCGCGAGGTTGATTGTGAGCTTTATTAAGAGTTATTTAAATAAGTATATGGACTTTATATAGCACAATCTATGATATATATATATATATATATATATATATATATATATATATATATATATTAGCATATAATATCAATTATTATATAATATAAACATACTTTTTTATTTATTTACTTATTTATTTTTGTGTGCAACTATATATTCGCACACGCATAGATACACCCACCCTATTGAGTCGTATCGCTCACGTTAGGCGGATATACAAGTATGTAGTTGTCATATTATAACACTGTGGTTAAAAGTATTTACTGTGGTTAAGGTTGTTGTGCGATTTATATAGGCATCTACGCATGTCGACGGCACAGCATCGTTTGTTTGGTTTTTTTCTCATTGTGTGTAACGTGTTCTACTAATGCCTGTGTGTCGGTTACCGTTTATTCTACGTCGTCCTTAGTTAGCAAATATGTTATTTTATGCGTACAGAAACTAAAGGCCTATTTAAATATGTATTTACGGTGAGTTTTTTTGTTCACCAATATATATATATGTAGCATAAATGTGAGAGTAAAAAAAGATTACAAAGAAAAATCTAACTTTCAAAAAGATTTCCAGGACCACAAATTCCTCTCTGCTTTTCTCGGTTTCTCTGAATATAAACTCACTACTTTCAACCAGTGCTTTGATTTAAGCCGGTTTGTCTCAAGATATGTTAATAATGATATGTACATATTCAGATCATACCCAACTATAAAACTCTACAATTGTCATGCAAATCCTTTTTTCTTACTCTGGAAGATGGCCAGTCACCGCATGCACACAAACTCTAAGCATTACTCTTTCTTGTTAAAAAGTTGGGTACAGGTCGGTTTATCTTATACCCCTCCGTAGTTGGACATATATTTCTGCCTTTCTGATGAAAACGTGTAAAGTACCCAAATCTGAATTGCCAGTAGAATAAGGCAGCTCAACCAAAGTTGGTCCGTCGTCTTGTTAACGCTCTGACGTAGAACCAATAGTATTGGCATCGGAATCTTGTTCTCTCCATTCAGCCCTCTTAGTTGATGTGTCATCGCTGTTGTACACTACCTGTGCTGAACTGAGGCGTGGGGCACAGCACTTATATTGTATAAGTGCAGCACAATTGGTGGTTGCTGTCGAGGCGGGTACATAATGCACGGGGGTAACGTTGTACTAATACGCATCATCCATAATAAGGCAGCTATTACGTGCAGCAATGCGCTTTACTTTTCTATGGCGTGTGCTTATGATACGATTTCCTTTTAGCATGTACGTGCAGCGTGGTCGGAAGTTAATACCCCATTCATTTTTAATTAATTTTGGTTCTGACTACATTAGTCATTATCATCATGATAAATACCTCGATTAGAGGGCCACATACAAACACGACTTTTACTTCCGGCTCACATGTGCAGCCCCTTGTGATTGTAGTGGCCGCTAGAATGAACACCGCGAGGGTCTATAGTCAATCAATGTTAAAAATGGCAACCGTTTTTGTGCGTGATGTCTATACGCAGCCGGTTCAATACTTCAAGAACACTGACCCCTCGCTTTTTCCATCACATTGGAGCTAGGGTGTATTGTCTAATATTCCTCACAATTCGGAATAACTGCTCTTACTGCCGCTTTAAACAGGAATGAGTCGATTCTATGCACAATACATAATGTTCGCCACATTCCACTATGCCTACTATGTTGTTGAACTTCATTAAGCAGTGTAAGGTTCAGGTTTCCTGTATCAAGAGCACACACTAGCTGTGTACATCAAATTGCTCTCCCTTCACATCATTGAACCGCCACTGTTGTATACGTGTCACTGAGTGTTCATGCTTCTAGTCAGATCTTACTAGCGCTACATCAATCGAAATGTGGTACTATTTCACAAGTGATGAGATCGTGTTTAGTCTTCGCTTTATTAGCCTTTCGCTTACAAACTTGGTGCTCAACCGAGACTCTCCCAAAGTTCCCGCCGACAATTAGTGACTTAGCATGTACTCACACAACAAACGCATCACTTTCCTTGTGTGACGAGGTTAGTAACCCTTTTATAGGAAGTTGGATTTCCTTACACTTAAAAGCCTTGCGCTTAACTTTTAGGGGTTTCGTGGGGAGACACGTATACCTAAAAAAATGATTATCGTTGGACTAAACTATTGCAATGGATGTCAGTCCTTTACTGTTGACAACTTGTTTACAAACAGTTTGTGTGACGCTGTCGAGTATGGGGTAAATATATATTAGGCAGCAATGCTTTGTTAAATACAAAAAATCGAAACTCAGTTTTATCATAACAACGCAATGAGTATTTCCTCTCTGTTGATTTCCTTTTTATATGTATAATTGTTTTCTACACTTCTCTTTCTTTTCTTTCTCGTGTTTACCGAGGGAGAATTTAAGTTGGATTCTCAACTTCACGCGCGTTGCTAATACGTACATTAACTCCGGCTAACTCTAGATCGTGATTGTTTATTTCAGAATGCAAAGCTTCTATCGTTATATGAATACGCTCGCATAACACAATGTCAAGGTACAACTTTGGTTATCTAAATATTTACTATAGGAAAAAGTGGTTTAGAAGCGATGTTAAAATCAATGTTCTGATATTTTGATATAAGCTTTATTGATATAATTGTTATTGTTAGTATATATATATATATATATATATATATATATATATATATATTGCTAGTATAATATATATATATATATAGACAATACTAAAATCCTAGAACATAATACTAATACTCAAAGACTCCACATACTAGAAGCTCTACTCATTAAAACTAAAAAACCTACTATTAACAAGATTAATTTTAACACTAGCACTAATATACTTAAATGCTTATAATACCTAATAAACATAGTTAAATTTTCCCGCCATAATTAATTATAAATCTCACTCCAGGTCTTTACCTGTTTGTCATTATTCCACTGACGATGGACCCAGACGGGTCAGAAAGTACTCTGGACCAACATGTACACTATGGCAGTTTCATCAGCCAATTTCCTTTCGAGATTAAGATTTTAATCCGGAAAATTGAAGGGATCAACACTAAAATAGCCAGACAAAAATTGTCGGTCATTTTTAATAATACGTGTCTTAAAGAAAAAATCCTGCCTCGATACACACACATATATATATATATATATATATATATATATATTTTTTTTTTTATAGCTTTGTTTTTGATTAGTTATAGCGTAAACGATGAGTTAGACCAATATGATCAAACTCTAAAAGTTCCGTTTCCTTAAAACAAAGAAACACGTTCAGGAATCATACATATGTGCATTTACCTTCTCTTTTTTATAGGTGTCGCAGTACTCGTGTGGCGAAGTGTCAGATACAGGTTAAATGTCAGTAATATCCAGTTTTCTAATCGGGCGATCGGTGGCAGAGTTATGTAGGGCCACTCCGATTCGTCTAGTTTAAGACGATATATATATATATATATATATATATATATATATATATATATATATATATATATATATATGTATATGTATACTTATGTTATGTGTGTGTATATATGTGTGGTTGGTATTAATTTATTGATGGATACATATCATATTTGTGAATGTATATTAATAAGCATAATGATACTTAAAAGAAGGGAGAAAAACGACTAAATAATAGATGGAAATATTAATGTAAGACACTAATTGTTTACATTCGTATATTTGTCTTAGCAATTCAGTTGATAGTACGATTTAGAAATAAAACATAGTAAAAATTAATGTTTATGGTACAGATCCCCGTTAAACTACTTTTGAATCCTTAGAACGCTTTAAGAAATTAAATAAATAAATATGCCCATTCTATATTTCGAAATCGTAATCTGGCTAAATATGGAGGATATATTTCGCCGTAAATATAGCCCTATTAGTTTCGCATTTTAACTAGTGGCTTACTACTTGAGTGATGAATTTCTGGGAAGGTAAGCTTGTCTCAATATTGTTAGAAAGGGTTTACTAATAAATACTATATAAATTCCATATAAACACTTATGTAGAAGACACTGTTTTAATAGTTGATTGAATGGACGGTTTGACACATTGAGACTAGCTCTATAATGAGCTGCTTATATGAGTTTCGCACCATCAACATTCAGGTAACTTTAATAAAGAAAATAAAGTATATTCAAATAAACTGGAACTTTATGAATAAATAATAGGTCATATTAAATATTTTAGCAAATATTACCGAATTAAAGTTTTAAAACTGATCGCATAAATGTTTTGGGGGAGATACTAGCTTTGAACGAAGAAAATAAATAAATAAAAATCAAAATGGCTGATTAGTTTGATCGTACACATGTGAGTGTTTGCTCTAACATTTTTGTTTGTTCTTTTGTTTATTTTCACCTTAAAATGAAACTGATGTATGATGTGGGTGTTTTTCAAGACACTCTTATCTAAGAAATCTTATTATTTGTGAACTTTTTCTGATGATTTTGTAGTGTTGCAGAGACGATATTGACATACAAATGTTGTTTGGCACAAACCAAATGAAACGGACCGTTGAATATATCTCACCAAAATTTGGAATTTTTGGAAATGTGAAAAAAATAAAAATAAAAATATAAGTAATAAAACAAACCATGGTTATTAGAATATAATAAAAAAACTGATCTATATATATATATATATATATATATATATATATATATATATATATATATTAACATTATATATATAAATATATATATATATATACATAGAGAGAGAGAGAGAGAATGAGAGAGAGAGAGAGATAAACTACGACATGATGTAAATTGAAACCGAGTTTTCAGATTCATACTTTAAAGATTTTGGAAGGTCTGAGTGGTGAAGCATGAACGATTGCCAACCCATTCCTGTGAAATAATCAATAAGTTTCGGAACTCCTATATAAAGAGACTAATTTCAATTGAAGCTATCGTGATATTGTTATTAAATATTAATTTTGGAAACTGGTTCTTTAGAACATAAAACTCCGCGTTCCATATTATAATGAATACACAATTGATTACGTCATTTGCGTTTCATTTGAGACACCACACGAATGAACGCATACAGTTAGGTATCGTTATTATATATATATATATATATATATATATATATATATATATATATATATATATATATATATATATATATATACCAGTGTTTAAATGTATTCGTAAGATTCAGAAATGAAGATTATGTATAAGTTAATTTCATTTTATTCAAAAGGGAGCAAAAAAGAGGCTGAAGTTTTCGTGAAATATCAGATACCAGTTTATTTTGTAGAATTTGAACAACAATTATTAACCTCAATTAAAATATATTCTCCAGGTTACAATTTATTTTGAGTATTTAAAAGCGTTTAAAAATATGAGGACAACCTATTAGTATTAAATGCAAATCTTAAATATTTGCATTTAATTTTATCCGTTGCTATTTGACAAGAATTGAACAAAGTTCGGTCAATTCCGATTTCTTCTTCATATCCTCTGAACGTAAATATATAGGTTTTGACATTTATTGAAAAGTTTTGATTAATAACATAAAGTGTAAACTAAATAATATTCGGGGTTCTATACTTACTTAACCTTTTAAATTTACATTTTTTTCTAATATTCCGCTATTTAAGAGTTTCTTTTAAAATATAATAACACTTTGATGTATTCATACAAACAATGTTTAACAAATATTTAAATTTCAAAATAAAAAAAAGATATTGAAAATAACAATGAGATTATTAAGACCGAATATACTAATGAAGACTTACAAGTGTGATTGCAAAATAAAACACAACTCTTCACTAAAACAATGTTTAATTAAATAGTGTTTTCTACATGAGGACAATGTACTCAGAAAAAAGAGCGTTTACGTGGGTGGGACTAATACATATTGTAAGACGAGGTAACGGAATCATAAAGCATCATCTAATATACCTTACAAGACGGATAATATATCATATCAAAAAGAAATATGGTTTGAAAGATGAACAATAAAGCACCCGTTCCTAAATCGTTTATTTTTAGTAATGCTTTTACACCCCCTAACACACTTTTCTATTTAGATGACAACTTCGAGAAAATTAGGTTCACATAATACAGTAGTAATCAAGAGAGATCATAAGATCAATAACATCCATATGTTAAGACCATTTTAATAACAATAACAGCTCACAAAATAAGCAATATATAGTAAAATGACTCTGAGATTTTAACAACTAGTAGTTATGAAAATAAAATATGATAAAAAGTATGTAGTTAGATGTAACTAAATTACATAATTAAAAGTAAAATATAAAGTAATGTATACACGCTGAGATAAGTGTTAGTTGTTTGGATTGTTATATTGTAATGTTTCGTTTTTGCGATGCAGTTATATATTTGTTTATCTGTATGTGTGTATAAATATATATATATATATATATATATATATATATATATATATAAATCCAGGTAGTATAAAAACCCACAGGGTAGAAATCCAAAGGGAATCAAACCGGGCTTATAAAAAAGTGCTCAATAAAAATATAGAGCTGTATTATGAATGGTTTTTGATTCAAACATAGACAAAGTCTACTACACTGGCATGTCGATGTTATCGATATACAGCTATCAAGAGCTGAGGTCTCATCAGGCAGAACGTTTTTCATGATCCAACCCGGTCGGTGAAATCCAGGAAGGATGGAGCTTAGCGAAAAGAAGGAGGAATAATAATCATGTGACCATTTTTCTTAAAACAACGAACACAATAAAAACTACGGATTTAAAAACCAAGGTACGGCACCGCGTATCGAAATACTTGATAGTTTTGAAAATGAGTTACTTAAAATTGTCAAAAATATTAAATTCAACAAAAAAAAACATTCCCCAAAAAACTAGACAGAATAGTCAACGAAATTAACAGTTCTAAAAATATATTAGTTAAAGCAGACAAAACTCATAACTTTTATAAAGTCACCAATTCAGAATACTTTAACCTACTTGTCAACAACATAACTAAAAATTACAGAAAATCAAACATTAATTTAGTCCAAAACATTAATATTAGTAGCAAAGAAATTACTGACAAACTTAAGATCAGTGATAGGGTTTGTAAATTGAAGGTGAGGGAAGCATATCTACTCTTTAAAGACCACACACCTAACTTTCAAACTAAGCCTACGACTAGACTAATCAACCCCACAAAACAAGAAACCGGTAAAATGAGCAAAATTATTTCACAAAAAATCAACAAAAGTATTAAATCAACTTACAATGGATCAACACTACCGATACAATTAATTTGTTCTGCAAGATTAAAAAACAAAACAAATTGCTCCTTCATTCAATTTGATATAGTTAACTACTATCCCTCGATTTCTAACGAACTCTTCGAAAACATCATGGAATTTGTTCCTTTTTTCTCAGATATTTCTGAAGAATAAATTAACATTGTGTTAATTATTAAACACGATCACTGGACAAAGAGCCACTAATCTGGCTCTTTTGATGTTTCAATAGGTTCTTTCGACTCTGCAGAAATCACCGACCTTGTTGGCCTGTACATCCTCTGCAACCTAACTAAAGATATATATATATATATATATATATATATATATATATATATATATATATATATATATTGGCTTATATATGGAGGATGGTCTATTAGTAGTCAGAAATTCTAAGGGACAACAGTGTGAACATATTAAAAAGATTATCATTAGAGAGATGAAAAGAATATGCCTTAAGGTTGATATAACTCCTAATATTAAAATAGTAAACTTCCTAGATGCAACTTTCTATCTAACAAAGGAAACATATGAACCATACAATGAAGAAAATATTAACCCAATCTACTTACACCCCCTCTTCAACCACCCCAAAACTATCATTAAGCATATCCCTAAATCTATCCAACAAATGATAAGCAACAGCTCCTCAAACGAAACAATGTTTAACAGACATAAATAATTTTATAATACAGCACTAAAAAACAGTGGATACAAAAATACACATATTAAATTAATCAAACCAACAGCAACTAATAATAAAAATAATAAAACAAGAAACAAAAATATAATATGGTTTACACCTTCCCTCAACCAAGCAATTAAAACCAAACTTGGTAAACAATTCTTAGACCTCATCAACACACACTCCCCTCCAAACAACATTTTACATGAAATATTCAACAAAAATACACTTAAACTAAGTTACAGTTGCAGTGAAAATTTAGAAATGATAATTAAAAGACATGATAATAAAATCCTAAACAGCAACCTAAACCATGAATCAAATGACAATCAACAAACAACTAGAGTAAAGTCCTGTAACTGCATGAATAAAAATGAATGCGCCTTGCAACAAAATTGTTCAATAACAAAAACTATCTACCAGGCAACAATTTCGACTAAGGAAAACCCAACTATAAAAATACTACATAGGTATGGCGGGTAACATTTTCAAAGAAAGATACACCGGCCATAAATGTTCTTTCAACACCCCAAGCTACTAAAATAGAACTTCACTTTCAGGTTACCACTGGGAATTAACTAATAAAAATAAATCACCAACTGTAACCTGGAATACTATCAGAAAAACTAGCACCTGTAGCTCCCTAAACTCACCAGGTTATTTATGCTATGGCGAAAAACTTGAAATAATTAAATTTACCGAGGGAGGAAAACTTTTAAACACAAAACAAGAAACATCGATCAATTGAAGGCATAACATCTGCTTAGTAATTTGTACAATACCCCCTAATAAACACCATTAAAACCAAAAACCCTTAATATCCACCCCCCTCTAAAATTAACATTTATAAACATCTCCAAATCAGATAGCCTTAACCCTTAATTACAAGTATAATATAATTACCCCTCCCTTTATAAATACATGTTATAACACCCTCAGGTGGAACATCTAGAAATGTGTGTGTCAGTATGTTTTGTGTATATATATGTATGTATGTGTGTGTGAAAATATGAAATTTGTAAGTATATGTATGTATATGTATGTGCATGTGTGTATATATGTGTGTGTATGTATGTGTACGTATGTATATGTATCTCTGTGTTCATGTATATGTATATACATATGTGTGCATGTGTGAATATCTAAGTATGCATATGCATATACGTATATATATATATATATATATATATATATATATATATATATATATATATATATATATATAGATTTAGATTTTTCACTTATAAAATAGATCATTCAGTGAGAACCGGGGTTGTTCCAATAAAGAACAAGCTCGATGATACTCGATTACAGAGTACAGAGCATTTATATGTGATTTTATGAAGGCTTACCAAAGCGTTCCTTTCAAGACACCAATGATCACCATTAAAGATATTTTTTCTTACAAATACTATTTATTCAAATTAAATGTTTTTTCCTACACGTGTTTCACTACCAAGCAGTTACTTGCTTGGCAGATAATCAGGGAAATTAAATGTCTGGAATACTGGTTTCAACTGCCGACAAAACACAATGTGGCGTTGTAATAGTTGAGGTCACTTAAGAAGAGAAGAGGAAAAAAATAAAAATAAAAGTCAAACTTAAAAAGCAAGGAAGAACCACGATAAGAAAAGAAAGTCCTAGAAAAGTCTTAGAAAAGTAGCTTGTGCATTATTTCTTCCACCAAGCCAATAAGCAAGTAATCGGTCCCAAATAATTCAATAAAACCACAAAACCGGAACAATGTGCGATAATACACTTTCACGTTAGCCGGTACAATGATGAATAAATCCCCCCCCCCACAAGAAAACAAAAGAACTAAATTATTCAAGAACCGCTCACAAGTTACCATTCCAATCCAATGATAGTATGGGAATTCTAAATCCAACTTCTCACAAAGAAAAGTCAACACAAATGTTCGTCCGAGTTCAAAGAGTCTTATTTCAATTGTTGATTTATTACCCTTCGAAATAAACACACGACGAGTTGAATGTCAATCCCGCAGAAAACTCCCTTCCATCAAGAAAAAATCTTAATATAGAAACTATTTATTCAAAATACTGTTTCTAAAAATATTTATTATTAAACCTATTCCTTATAGAAATTAATCATCTAGTGTCTGGGACGTCATTTTACATTTTGGGAAAATATCCTTCATTTAATTAACTGCCGAATTATTATCGTTTTGTTGTTTAACGAAGCGAAAAAAGCCCATCCCGCAGAATTTGTTTAAAAAAAAATTATTCATATATCAAAAATAAACTGTTATTATAAAAAGGCCTTCTACAAAAATCTAGTTATTATTTTAAATCATTTAAAATATTTCCTTAACGGCTGTGTCTGTTTGTAACTCTCTGTGGAGAATATTATTCTATATTCCATAAATAAATGTTACAACGGAATATCGTTATCAGAAATCTATTTTCTATTTTGAAAAAAAAACAAACTTTTTTTTAATGGACCGGTTTATTTTTTTGTCAACTTTACGGGAAAATATCACTCTTACTCGTTAAATGACAGGAGACTTTATTATTACTAATTTAAAATCCCGTACAAAATACTTTTTTATAAAAATCCAATTGTTTCTATTTTTAGAAATTAAGTCCGTGTCGGCATGCATGTTTTTAAAATTATTTTTCCTTAATTACTTTTCCCCATTTCTGCCACCAAATTGTTTTATTTATTTTAATCTAATTAAAAACTGATTTAATTTAACCTAATTTAATTAAATAGTGATAGCATCCAGGTTGCTATTTCTTATTTTTCACTTAAAATTACTTGAAATCCCCAATGCATTTCGTATAATATATCTATTTCTGAGAATAAATTGTGATTTATTATTTATTATTCCACTATCTTTTTATATGTAACACAATTTCCCCCCTCTATTCCGCTGAATAAGTATTTACTATAGTTGACTATCACTGGGCCTTATTCCGATAGAATATTCCTACCTTATCACCCCCAACCTAAGTCTCGAGTATCCGCTAATAATTGAATCAAGACATATCTTAGCATAAGTACATGTTACTAATTCTCATCCTCCCTATTATACACTAATTATTGCCCTAGGAAGTGTCCATCCTGCCTATCTCTGCTGTAAGTTTATACTTCCCCCAATTCCCCTCCTATCCAGGTTTTAGGCTTGATAACAGGTAACGGTTTCTATGCAGACAGCATTGTAGTATTTCCTGCCTAGCGTTCAGTAAATTATCTCTAGATGTCATGATGTGGTACGACTCCAATGCACATAGGTTGCATCTCTTCTTTTTGTACGGTTTATATTTGTTAGCCCTCCCCAAAATTGACCATTTCAGTTCGAAAGGGTCTTGCCTAGCAATGAGGTTTCTCACAAAACGGCCAACAGAAGTGTTAGGCCTATCTATGTCTTCCCTTTGGCCTCCCCTGAAGGAACTCATGTGGTTTCTGAATCTATCTTTGAACTCACCCCCGATTGAACCGATATATGATTTCCTACTACTCTCTCCCAGACACTAGATGATTAATTTCTATAAGGAATAGGTTTAATAATAAATATTTTCAGAAACAGTATTTTGAATAAATAGTTTCTATATTAAGATTTTTTCTTGATGGAAGGGAGTTTTCTGCGGGATTGACATTCAACTCGTCGTGTGTTTATTTCGAAGGGTAATAAATCAACAATTGAAATAAGACTCTTTGAACTCGGACGAACATTTGTGTTGACTTTTCTTTGTGAGAAGTTGGATTTAGAATTCCCATACTATCATTGGATTGGAATGGTAACTTGTGAGCGGTTCTTGAATGATTTAGTTCTTTTGTTTTCTTGTGGGGGGGGATTTATTCATCATTGTACCGGCTAACGTGAAAGTGTATTATCGCACATTGTTCCGGTTTTGTGGTTTTATTGAATGTATTTGGGACCGATTACTTGCTTATTGGCTTGGTGGAAGAAATAATGCACAAGCTACTTTTCTAAGACTTTTCTAGGACTTTCTTTTCTTATCGTTGTTCTTCCTTGCTTTTTAAGTTTGACTTTTATTTTTATTTTTTTCCTCTTCTCTTCTTAAGTGACCTCAACTATTACAACGCCACATTGTGTTTTGTCGGCAGTTGAAACCAGTATTCCAAACATTTAATTTCCCTGATTATCTGCCAAGCAAGTAACTGCTTGGTAGTGAAACACGTGTAGGAAAAAACATTTAATTTGAATAAATAGTATTTGTAAGAAAAAATATATTTAATGGTGATCATTGGTGTCTTGAAAGGAATGCTTTGGTAAGCCTTCATAAAATCACATATATATATATATATATATATATATATATATATGTATATGTATGTGCGCGTATGTGTATGTCTGTGTGTAAAGATGTTCCCCATATACTTAAACCTGGCATGAAATAGTCAAATACTTAATTTACAAAATCCTACAAAAGTCAACCACACATTACCAAACTCATCTTTAAAATCATATATTGCTTACATTGCTCAAAATTACTCGCTCCTACTATCTCTAGCCCCACCCCCACCCCACCCCTTGACCATACTTTATTTTTAACAGCTTAAACTAAAACATCGTTACCCTTAATATTATCTTTAATATTCTTACAAGTATTAACCTCACTATGGTTAATACAATTACAGCTATAAATTACATTTATTAATACCACTGCCATGACTTTTACTGAAAATAAAAATAATTACCACTATGGTTTATTAATTCATTACTAAATATTATTTAGAATTAAAATACATTAATTTATCACCCAAAATAATTGAAACTAACTATTAATAGGTCAAGATCTAATAATAATATATTAATATCACTGTTATAAATCTACATACGAATTTTGTTAAAAATAATTACAGCTATATTTTATTAACTCATTATTAAATATCATCTAGAACTAAAATACATTTATTTATCACCAATAATAATTTAAACTAAATATTACTTTAAGTTTTATTGTTGAAACTAGTCGTCCATATTAAATAAGTCGATATATATTTATTCATTGACACGCGACAAATGCAAATTTGCCAAATATCTGTCTCGTGTCCTGACGTCGGGCTAGGCCATAACCCCTCCCCTCTACCATCAACCACTTTTAAATGGCTATAGCCACCCGTCTCTAACATCTCCTCTACCCCTCTTCCTTTCTCTTCTCATTTCCCTTATTTTTCTTGTGCCTCACTACCCCCGCCCCGTCTTAGCGTTGAATGAAAAATAAAAATATGAATTATTGTAAAATTAAACTTTTCCAACGGCATTTTGTTTTAAAATTGGTCACATGACTAATATACCTCCTTCTTTTCGCTAAGCTCCATTCTTCCTGGATTTTAACGACCAGATTGGATCACAAAAAAAACTTCTGCCTGATGAGACCCCAACTCTTAGTAGCTGTAGATCGATAACATCGACATGCCAGTGTATCAGACTTTGTACATGTTTGAATAAAAAACCATTCATATATATATATATATATATATAATTACATATATATATACACACATATATATATATATATATACATATATATATATATATATATATATATATATATATATATATATATAGAGAGAGAGAGAGAGAGAGAGAGAGATAGAGAGAGACAGAGAGATATAGAGACAGACAAACATACACTCATACAGACAAAGAGAGAGAGAGAGGGTAATGCAGGAGCAGTGCAATTCCAACGAGAGAAAAATGTGTATTTAAAGAACAACGTTTGCAAAATACTTTTCGCATCCATTGTTTGTTATTTTATTATTTTATAATTTTATAATTTTATAATTGTTTGATTTCATAACGCGGTTCAAGCCTCGTGCGGCTCTCTTCAGATATATTTCCTATTTGAATAATTGCTTTTATTTTTAACAGTTTGAGCGTTTTGCACATGTCGGCGCGTATGTATCTGTGTGTGTATTTGGGTGTGCGTGCGTGCGTGCGTGCGTGCGTGTGTGTATGCGTTTTCATAGTTTTTGCTTCTCTGCGTCAAAGTTATTTATTTTTCTTTTAAGTATGTTCGATTTTTACTTTTATCTTTCCGGTTATCTTCGTGGGTAGTGGTTGAGTACACTTTGGTCTTCAAATTTTATGAATTTGTCGGTACTCTGCGTGTGTATGGGTATGTGAAACTAGCTATGGGATGCGGCCAGCGCGTACACATGCGCGACTGCCTCCGTCTATTCATACTTACACTCACACCCACACATACATACATTCACACACACCTTTATACACATATATACATTTATTTTTATATATATATATATATATATATATATGTGTGTATAAATATATATATATATATATATAAATATATATATACATATATATATAAATATATAAATGAAGGAGAATGGAAAGGAATTAGAGAAAGCAAAAGCCAAATCAAAATTCAATTCAAAAGTTCAAAGCAAGGTATATTCCGCAAAAAGGCAATTTATTCAAGTTAAATTTTCCTTAAGCCAGGCTTTTCAAAGATCAAAATCTTATCATCAGAGGAAGTCGCTGGGATAGATAAGTTTGCAATGGCCAAGATTTAAAATTTGAAAAAATGAAATAAAATAAAAGTTGTAGGGAAAGAAACGTACGGCAAAACTGTGCCAGGGTGCAAGCAAATGTCCGATTGCCAAAAAGTCCGGTGTCGAAGAGTCCAGCAGAGAGAATACGATGTAGATAGGTAGGTCGTTAGAGGCATGAGAAGTAATGAGAGAAGTTTCAAAGTCAAACCCCAAGAAGCCACAACTTCAGGTACGGCGAAAATATAAAATCCAAAAAAGGGTAAAAAGTCCAATAAGAGGTACATTCGATGATGCAGGCAGGCGTCAGAGGAGATTAAGATGTAAAATATTCGCCATTAAAGAAACTTCCCGGGCAGAGATGACAAAGGAAAGTGTTTTAAAGTGGAAAAGTTGATCTTTGAAAAGCCTGGCTTAAGGAAAATTTAACTTGAATAAATTGCCTTTTTGCGGAATATACCTTGCTTTGAACTTTTGAATTGAATTTTGATTTGGCTTTTGCTTTCCCTAATTCCTTTACATTCTCCTTCATTTCTACCTGCTCTATCCTGGATATTGAGCTGTATACTCTTCACAATAGGGTTTTACCTTTCCTAAAAGTTCGCTTTTAGTACACGTCTTTATATAAATATATATATATATGTATATATATATATATACATGTATATATATATATTTTATTTTGTAACATAAAGTACTTATAGTAGCTCAATTGTTTAAAGCTGGAGCTATGCTATATTGAGTATATTTATGTAGTTCAATACACCATCTATATCACACAGGACAAATTCACTACATTTTTTACAACTTATTTTTAATTTCGCAGACAATTGTTATGACTTACATTAAGATATTTGCAAAATACTCCTATGCATTTGTGTGTCTTGGTGTGGCTATATTTAGTCCAAAATGTACAAAACAATTCGGGCTATAATCGCCAGATTTTAGCATATTTCATAAGTTTTTTAAATGTTTCACATAGAAACAAATAAATGCATATATTGACACTAGCCGAAAAATGGCCTGCAAAATAAAAACAAAGTTGTAAAAAATGACGTAAAGTTGCCTTCTGTTATATTGATTTCGGATTGAACTACATAAAAATATTGAATATATATATATATATATATATATATATATATATATATATATATGGTAAAATGAAAAAGGAAAACCAAAAACTGGATGTTTTTTATGTGTACATCAACGTTTCGTCTTTATTTATAAGACTTCATCAGGATGATGATATAGGGAAAAGATATCATGCAAGCACAGATACATGTAGGGTAGACATGTTGGGAAGAAAAATAAAATAAAATGAAAAATAATGGCAGCGTCTGGCTGGACGTCCGTACTTGTTAGAGAATGAAAATGAGTGGGAGAAAAAGGGGAAGGGTGGAGGGAGCAAGGACTACTGTGGCTGGCGATGAGAGACAGATGTGGGGGATGAGCAGGGGTAAAATGGATGGCAGAGAGATATTGGAGGAAGAGGGGGAGGGGGTGTTTGACCAGATGGCTGTGGTCGAGATTGAAGGGGAAGGGTGAGTTGGAATGTTTGTGTGTGGGGGGTGTATGCAGGGAAAATGGGGATGGGTAGAGAGGGAGGGGGGGGGCTGTGATTTTGGTGGATGGGCGAAAGTTATGGTCTTAGAGAGCGTGTTGAGAAAATGAGGGAATTTAAGAAGATGTATGAGAGAAAATAGATGAGAGGGGGAATAGGGAGGATTTGTCGTGATAGGATGTGAAATATTTGAAATATTTGGAAAATGATAGCAATGAGTGAGGGATTGGAGTGGGTGGGGGAGGGGGTGATTGAAAGGGTGGGTGAGGAATATTTGAAATATTTGGAGCATGAGAAAGTTTATTTGGACTGTAGTATTAAAAATGTGAGGGGAAAAAAGTGAGGGAAAAAAAAAAGAAGAAGATTCAGGGAGAAGAAGGAAGGGTGTGGGGAATGGAAGAGTGTCATAAGGTTAGAGATGAAAATAAAAGTTAGCCATGATCAGGCAAAAGACTTTGTTCTGTGAGGATGATCTTGCTTATTAAGGGTGATAGGTTAAAGAAACCATTTCGCTGCTTGATGGTGGTGGAGGATGTGATGAGGGCAGTTTCCAATAATCTTCGCCGAGATTTGTTGTGGATGTGTTTAGTGATTTTGGCTTGTTCAAATTTGAATGCATGACCATATTCTAGAGCATGGGAGAAAAGTGCACTAAGAGGGTTGTTGTTTTGTTTTGCTCCCTCCACCCTTCCCCTTTTTCTCCCACTCATTTTCATTCTCTAACAAGTACGGACGTCCAGCCAGACGCTGCCATTATTTTTCATTTTATTTTATTTTTCTTCCCAACATGTCTACCCTACATGTATCTGTGCTTGCATGATATCTTTTCCCTATATCATCATCCTGATGAAGTCTTATAAATAAAGACGAAACGTTGATGTACACATAAAAAACATCCAGTTTTTGGTTTTCCTTTTTCATTTTACCATCACGTCGGATTACCTTCATCCTTCTCTTCCCATATATATATATATATATATATATATATATATATATATATATATATATATATATATATATATTGCTAGTATATAATATATATATATATATATATATATATATATATATATATATATATATATACAGCCTTCCTGTGTGGGTGTGTAGGTGGGTGGGTTTGTAAGTGTGTGTGCCGTACTATGTGCATACATGTTTACTCATTTGCGTGCGTGTGTATATCTATACTGTTAGCAATCTTTCAATTACTATGTAAACATTTAAGTTGATTAACACGTGAGAAATAAAAAAAGTTAATAAGTAACATGAGACGGCTATACGGTAATTAGGCTTTTTTTGAAGGAAGGAAACAATTTCAGAATTCTTGAAACATTTAGAAATATCCTTTCCGCTTCTGGATCACACAGTGTGAAGGTGATGGTGTCTGGTGACCGAGTTTTGCCTGATGTTCTGCTGATCTCATAACATGTTGGCGGGATACATTATTTCAGATGTATAACTGTTCCGTTTTGTAGCACCGTAAGATGTTGCTTTAATTAGAATCATACTGTCTTCACTAAGCACAAGTAGGGATGAAAAGTAATACCACTGTCGTAGGCTAATCCAAATGTTTATATAATAAATATTTTTGAACACTACTTAGTATGAAGCAAACTTCAAAAAGCAAACTTAAAAAAAAACTGCTTGGAAGTTTATTTTTTCAATATATCTGAAATTGTTTATTGAACAGATACAGATATATAAATATATATATATATATATATATATATATATATATATATACGTATATATATATATATATATATATATGTTGATTTTACATATGTATGCATATATGTATATTCTACTAGTTTATATATAAATTCTTCTAGTATATGCATATATATATATATATATATATATATATATATATATATATATATATATATATATATATTGCTATATATATATATGCGGGTATATATAAATATATATATATATATATATATATATATATATATATATATATATATATATATATATATATATGATGTAAAAAAGGTTGTTAATCCCGAAATGCTAAATAAATATAAGTATAGTATTGCTGATAATATTAACAGGGTTATTCCTTATATACTAAGTGTTTCACGTTTAGTACTTTTCAATTGAAGTAGATATTCTCACAAAAAATGTAGAAACGTTTCACGAAGACATTAAACACTCATGAGATTTTAATGTAAGCCTTATTATTCAATAAATTCAAAATATGCATACATACATATATATATATGTATATCTATCTATATATATATATATATATATATATATATATATATATATATATATATATATATATATATATATATATATATATATATATATACACGTAACATAAATACAGGTGTACAACGAGAATCGTTCTATTATCATTGATTGTACCTTGATATCCATAAAATCCTTTTCTGATCATATTGTATATGACATTAGTATATTTGCGTACAACATCACGCTCCACTCCCCTTATGTAAGTAAAACCGACGCGCACATATCTGAGCTAATATCTGAATCTTTAGTAAGTTACCTCAATTCTATAGGGAACAAGTGTTAGAAATGGATGACAACATTTAATGCTGCTGACACTAACTACTTTCCTTCAACAACTACAAGAAACCTCTTCAACCACCGATCTATTTGAACAAATACATAGAATACATTACAAAAACTGCTGCTAAGAAGGAAGTTCCCTCTACTGAAAATACGTACAGCTGTAAGATATAAACCTATGATCATACTATTTGTCCTGTAGTGATTGTGGTTTAAATAATAGTGAGTATAATCGTATTTATTTCTAAGTTTTCTGTATACTTGATATGACTGTGTTGATGTTTGTGCATATGAGTATGTTGAGGAAAAAGATAAAGAACTGTTTTGTTTGAGATTAGACAGTGAGTTTAGTAGAGGGTTCGACATTGTTGTGTTATTTTGTTAAGCTTTCTATATTAAGTTCGTTTAATAGAAATATTAAATATCCTCTGAATAGCTAATTACATGCCGTTTTTTTTAATACGATATGAAAAATGCCTTTCTCAAGAAATTCCAGAAAAAAAGAATGCTAATACGAAACTGAGGGTGTTACTTATGTGTAGTGCGGGTGTCTGTCTGTATTGACTGTGATTGTACTTGAGGAAACTAAGGGAAGTAATGTTTTGATAATATATATATATATATATATATATATACTATTCATAGGGAGGGGGCTAGTTTAATTCATGTAGGTTCGGTGTTCAGCGAGGAAGTGTATGCCTTATTTACGCTTGTGTTAGTGTATGTAGATGTAATATCCAGGCTATTTATTGTATGATTTTGAAATTTATATGCTGTAATTTTTTTACGATGTGACTTGCATTTTTTTATGTGTGTGGAACTGATAGTGCTGAGTAAAAAAGTGAGTAGTTTTCATAATGATTTTGCGATGTTCTGTGCAGAACTACCTTACTCAAAATTATGGGGCCTAGAGATATGTTTAATTTATGAGTTTGGCGGAGACCGGAGAGTGGAGGTATTGTTGGGTGGCATGTTATAAGTAAAGTCCATGCTTATATTTGTATGATGTTTTGTAAGATTTGTTACATTTCTCATCGTTGCGATTTAATAAAAAAGACTAACGTTTCAACACGTTTCATTTTCATCATTTTTAAAATGAGATGATTTACACACAAAAAATAAAGGGTTGCATTTCACAGAGTTAGTAAACGGCTGATATACCCACGTTGCTGAAACGACATAATCTTTGATCTTAAGCAAACGGCCGATACATTATAGACAATGATGTTTTTTTTACAATTGATTTTAAAATTGATAAAATGCAACAAAAACTGATTAAATCGGAAATCGATTATTGTGTTATTTTTTAAATCGAAGTATATAATGTAGTATATGTTCTATTGTCATAAGATCGTCCTTCCAAGAATTACGTCCTCTTTTCAAGGGTATGCCCACAATTCTGCATGGTAAAAAAATATTCTAAGAGGTAAGTTGTAATGTAGTATATGATACTTTATAGTTTTAATGAGGTTGTAGTGTAGTATCGTTTCTTTTAGCACGATCCCATAGACGCAGGCCTTACCTTCTCATTCTAGTAGTGATACTTCTAAGTATTAGCTCCTCCTTTTAGATAGCGTAGTGTTGTATCGATTCGGCGTCATCATACCATCCTCTTCAGGTGGCATGTGATTAGATATTTGTTCGTTACTCATGCTACTATCTTACCATGCATCACACACCCTATCTCTGGGGGGGGGGGTGACTAGTCTCAGTTTGCCCCCTGCTTTTAAAAGTTAATGTAGTATATTTCCATTCGTTATGATATATTCCTCTCAGACAATTATTATTCTTGGTAGTAGGGTGAGTAGTATATATGTTCCATCTTCATACAATCCTTACTTTCTCATTTGGGGAGGATGGCTACAGTGTTGTATCTGTTCTGTTGTCAGTATATGATCTTCTTTGGAATTAACTCATTCTTTTTTTTAGAGGAGGTAGAGTAAAGGTTATACACCTGATAACATTGTCATATCATAGCAAAAATATGCAACCAGACTCAAGATATATTTTTTTCAGTATTTAAATAAAAATTGTAAGTATTCTGTTTTCAAATGGAAAAAGTAAGCTCATCTATAATAAGGGACATATTATTCTGAGCATTTTATACTTAACCATTTTGAACGGTTTGAAAGCATGACAAGACTCTTATGAATAAACTGATTGCAACTTGTCCATTGCTAATCATTGCCGTTTTTATTAGCGGATTATTCACAGCACATTACAAACGAGCAATTAACGTCTCCATCGTGCAACTTAAAAGGAAATCGCGTCTCTTTTTAGCACATATCGATCGATGATTGAATTAGTGTAATTTTCGATATAATTAACATTTCGAAAATAATGGACGATATTCATGGGCAGATTACTAGTCAGTCGCGAATTTATTCAATAACTGTCTAATGCTCGAATAGAAGCAGTATAAATATTACGAACGTTAGTTTCACACTAAATATTCCGTGCTTTTGCAAAATATTAAATTAACTATATCATATTAAAATATACGTATATATAAGTTCTTTTTAATATATTAAGTTCTATTATATTTCTTAAACTAATATAATTAAAATGTATTTTTGTGTTTTTGCAATATATTTTCACTCACACAATCTACATGAAAAAATAATGTCTATTGTGGGTATTCTGATGAGCCGCAATTTGCCCTATTGATCAGACAAACTGTGTGTCGCTTGACGAATTGATCCTATTCAATAATGTATATATATAATTTGCTCTTTGTCACCTTGTCTGTTTAAGAGTCGACCCCAATGAAAATAATATATATATATATATATAAGTTTTTGATAATCATCATGAATAAACACTTTAATCAACACAAGTTCAGCAAGTATTTCCTTTGTATCGGTAAAAATAGTGAAAACAGGCGAGGGATCAGTATAGAAATTGGACTAACCGATTTTAGAAGTTGGCTTTTCATGTTGATAGGGTAAAGTATTTGCAGACACATTATTCGCTGATATGAAACAAAATAAATTGTATTTAATAGAATGCTGAGAATATATATATATATATATATATATATATATATATATACATATAAAAAAGAAAAAAACTATACACACATTAAGGTTGTATACATTATCACTTATTTTGACCCCTTAATTAGGTCTCCTCAGATGTATAAACAACCACGTCAAAAACTACATGACACCCCAAAGATTAGCATCATACATATATCATTCAAGAAAAAGTATAATATTTACTCGGTATGATAACGTACATTTGGTTAGCACACATAAAACAGACATATACTCATGCTGTACGTATATTATATGTATACTATATGTGAAATAGCTCGATATAGTTTCTTATAAAAGAGATCTATTTCAACTTAGTTCTCCCCTAAACAAAACAAGTTGACACTGTAGACATAAGTGGCTACTAATAATTTGGCGAATTTGGGATGGTCGAGTGTATTTACGTCGAGCGGGGCACAAAAGCAGCTGGTTCATCGGAGCAAATTCCATTGAAGTACTTGGCAAACAAGCACACATATGCATATCGCGGCGATGGGACAGGGACAGAGGCTTGGTTGATGGTGAGGTACCTATTCGATTATATACTCTTTTTTAGACCTTGTCAAAGAGGGAGCTACTTCTGGATGGTGCACCAGCCCGCATGTAACAATAATACTCAATGCATAAACTGATGGTGGCTTTTCAAAAATATATGACACTGTCATGTGAGAGAGATTTCTATCACGGTAGAGTAAAATGTGCTTTCTTTCCAACAAGCTTGGCAATGGTTTCTATGTAATAGCCATATGTCACGTTACCTATGAATATGTGGCCAAGGAGTTTGAACGTCGAACTCCCATGGACGGTGTGATTAGTCATAGCGATCGATTGTTGAATGAAGTTATGTAATACTGTATGTATAATTGTCATGTAATGTTATCTTCGGTATGGTTATGAGTCGTTTCGGGATAACCACAAATGTGTGAATAAAAGTAATGAGCATATTATTTGGTTTTGGTGATCTTGTATTAATTAAACTTCGAGTGACTTTGCATGTACATTGATATATATATATATATATATATATATATATATATATATTTATATATATATATATTTATATATATATGTATATATATATATATATATATATATGTATATATATATATATATATATATATATATATATATATATATATATATATATGAATAGATGAAAGGATAAAAAAATGCATTATGAGTCGTTTCGGGATAACCACAAATGTGTGAATAAATGTAATGAGCATACTATTTGGTTTTGGTGATCTTGTATTAATTAAACTTCGAGTGACTTTGCATGTACATTGGTATATATATATATATATATATATATATATATATATATATATATATATATATATATATGAATAGATGAAAAGATAAAAAAATGCATTTTTTCGTTCGCTCTTGACAAAGCCCATATAACTTTAGGGTGAAGCGGTGAGCTCTTTAGGTTTTCCGCTTATTCCATTTTAATTTGATATATATTAAGAGAGAGAGACAATTAAATATTTAATAACATTTTAATTACATAATTATTGTTATTTACAGTGTAAGGAAGTGATAAGTTCATACGGTAATGCGGCGCGAACCCGGTTTACGGAGCCACCTGTGGGGTTGCACGCTTTCGCTTTACTCTCACGGCTATAACAAATGGCCACGTGGCACAGAAGAATATTACATCATGTTAATGACCACGAAAGCGTAAACATTAAGGCAGATTAGACAACTCAGCAATCTTACTTAAGTTCTTGCTTTGTAGCTAAGTGAATGTTTATTTTTTTAAATTTCCCATAACGTGCTCACCTTTTATTTTTAGTAATGGGGTTAATAATGTTTTTATTGATAAATAATGAATTATACTTGATGTAAAGACAACGTGATTTCGACCGTGTTGCTCTTTTCAGTGATAATTTAAGACGATCATCATGCGAGAACGCGGTTCACAGAGCTACTTCTGGATCTGCACGCTTTCACTTTACCCTCAACAAACAAACTTACTATGTGGTACAGAAAATTAAAAGTGATATATATATATATATATTTATATATATATACATATATTTAAATACATATATATATATACATATATATATATACATATATATATATATATATATATATGTGCTTATTACATCGTTAAAATAAAGACAGACGATATATATATATATACACATATATTTATATATATACATATATGTATATATATATATATACATATATATACATGCATACATATATATATATATATATATATATATATATACATTGGGCTGTTGTCTACTGAGTTTAATGGCTGCCATTATG
Organism: Sepiola atlantica; assembly: GCA_963556195.1. NCBI lineage: Eukaryota > Metazoa > Mollusca > Cephalopoda > Sepiida > Sepiolidae > Sepiola > Sepiola atlantica. The sequence continues at coordinate 119,045,839 of OY744527.1, forward strand.
GTTTATATATGTAAACATCTATACATATCTGTGATTATTAGTTTATTGTTTACAGAAGTTCGCATTTGCAACATAGAGAACCGCATGGCTCTTCATAACCTAGTTGAGGTCTCTTGAGAGTTGCTAATTGGAATGTAAATATTTATAAAATTAAAAAACCTTAATATCTTCACTAAAATATTACTTTATATTTAATATTCCTGATGGCAGACCTGCTGCAACTTGCCACTCCGAAGGGCAAGCTAACAGTGTTGATGTGTGTTTGAGAGTAAGAAAAAAGATGAGATGAACCACAGTACATGATGTATACACTTATTATATTCTGAACGTCAACTAATCAATACACAGAATATATTTTCATTAAAAAATATCATAAAACTAGTATACGTTACGTATTAATATTAAATAAGTTCATTCATCGGCAATGAGAATAGTTATTTAATGAACAATGTAATACACTAAAAAGGATATTCTATTTTACTTTAATTTATTTAGAAATGTAAATTATGTGTCATTTTATTTCAAATGTTTTACTTAATTCACAATAACTATTTTTAAATAATGCAACTCATACACGTGCTAACAGAAATATAAGAAATGTTATTAATTACGTATAATTCAAAATAAAAGGTAATATCTACATATCTGATTTGTTGCTACACCCCTGGCCCAGTGTATAAATGTAATATGTATCATTGTTACGACAGAAAACTATTTAGCCTCAGTTGTTCGCTATGTTTAAGCCGCCGTCGGATTTAGGACACTAAGGTTTAGTATATGTGTTTCATATATGTTGAATGGTAAATTGTGTCATTTACGAATAGGCGTGTATTCATGCAGGAACAATCCGGTTGTATGGATTATTTAAAAGATAGATTCAGTTTAACCTGTAATTTCTTGATTTTCCTTGATAGTCTACCAAAAATAAAGGAATGAGATATAACTCTTCACTGCTCAAAAGTCAGGATCCATTTTACATTCTAAAAAAAATGTTTGTTCTAGTGTCAAAGAATGTGAGTTAAAAAGAGCTTTTGTATAAAAACATGTATCAGATTATAATCATATCATAATCGGGATTCATTTTCGATTTGCATTGACTAGAAACATAGTCAAGAAAATAGAGAAGAATGCAATACTGTTTTTTACATAGAGATACTATAATTAAAATGCTATTATACCTGACCTTTTTTTACTTAACAACTTCCTCAGCGCAAAATACTATTCTGCCTTCATCGTATGCGGTACTCTAAAAGTCACAAGGTGTGATTCGATGCATTCTACGAACGCATAATTTTCTTTTGTTTAGCCACGTTCGCATCATCACGATTGAGCGACCAACTGTTTTAGATTTCGGAAGAAAAAATAAGTAAAATAGTCGAAAATAAAAAAAGGTGGAGGCGCGGAAATCTATTTCTATGGCTTCATCACCGACATTTGAAATGCTGTCATGGAAACAATACCTCAACCACCATGTACGTTGTAACAGAAGAATATAACCTTACGCCAACTCAAACAGCGGGTGCGTAAAGCTCAACATAAATCGATACGAACGACAATAAAAAAACTAACACAGATTATAAAGACATAACAGCAAATAACATTCAAACTCAAAGAATCCAGATCTTAACGCATCTATAGTAAGTTATAATTACCATTCTATGAAAAATGATTCTAATAATAATATGCATTATATGAACATGATTTTACAAGAGGATACACAAAATAAACAACATGAAAGTTTACTTGATTTGATTGTATTTTTAAAGATATCTACTCTTTATGTATGTGTTTCGGTGAGTGTGTGTATGTATTTATTGGTAAAATACTTGTCCATGGACGGGTACAAATAATACTTTTATTCATACAAACAGATGTATCAATAAAATAGTTATACAAATAGATAGCTATATTTAATATGGGGCAAAATAATACAAACACAGTAGACATTCCTTGGATTGTAACTCTATAAATAAAAACTTAACTAGGATCTTTATATATATATTTATATATATATATATATATATATATATATATATATATATATATATATACGAGCTTGACCTGGAAGAAATATAAAATAAGAAATTAAAATTTGTCAACATCCGACGGAGCTCAAGTATGTAACATCGTACAATTTTTATGTTTAGATTAATTGTCGCTTTGAAATTGTTGAATGGTGAAAGGAGGAAGACCGGAAAAAGAGACGGAAAGGTACCGGCATTTCCAGAAAAACCCTCTCTATTTATGATAATTGGAACTATTAAAATTATGAGGCCTATAGATCTTTATAAATTCCAATCCTTTCTCTTATATTTGTAAATACATTCAATTTTTTGAGAGGAAAGAAAACAGAAAAACGACAAATTAGTATGCCTCCTGAGCACAAATGAAACACGAATATGATTAAGGATACCTGCAGAGCGGTAAACTCCCATGTATGTTCGAAAAGAAATGGTGATATTTACGATAGTTAAAGTTTTAACCATTACATTGGTTTATTTTCAAATTACTACATAATAGCTTTGAATTGAAAATAATCCGTCCCATATTCCTCAGTTCTCCCCCTGTCTCGTAGGAAAAAGTTTAACAATGTAAACACAATATGTGAATCGACTTTGATCGAACCCTAAACCTCTTGATCTGTGACCTACCGAGATTAATACTTAGACAGGACAGCAAGTAGAAAATCTAGCTGGCATGCATTCTGTATTAACATCCGCTAGAAGTCGACCAAATTTGGTTTCACCAATCACACGTTTCTGTTCATTTCTATGCAAAGAAATCCATGTTTTTTTTCAATTGTTGTATGGTATGCGTGTGAAAAGTGTATAATACAGGAAATGTAAACTTTATGCTTGTTTGTCGAGTACCTTAGGGTATATTTAGAAAATTCAAAAGTAGAGTAGCTGTAAAAATGGTAGGATTTAGGTTTAATAAAGAAACACTGTAAGAAGCTCTGTTAGTTGGTTGCATTATCTTCGAAAGCTATGAGTATAAATGTAAACGTAATAGGTAGAAACACAAATCTAATCCAATATTCTCGAAAATCCGCGGAATAAGCGTGAGCGCCCATTAATGTGCGGATAATGTTTTATATTATGTAGCCAATAAATAGCAACTAAATAATAAATATAACGGACACTCCACATTTTAGCAACCACATAGACGGAGTATGACTTGAGGAGAGTGGAAAATGGTGAGAGAAATGTAATATTAAGTGCTAGATTGAGATGTATGACAATACAATTACTAAACCACGCTCGAGTGAATAATCATAATATAGTGGTGAGTTGAGTAACTTGTGATGCATGTGGTTATATTCCTATTCTTAAAAAAAACTAAAAGTTGAAAAATCGTCTAAACTGTATATATATAGTATATATATATATATATATATATACACACATATATATTTATCTATATATATATGTATGTATGTATATATACACATATTTATATATATAAGTATGTATATATATTTATTTATATATATATATGTAAATGCTCCCCGATCTATAGAATAGCGAATCAATTATAAAATCTCAAAATTGTATGTAACACCATTATTTTCTTAATATTTTTGGTATAAAAATATAAATAAATACATTAATAAGATAATATTATTTAAAAAAATTAAGGAACATACAAATACAAACATAAACAATAGACACAACCACACACGTTTTCTTTTTCTTTTCATGTCCCTCTTGAAGTGTCAAAATATAAGACTTTTTTTTAAATCACATACGAAAAAAGACGTCAACACAACTACTTCTCGGGATAATCAAGACGATCGAAAGCTGACCAAAGCATTCCGTTCAGGAGCCCAAACAACACCTCAGAAGATATTTTCATTCAGAAATCATTAATTTATCATTTTTCAAATTAAAGTTTTAATTACCTACACGTGTTTCACTACCAAGCAGGTATATCCTTTTTATATATAGTTTTTTATTCTCTTTCTTACTTTATATTTAATATTTTTATTCTCTATCTTACTTTATGTTTTTCTTTTTTTTTTAAGTGACTCCAAGAAAATCAAAACCACATTGTGTATTGCCGGGTTTTGTTAATCTTATTCAAGGTGCTAAATTTTTCCCTGATGATCTGCCAAGCAAGTACCAGCTTGGTAGTGAAACACGTGTAGGTAATAAATACTCACATTTGAAAAATGATAAATAAATGACTTCTGAATGAAAATATCTACTGTAGTGTTGTTTGGGCTCCTGAACGGAATGCTTTGGTAAGCTTTCAAATAATTACATATAAATGCTCTGTACCCTGTAATCGAGTATCATCGAGCTGTTTTATTGGAATAATCCTGGTCTTCATTGAACAATAGTTTTCTCTAAGAGAAAAATCCAAATATATATATATATATATATATATATATATATATATATATATATATATATATATATATATATATAGATTGATAGATAGATAGATAGATAGATAGATAGATAGATAGATAGATGTAAATACTATATTCTCATAATATCAGGGAGCTAGTGAGAAAAATCGTCATCGGCAACACTGTAAAGCTGTAAAATTGTCGGTTGTTGAAGAATACTATAAACAAGGACCGACATGTGATCAAATTTTGTAAGTCTGTGCTTATATCGCAAGGCGTAACATAATTGCTTATTGAAAACAAAGTCGATTTATATCTCTACTTTAAGTACTTGTTTTGTCAAGCCACACTGAATTGCTGTAAGAAAGTGAGATAATATATTGTAGACTACTATATCTACATATATGTACAGGTTGCGCATTTTTCTAACACGAGCCATAAGGTGTCCGTGTATCTGTATAAAACTAATATATATATATATATATATATATATATATATATATATATATATATATATATAAGAAATATGTAAAGAATATCAATGTTCTCGATCATATGTCATGGCAGGTCTGATATGTTTTGTTTTATCACAAATATTAATATACGAAACAAAACTCCACAGTAAATAAGTGTATACATTAATATATATATATAGCAGTTAAGTACAGAGTAAAACATAGTATGAAAATAACGTAATTATATATATATATATATATATATATATATATATATATATATATATATATATATATATCAGGCGTTCATACAATGCAACGAATGCTCTTTCTAACTTTGGCGCTTGATACGATGCAAGCAGAAAAGTGAAGTAAATAAGTTAGATCTAAAAGTATTGTTTATGTTCTGTTCCCCCTAACTCTACCGGTGTGTACAAGTATCTTTCTGCACAACTATCCTCTTAGACACCCGCCTATAAATGTGGCCTCTAATCTCAGTAGCTACTTATGTATTAGAAACAATAGGCCATCTTTTGTGTGTACCAAAATAAATAAATAAATATACTGGCAGAGACAGCGAGAGTGTAGTGAGAGAAATATATTTATATTTAACTATGTTATACTATATCTTTCTTGTGGGCTCTTTGTCTTACCATGTTCTAGGACAAGAATTAGTTAAGTATTGTGCAGTATCCAGCTTACTGTTGTAACTTGAGGTATTATTACTTTGTGAGGGGGACCAGTGTTTGCATCAGCCAAAGTGTATATATATATATATATATATATATATATATATATATATATATATATATATATATATATGTATAGTACGTCAGTGAAGATTAATAAGACCTGCAAATGGAAGCAAATCGATATCTTCAGTTGTTCAAAACAAGGAGCAGTTTAGTTAATAAAAAACATTTATTTTTCTTCTCTTTCATTCCTTAAACAAGGACAACAGACCTAAGTGGAATCGTCGTCGTTGGATTTTTATACTAATTCCTCTGGATTTACCAATATTTCTGAGCCCCACGTTTTTTTTTTGGAGTTCGTTATTGGTGATTCCCATGCCCGTTCAACTTTAAAATTATAAAAAAAACTCTTTCAAATTTGAAACTTTGACAGTCCTATCCTGTCAACTTATCAATCATAATTTTTCCTCTGATAATAAGATTTTAATCTTTGAAAAGCCTGGTTTAAGGAATGAAAGAGAAGAAAAATAAATGTTTTTTATTAACTCAACTGCTCCTTGTTTTGAACAACTGAAGATATGGATTTGCTTCCATTTGCAGGTCTCATTAATTTTCACTGACGTACCATATTTTTGCTCTATCCAGTATATTGAGCCTTCCTTATTTCACAATAGGTCCAACTCTCTAAAAGTTTACCTTTTAGTTATAATTTACATACATATATATATATATATATATATATATATATATATATATATATATATATATATATATATATATATATATATATATATATATATTATATATATATATATATATAAAATATATATATATATGTGTATATATATATATTTATATATATATATAGAGAGAGAGAAAGAGAGAGATAGAGAAGGAGATTGTTAGAGAGGGAATATAAAACACATAATAAACATGTATCGTTGCAATATTAAAAAGTAATGACTTGTAGGCATTGCTATTTACTCGTTGTCTTATTAAACAATCTGATTAGTTTTAACGTTTTTTAAATGCTCGTAATAAATACAGTGGGATGTGTGTTAATTCTCTTGCTCATATATAATACCACGCATGCTCTGATACACGATAATTTTCTCCATAGCCTATTATTATTAAATCATGTTTTATTATTGACATTAACCTTCAGGAATTTATATTTCCCCGCGTAAAAATAGACGCTTCATTATAAATGTTATTGTTAGTAAATATATCGATGTCAGAAATTATACATTTTCTTCAATCTTACGTGGAAACACCATCGGTATTTGTTATAATACACTATTTTGAATACGTTTCAAACAAGTAAACTGCGATTAGTCTCAACATGTACATATATTAATTTCTTGTTGTAAACATACACAATACACATTTTAAGCTATGAGGTACACTCGTTGCGTCACATAGTATAATACACGAACACACAGAATTAAACAAGAAATTATGTTCCATTTTACTTCTCAAAAACTAAAAATTAAAATAATACTCTCTCGTATTCAATTGACTAAATCGATCACGCTCATATGCTGGTCAAATTACAGGTTCATTGCTTCCATTACTGCTTTTTGTTGATTCTCTTAAATGATTGAAAAAGAAAATTGTTCAGTTAAAAGGCAATTGGTTTTATTATATTTTACATGGTTTACGATTTTCGTTCTGTTTGCTTAATTTTCCTGTTGTTTCTCACTAAAAAATATGTAGCGTGAGCGTGGGTCAGTTACCTCACATAAAGATCAAACTAAGAACCAGACATTTGGTAGCCACTTGCGTCAAGCTCAATAAACAGACGGAAAGATCAGTAATCTTTCATTGGCTATTTCTTTTAAAAACGTAATTGGGTTTCCTCATTCTAATATAAAACCTGGATTTAATTTCACTTCACTGACCACGTCTGCCTCTTTGCTCATTCGTATAACTTTTATGCTGTTGAATTGTTTTCGTAAATGTTGCTGATCAAAATGCGTACATACATTATTAAGTTAAAAAAAAAAAGCAGTTCGAGACAAATTCTAATCAATTGTTTTTCTTTATAGTTAACTGGTTTATTTAACCATGAAATGAGAAATGAATAAACTGATATCGTAGTTTAAATCTTAACTCGGAGATACGGTGCTCTAGAATTTAATTAAATCCGAGAGAATGGCTGTGTCTGTAGAACGTGACCTCCATTCTGTAGTGGCATGTGCTCAGAAATGCATGGTAACATTTCATTTTGCAAATGCAAAGCTAGTTTGCTTCAACAACTACAAACACTTTTATCAAAAAGTGATTGACCTGGCAAATAACACCCAACGTGCAACCTTATCTGCCTAACATTCATAGGTAACATGAATTCGAACAAATACATAGAATACATTGCAAAGGCTGCTGCAAAGAAAGTAAGCTCCTCTACTGAGCAAGATACCTTCTTACGCCTATCACTATTCTATATATTTACAAAGGCATCATCCGACCATGTATGCAGTATTTTGTCACATGTGAGATGGGCCACACTCCACTAGTCTCCCCCTCTTAGACAAGTCCCAAAATAGTTTATAATAGGGTAGGTCCCTCACTATCCAGCAAACTTAGAGCGCCGCAATGTTGCATCTCTCTGCTTGTTTTACAAGTACCCCAATGGAATGTGCTCGACTGTACTTGTTGCCTGGGTGCACCGTTACCGTAAATAAACTTGACAAACCCGAGAATCAGCTAAATCCCATGAATTTCTGTTGTAGAGGCCCCCAGATGCTGGAGACCTTTCTACTCCTAATACTTCTTTCCTCGAATTGTTGGCGTCTTGAATTCCCTTATTGCTCCATGTTTACCCGACTGTACTGACATGCACACATTTAAAACGAATGTGAAAAAGCATCTCGCGGCACAGCTCTAAATTTCGAATGGCCCCTAAAACTTTCACCCTGATTCTACGTCGCCAGTTACGGCTACAGTAGCAACGTGCATTGTTTAGGGTGAACTTAGTTTTAATAAATAATGTGGTTCATTTAAGGTAGGTCACATCTACTAGAACACTACCCGTCTCCCGAACTGTTGAGGGCACGTCAATATGAGTGTTTATGCCATGCACATTCTCGTTTATACACTTTCTTGTCCGAAAAAGTCATTTTACAAAATGTGTTAAAAATTGCTTAATTCGGTAATAGTGTGCGCCATACAAATTCATTTTTTACGTGAAAAATACGCCCACCAAAATAGGAGAACATTACGTCACATATTACAAAGTAAATCTAACAACAAATATATTACAAAATAATTTGTGTCTAAAACCGACCGTAATAAAATATTTAAGCAATTTGAAAAAAGAAAAGAATATAAGAGAAAGAAAAGACAATAGTATAATCAAAACCACTGAGAATAAAAAAACAACGAAAATTCGTCCAAGGAAATCAATTTAAACGAGTTAAGAAAAATAGAGAACATTTGAAAATACTGTACACTAACGCAAACTCATTGAGATGAAAAATAACGGAACTAAAATTGATTGTTAACAAATATAAAATAATTTTTATTACAGAAACACATTTGTCTACGAGAAGTGTAGAAGAGGCAAACTTGGTTAAACCAAATGTATAATTAATACGGGAATATAAGAGAAATAATACAACGTTTAGAGGATGTTCTATTTATGTGCATAATGCGTTAAAAGCTTCTAGATTAAATAGGTTTGACAAAACTGAATCTTTGGCGTTAAGAATAATCGATGCTAATCACAGTGTGTTCATCGTAGTATGTATACACATATCTCCCAATGTGTCCATAAAGAAATATTATAGATTAAAAGAAAAAAAATGAGTGCGACAACATTCACCTCAGAATAATATGAAGGTACCATATTTGTCGGCGATTTCAATTTGTTAAATGTAAATTGGACAAAGGGTGTAGTTATGTCTGCAATGAATGTTATTAGTCAACACTTTAGAAATCAAAACGAATATTTGGAGTTCTTTAAAACAAACGGTTTGCATTGGTATATAAAAGAAGATACCAGATATAAACGAGTAGGAAATACATTAGAAAAAGGTTCATTGGATCAGATGTTTTCAAATAATGAATACATAATAGATGTAAGTTTGACACCATTATTAGGTACATCTGATCAAGCATGTGTTGAAGTCGAAGTAAAAATGAAGGCAGAGTAATATTATATAAATAGAACACCGAGGAACTGGTATAAGATTATAGAAGATATTGTGCTAGGGAAAAGAGAACATATCGATTGCAATTATTGATCGAAAACAACTGATGTTAATGAAATGTGAGAGTATGTAAATGGATAAATAAAACTCTATAATAGAAAATATTTCAGAAGTAATTATACAATTCTCTAAACAAGAGAGTCAATTAGAAAAGTTAGCTTGGGACAGTAATCGTCTATCTCGTAAAAGGAATAAAACAGATTAAGCTTGGAATGAATTTGGAATTATATCAAGTATGGAATATTATCAAAATGTGTAAGTAAACAAATATAAGTGTAAACCATTGTTCAAATATGTTAAAGCAACAACTAAAATTTAAAAAAGCGTGAGTACAGTAAGAGATGATAATACAGGGTATTTAACAGACAGGCCAGTAGACACATCCGGTATACTAGCAAGTTTTTTTCAATCTGTTCATTCTTTGCGAGGATTTGGACCACTACAAAAGAATTGTTATTGGGAGGGTATGACACAAATTAAAGATGAACTAAAAATAAAACCTAAGGACATAACACTATTACAATCAAAGTTGGATGTTTGTAAAAGTATGGGATCTGATGAAATTCATCTTAAAATATTGAAATAATTATCATCAAAGGAAGGTATATTCAATGCGATAACCAATTTGTTTAGGAAATGTATAGAATATGAAGAGAGTTTATATATTTAGAAAACAGCTATTATAATACAGCTACATACGAAAGTTTGATACCTTCAAAAAGTAATTACAGACCAGTTTCTCTAACATGTATTTTGTGTAAAGTATTTGATAAAATTATTAGAAAGTACATATTACATTTTATAAAAAATGATATTAATTGTAACCAGCATGGCTTTTTCAATCGTAAATTAACATTACCTAATAGTTTTGAAAGTTCTATTATAAATGAATATTTGATGGAGGAGGATATTTCGGATATCATATAGTTGGATGTTAGCAAGGCATTTGATACGGTATCACATCATCGTTTACTAGTGAAAATGAAAAATGTTGGTATTTCTGAGAAAATGTTTCATATTGTGAGGGTGTTTTGAACAACATAACTATGAAAGTAATAGTGGTAACAATTATTCTGAATCACAATACATACCCTTCGGTGTTCCGCAGTGTTCAGTAGTGGGTCCTTTGTTGTTTTGGATATTCATAAATGAGTTACCTAATAAAATAAATTTAGAAATAGAACTGTTTGTTGATGATGTTAAACTACTAGTAGGATCTTTATCCAAAAAATAACAGATGGCTCTAAATAAATTATCATATTAGGTGGACATTTGAAATTGGGATTTTATCTTGAAAAATGTAAAGTACAACATGTAGGATCCGGGAATGTGGGAGTTGAATATTTAATTAATATTGCGATTTGGGAGTAGGGTTTTATATATTTAGAGAAAATAATCATATTTTGACTATTGCATCGAGAGCAAATATAGTGATCGGGTGGATGGTTCTGAATATTATTTCGAGGGAGACAAATGTTGTCTTAAGGATATATAAAGCTCAAATAAGATATCATATAGTATACTGCATTGAGGCCTGGGCTCCAGCGACTAATTATGGAAATTAGAATATGATATTAAAACTGGAAGGCTTACAAAGAAGGGTGCCAAAACTAATAAGTAACGTAAAGGAGTGCAGTTATAGGGAGATATTGGAAGAATTAGGATTGACAACTTACTGGAGCGAAGAATGAGAGGTGATACAATTGAGACTTTCAATATAATTAATGTCATTTCCGACTATGGTGGGCATTTTTAAAAGTATTTATCTTAGATCTTCAAGATACTTGTCAAGCCAATTTTCAAAAACTAGATCTGTTAACCAGTTAAGTTTGTTTTTTTTTGCTCACAGAGTACTATGTTTTTGTAATAAGTTGCCAACTCGGATTAATAGCATCAATTATGTAGATCCATTTAAGATGAGGTTGGATAAATTCGGAGAAACGGGTATGAGGGATACATTTAGGAGACAATTTTATCTGGATAACGATACTGTACTAAGAGTTATTTTTAACAGTTCAATTGAGAAGATAATATTAGAGATGTCTAAGGAGGCATACAACCGAATAATACTACTAATAATGATAATAGTAATAAAAATAATTTCATTCAACTTTATGTTAGAATGTGGCACCATGGCTTTAGACGGCTGGCGATCTTTGACAAATTTTTGTCGACGGGACGATGTGTGACGACATGTGCACGTGTGTGTAATGGCTCGTCTTGTTATGGCCAGTGAGCAATAATCGTTTGACGATAGTCACTGTCGTCTGCTTTAAGTACTGGCTGGCTGGCTGTTTGGTCTGGGGCATCGTGCTGCAAATCAAACATCATGCAATAATGGAACACATTATTTTTCTTTTTATATAAAAATATAATGTATTATATTTCGAAAATACACATCTCAGAGCGCGCTACAAATACGTCTTCCTCGTTCGTATTTCAAACCAGTCTTCCACTTTACAATCTCTTTACCAGAGATATATATAGACAGGGGATGAGAGAGAGAAAGAGAATGGAGGAGGAGAGAAGGGAATACAACCGTCATCATTGTACGCCTTGCCAATCGTTTTGTTTTTATAACTGATTTTCTCAAAGAAAGATAGTTTGATCTCTGAACCCATCACATGCACCTGTCATTGGATTGGTTTGACACCGACCTTAAGTCTTATAAAATAGTAATGCACTCGAAACGCAAGGAATTACTGTTTTTGAAATAAGTCTGGAATCAGGATTACAATATAACGGGGAGAACTCAGCTCCCTAAAAGGTAATGCCTTGTGTCACAAGAGGAACAACGGCCAGTAATTTATATATTTCTGAATTTGAATCTATAGAAAGGGTATATACATTTGTTACTACCGTTTGAGCTGTTGCCTTTTTAGAAAGGTTGAACTTAACATTTTAATAATATTACGGTCGCGTAATGTTCAAATGCGTTAAATAATTTTGCAGATAAAAAAGACAGAACAAAATTAAAACCAAAATGTAAAACAATTTATTCTCATTAATCGAGAATCAGTACTTCACAAATTAAAATAAATAAGAAACACTAACCGATACGTATATTTACGAAAATGTAAAGAAATATATAAAAAAAGAATAATTTACTTCAATACATAGTATATTGATTAGGATATACATTATTAAATGTATTACAATCAAATAAGTTACATAGTGATGCCGTTTAACATCTAATTTCATCAGAAAGTCACAATATAAAACAATGAGACATATATGCACATCAATGTTTCATTTTCACATTTATGTGATAGTATGTTATATATTAAATTTATCCGCATTACATGTACATAATTATGAAAACCATGTGTGTTATTGTGAGAGAGATAGGTTGTGCACCTATATTTATGTCTGATTTTGTTTGAAGCTTATACATCATTATATTTAGTAAAATCATCGTTTAGTACAAACACATACTCAAACATAATATTTATTTTACATTTATTCTCATCTAAAGTTCTTAAATGACCATTAGACATCAAGTGATGCTGTTACCTAAAAATCAAATTCGATATAAACATTGAAAAATATAAATATATTTCATATTATTAAATAATTTGTAAGATCAGTTAATTGAGAACAACTAACTAAATAAAAAAAAATTAAATTCTCAAATATTTCACTATAATAATGTGTGTTTGTGACTTTTAAATATTTTAGAATCGAACTTTTTAAACACTCGAAATAGTCCATGGTTTCTATGGATTGAGAAATCGATATGCTTACACGAGAAACTGACGGGATATAACACTTCTTTTAACTTTTATAGACTTACTTCTCAGATCAAGAATCGTACCGATTAAATAAAAACTCGGACGGGTACGTACATTCACGAAATTACCATTCTTTCATTATGTAAAATTCGTTTTCATTCGCCTATACATCTTTCAACATGCGCAGAGGCAACCCCACACGCTTTTGATATGCCGTTTATGCCTAATCGTTTCACCACGTCTACTCAGACAGACGCTTATACAATCGAACGTTGATACCTCTTTTCAATAATGTAATCATAGCAACATTAAATCACTTTTAATTTAGTCACCTGTTTGTCTTGTTTACATACTCACCGAATACATTTTAATACGCACGTTGTATATCAACAAATATCAAACATATCCAACATATACACATAATTGTGGATTAGATATTAAGTCTGACGAAAAAAAAAGTATAACACAATTATTATTATTAAATACTGTTTCAATGTAGTCAGTAACAGCATTGTAATGAGTATATATCGAAGTTAACGATGACGAATAAAATATAAGATTTGCTTTAAAAATGTATTTTTATTGGTAGTAGTTTTGTACGTTATTAGTGTTTTCATTCGTCTGATATATGTTTAGATTTCGTAACTGACCGGTTCCAGTTGAAAGTAGGAACGGAACCGACTAAAACTGTCAACTTGCTATCATATTATTTCGTTTTCAGACTATTCTGTTACGTCTGTTATAAAGAGCGCCCAAATTCTTAATATATCCAATCGTGTATCTAATCCGAGTTTTATAGGTTACGTTTTCTGCCATATTATTCATCGCAATCATCAGTTGGTGTTTACGCATCCTGTTACACTATAACGAAATTTTATTCTACTCGTATCAGACAAGTCTGAAAAATTGTATTATATACTTGAGATCGATGACATATAGCGCCCCTTTTAGGGGGGATCGATATTCCTCTACATTAAAAAACGAACAGTGTGTAGTATTCTGTCCTCGGGGATAGGCAAGTAAATAAATATATTCGATGACCATCGCATCTCAATTCTAACCAGATATCATAGTTAACTACCTTCAATAAAAAGAATCCCTTAAAAAGATAAAATATATATTGCAGATTATATACGAAAATTATATAAAATCTTTCTCGACCAGTATCACCGTTTCTATTAGGATCGTAATAATTCAGCTGGTTTCCGATGTCGATTGTTCTAATTCCAAGGAAAACTCGATGCATATTCATTGCGAATGCGTCTGTTACAAACAGAATGGCGCCTGACAGTCGATAGATAATATCGCGATGATATCTGCCGCACATGCACAGTAAAGCCACTTCTGATTGAAAGCCAATTTACAGGAAATCTGTGCATATATTTGTACAGATTTTGAAAAGAGATCATAATTTCTTGACAAAATTCCAACAGGTAAATATATATTAGTATGTGTGTTGGTCACTTATATGCATTATTATTTATGTGAGGGAATTGCGCCGCAGTCTAGATAAATCATACGTCTGATTCCGGGTGTGTTATAAACAGAATTGTATTCAGCTTTCTGTTACCGTTATTCTGATCCTAATACAGCACGTTATAGTACGCTATACTTACCAGAACGACAGACACTGCCACAGATTTAAAATGAATAACACAGTGTATGTCGCCTACACATTTTTTCATACGTATAACGTGTACTAATTTATCATATACTACGTATACTTAAATCTTACATAAGACCCCTTAAATTATCATGAACAAACTCAGTAATCAAACCCATAAACTGTAAAGGTCGTCAGATGGCGGAAGCAGTTCTATTTCTAATGCATTTTGTTACTCATAATACACCCCACCGTAATTATCTTCCTTCTGCCTGCTTTCTTGAATGTGCCGACATGCAAGCATTAAAATTAAATGTTAACACACATTTCGCTGCACATCTCCCTAATTTGAATGCCCCAATAAATATGGCCCTAATTGTGTAGTATCATCTTATGTCACTGGTAATGTGCATCATTCCCGATAAATTAAAGTAAATAATATACGTCTGATTTGTCGAAAAAGCGATGAAAGTTATAATATAATTATTACAATTACTACTATTAATAATACTAATGATTACAATAATAATTATGATACCGTACCGAAGATTATGGAAATGCCCACAGAAAATAACACTTGAAAAGAGAAGTACTGGCTAAAATGCCTAAAGCCGCGCAAATAGGCGATATACAACTGCATAACTAGGTTATGTGGAATCTGTAAAAAAGGGTGAATTATTGAAGCCTAGGTATGCGCAAATGCTTTCATTTGCCCTAAAAGAAATACAAACATATAATGACTAGTTTGAGAAAGTGGCAAACTTGCCATTATGTATAGAATTGTTCTATGAACATATCATAGCAATAAAACTTAGAAAATATTGGAACACAAATGACTCAACATTATTGTAGCTATTCGAATACACACGGAAAACTAATGAAAGCAAGACAATAGAGCATGATGACAGCCAAATAGAATGACAAAACAGAAAATGGTTGATTTCGCAATCAAACCATATAATGGGGTGAAACTCAAGGAAAAAGAAAATTAATGTAGACATACACAATTCTAAAGAATCGTAGAGATTATAGGGCATAAAGAGAACTATTATAATACCAAGTATGTTAGCAGGTTTGAAAACAATATGGACTGATGACAATAGAGTAAACACATGTTGAGAGCAATGCGATCATTGAAAACATACAAAATCATCTGGCACTGATGAAACCAGCATCAATACTTAAAAAAAATATGTAATAGAAGAAGTATCCGCATGCACATCACACTAGGCCCAAGTGTATATCTTAAGGGGTATATATATATATATATATATATATATATATATATAGTCTCGGAAGTATCTCAACCATTAAAACTATATAAGGGGAGAAAAAACTTAAGTCCGAAGTCGTTCAGTGGAAAATCACTCATGTAAGTCAATTTTATGTTTACATTTATTATATTAGTTTGCTTCTTACATTATTTAAGGGATCATTAGTTGTTTACCATGAGAAACTCTTGCGGGAATTGCTTTATCTATTCATAGCTATGACATAAAAGGTTCATGTCGTCTAAAATAAGTATTAGCGTATTTGTTTATTAAACACATTTAAATATCAAATATTTAAGCAAATGACATTCATGACAACGATTAAAGCTGATGTCAAACACTGATCCAGCAACCGGCAATCAATGTAAATAGTGGAACGCCCCTCAAAATGTATAATCCCAAAAGGTATGTTGAAACAAAAATATTACTTATTATATGCTAATAAATATTCCATTAGGGCATTCCAATAGTATACGTTTATAAAGTAAGAGCATTGATGAAAAAACTTTGTTAACAAAATAAATAAATAAATGAAATAAAAATAGTTATATATTTAATACTAACAAGTATGGTAGGTTTGCAGTTATGTTCAGAGCGTTTAATACAGAGCCACATATATGCCTACAACCAAAATGTGCAACTCTCTCCAGCGATGATTAATTACATTAGTAGCTATCATTAGAAGCATCGTTATGCAGAACTGTGTCTCAATATCAAATGTTGTGTTGCAGGCAGGTTTTAAGTGGAAATGAATAAACGGCCGAGGCTTAGAAGTGTGCATCCCTATGGAGAGAGAGAGAGAGAGAGAGAGAGAGAGAGAGAGAGAGAGATACAGTAATTCATATGAGGAATAGTGTAAGGTTGTAGATGGACTGGGGATGTTGTGAGGGTGGCCGATTGGAATGTTCCTGCTAGTTTACGATTATAAGTTTTTCTGCTATATTCAAATGATCTACTGTTTCGGTTAGTTTTTTCTAAGTTGTAGTAATTTGCTGTTGCGATATGTGCAGTGATTTTTACGCGAATGTAGAAAAGGAGGATTTAGTCATTGTGACAGTATTGATATGTTGACCTAGTTTACTATTGAAGTGTTTGATCATGTTTTGATGCCACATTACTATGCAAATGCGTATGAAATTTATGTGCTGAATTAAGTGTAGTATCGACATTATTCGACCCTCATACACTTAATCCATTAATTAATTTCATACGAACATTTGTTTACAAATCGTCCTACACGTCTAGTGTGAACTGCATCAACATAGTATTACTTTCACAGAGAGAAACTCCTTCTTTTCTTCATCTTCTGCACGCACATGTCAACAGCTTTGATCAACTTATAAACATAGTGAACCTACTTCAGCATCGACAACTACGTTAAAATAAATTGTTTTTAGTCTCGAAACCTTTTCCCTCTGAACTTTCGTATCCGCACATATTTTTATCGATCTCAGCACTTATCACAAACATCTAGTAATCTCGACTGTGTTGGGATAATTGCTGGAGAGATATACCAATTTGTACGCTTAATAATCGATATAATTATTGTACGTCTCAACAACACATATACATATACATTATAAAACTTCAGGTTTTTCTAAAGGTTCTACCATTTCTGGTCTCCTAGCTATTGCATACATTGATCGATATGTTACCAGATATAGTTACGATATCCTTATAAACACATTATTGTTATGAACCCTCTAAAATAGTTAATAATTTAAACACTCCAGACTTAAACCTGCAGTTCCCTTTAGAATACCAAAACGCCTTATGTTCACTCTCACTCCTCGAGTACACTTTCAACAACATTGAGAATGAATTCTATAGAAAGCCTGCCCGTAGAATCCGGCTTACCTCTTAACGCTAAATTTGAGTATCCACATACAAAGACTAACCATAGAGAAAACAAATGCGAAACGAAAGCTGACAAATTATCACACACTAATGACGACAACAATGAATGTAAACCAAAGTGTACGTCCTTTTCCATAGCAGGCCGTAATAATACCAAAAGACAGATACATCATACTACTTCAGATACAAGCATGCAATTTATTTTCCTTAGTGATAAATTCATATCTGCCATTCGCAAAGCAATATACAAAGTCAATGATGACATTAAACTAATGAACCCCTACACTTCGTTCAGTCAATATATATCTAACAGAGACATAAACAACTTCTCAGGGGCCTGCTCCTTAACAAAGTGCAATCGCTTATATATATATATATATATATATATATATATATATATATATATATATATATATATATATATAGATTTTTCACTTATAAAATGGATCAGTGAAGACCGGGGTTGTTCCAATAAAAACAAGCTCGATGATACTCGATTACAGAGTACAGAGCATATATATGTGATTTTATGAAGGCTTACCAAAGCATTCCTTTCAGGACACCAATGATCACCATTAAAGATATTTTTTCTTACAGATACTATTTATTCAAATTAAATGTTTTTTCCTACACGTGTTTCACTACCAAGCAGTTACTTGCTTGGCAGATCATCAGGGAAATTAAATGTCTGGAATACTGGTTTCAACTGCCGACAAAACACAATGTGGCGTTGTAATAGTTGAGGTCACTTAAGAAGAGAAGAGGGAAAAAAATAAAAATAAAAATAAAAATAAAAATAAAAGTCAAACTTAAAAAGCAAGGAAGAACAACGATAAAAAAAGAAAGTCCGAGAAAAGTCTTAGAAAAGTAGCTCGTGCATTATTTCTTCCACCAAGCCAACAAGCAAATACTCGGTCCCAAATACATTCAATAAAACCATAAAACCGGAACAATGTGCGATAATACACTTTTACGTCGGCTGGTACAATGATGAATAAATCCTCCCCCCCATATATATATATATATATATATATATATATATATATATATATATATATATATATATATATATATATATATATATAAAGCGAGAAAGAAGCGATTGCACTTTAACCAATACATTTTGAGAATTCGGGCCGTTTTAGAAATACTTCCGTAGGCCGAAGGAGGAATTGAAGTTGAACTGTGTGCATTAAACGTCGGCAGTGAAATATTTAAGCAAGTATTATAAAGACAAAAACCTTTAGTTGAAAACGAGCCAAATGAGGAAGAGTCAGACTTAATTTCACATTCATTTTCATTGCTATTGTTTCTAAGTTCACACCACCTGGTCACATATTGTTATTGTTATTGCACCGCTTAGTACATGTTTTTAATTGACATTATACGTGTATGAAAAAATATAAAATGTATGGCTGTGAGATTGACTGAGAATAGAATAAATGTAAGTAAATTAAAAAAATATAATAAGTATGCGCACTGGGGCCTACATTTTGTGTTATATTTGGTAATGTTTTAATAAAATTCCTAACGAAGGCTATAAGTGTGGGTATACATGTACACATATACTTATATGTGTTTATATATGAAGGCTTAATATAAGGAATGTGTCTAAGTGTGCGTAATCTCAGCTATTAGTGACTGCTGATTTTCCTTTTCCTTATGTTACCACTAGATTTAGAGAAAAATAAGATAACATCATGTATACGAAAATCAATAAAATAATCATACAAACATGAATAATAATTACAATAAAGTGCAATGATTAGTTATTACTTTTATACAAAGAAAAAGGTACAATACAATACAATATATATATATATATATATATGTATATATATATATATATATATATATATATATATATATATATACACTTATTTATGCATATATATAGAATCTACTTAACAAATACGTGTAAGATAGGGTTGTAAAATAAAATTATGCATCTTAACCATATTTATTTTTATGAGTTGATTATGTATTACTTCCTTACAAATTCTAATGCTAATATATGAGATAGATGAAAATAATAATACAACTAAAATAAATACAAATAAAATGAGACAATGAAAATAGTAATGCCATTTGAACTTTTCCTTCAGTAAAGTAATGATGTGTTTGTCTTTGTCGTCTCTATTTCAAGCTATTAGACGTATTGGATGTTTTGATTCCACTATACGGTTTCACTTTTGTAATATTGTTTGAGCAGGAAAATATTTTCCCAAATTAATTATGATATGTTCCACCATCCCCGATGTAAAAATATTTAAGTAACATTTTCCAGTAACTATCATGTTTACTGATATGATATGTGAAAAATCTGATGAAAATTTAAGAGAAAATTGTAAAGATGTATACCTTTACAATTGTCTTCTATCGTCTTTTGTTTTTTTTTGGTAGTACTCTCTTTCACAATTCCGGAGTCTGTACATTGCTATCAGCTTTCACAAATACGAAATTACTTGTTTACAAGCAATGCCGCAAGCAGTCTACCATTCTCATATATATATATATATATATATATATATATATATATATATATATATATATATATATATATATATAGTAAGCTATGAAAATATATTGATGATAATTAAGCCATACAGACTCTCCCGCGTTTAATCCCCGGGGGAAGAACGTCAGGCTAAAATGCAATATATGTATATATATATATATATATATATATATATATATATATATATATATATATATATATATATATATATATATATATATATATATATATATAAATAGTAGCATGCTTAACTTTATGTAATATTAGGTTTTAATAGAGAGTTTAATGAAAACAATATAATACTTAGGTATTGCTGCACGACGCAGTACACCACTACGGTTAAGGGACAAAAGAAATCATCAACATCCTCCAAACAATTTTAAAAACAAATCAAGCAACGTTTATATAATTGCGTGTATACTAAACATTAACTCTTAAAATATAATAATGCATCTAAAGAACAATAAATATGCGTACACTTAGTCAAACCTATGTAGACCGACACAGGTTGATAGTATTGTTTTTTCAATGTATGTTTGTCATATTATTTTATGGAGATGTAATTTGTTTTAGTAAACACACAGAAAATCGGATATTTAAATGATAAGAAAGTGCGGTTATGCTAGAAATAAACTACTGTTACAATCTTAATATATTATATAACTCACAGGCATTATCTAAATTCCCATTCATTATTTTTCACCCCAGATGAATCATACGCTTTAGAAATCTTCGACACATCATAAATATACGTCTAAATGACAACTTTAAAATATTTGTAAACAAACAAGTTTGTTTAATGGGGGCAGACTGTTTACAATAACTCGTCTAATAATAAAATAAACACAGGGATATAACGCATTCAGAGTATATGTAGCAAAGAATGAAAGATAATTCAAAGTACCGTATAAATCTAGAGGAAAAAAACGGTCATCTATGACTCTAAATGTAGTATAACTATATATATATATATATATATATATATATATATATATATGAATTAATATTATTATTGAATAATTTATTAAAATATTTTTACCTACATACGCTATCGTTTAAAGCTTTCGGCGCCATCAGTGCAGGAATGATAATCTCAGACGGTCGCACGATGCGAAACCCTGCAGCAGAATCAACCAAGACTCCATAAGCAAGCGCTGTATCTATTAGACCATGATACATTATCAGATTAAAGAAAGAAATTTATTCGATGGGCGGAATTTCTCGAAAGACTGACTAAAGATACTGCGAACGTTGTCGGAATATGCCTTATAGCTACGTGTCAATCTATTGAATACTTCACCGAACAGGGCTCGACTTTAATCTTATTAAATGGCCATATACTATTATTAATTTAAAATAGATGATATTAAATTATTTTTTCCTACATACACTACCGTTTTATACTTTCGCTGTCAACAGTGTAGGGATGATAATCTCAGACGGTCGCATATATATATATATATATATATATATATATATATATATATATATATATATATATATATATATACATATATATATGCATATATATATATATATATATATAATTTATTTATATACTGTATGTTACATATTTCAGCAATGTAGCGCGGTTTCATCCAAAAGGGCAGATTAAGACATCTTTAGTAAATCTTCGTGCCCAGTGGAAGATTTACTAAATCTGCTATTTTTGATGAAACCGCGGTACATTGCTTAAATATGTAATATACAGTATCTAAATAAAATATATTAGCTCTCTTATATGATCGAGCACTTTATTTGATTTCTTTTCATGTACAACCGTACACTATATATATATATATATATATATATATATATGTAGTCTATTTTACTACGGTCGGGCACTCTAAGAGAGTGCAATAACAAGCAGTACTACAAGATTCAATGTGAGATTCAACACGGTGTGTTGTTGTTGATAACTATTCGCTGCTTGTTGTAACTACCCGCTGACTTGCCTTTTACGAAGTTAAATTCCTCCTTACTTCCAAGACAATGTGTTGCGACCAACGGGTAACGCTGTTGACTGCAAATCACGGGCGAGTTGTGATCGGAGTTAGGGCCCGCCGACTTTCGGGAATTAACTTTCTGCACTGAAGATTGCGTAAGCATGAAACATTGATGTATGTAGTTTATAAATAATAAATGTTTTTCATACAATTTCATCATATATATATATATATATATATATATATATATGTATATATATATATATATATATATATATATATATATATATATATATATATTTACACTTTAACCACTCGTTCAAGTATGTGTAAAATAAATTGCATATGTTTTTATTCTACAAAATGTATTAATTTAACGCTCTCAGTTATACCAATAAGATTAAAGTCAGGTA
Organism: Sepiola atlantica; assembly: GCA_963556195.1. Taxonomy (NCBI): domain Eukaryota; kingdom Metazoa; phylum Mollusca; class Cephalopoda; order Sepiida; family Sepiolidae; genus Sepiola; species Sepiola atlantica. The sequence continues at coordinate 119,068,890 of OY744527.1, forward strand.
ATCGTGCTTAATTCATGTGTAATAATACTGAATCAAGGGCAATGCTACTGTTATATATATATATATATATATATATGAATGCTTACATGGAAGTATGTGTCGGTATATCCTATAAAGTCCTTCGATTACTCTAAAATGGGCATTGCGTGAATTATTTTATATTGAAGTATTCTACTTAATTTAAAACTTTTACACAGATTGTATCCGTCTGAACGGAACATTGATAATACAGGCTGTATTAAATACAATTAAGCTTCATGAAAATAATGTGAATACATTTTTACGCACACCCACAAATACTATATATATATATATATATATATATATATATATATATATATATATATATATATATATATATATGTATATATATATATATATATTATGTGATATATATATACACACACACACACACACATATATATATATATATATAGAGAGAGAGAGAGAGAGAGACAGAGAGAACGAGAGAGAGAATAAAATATGAAACTAAAAGTAAGCTTTTAGTAAATAGAACATATAGTGAAGTGGTTTAAGCTCAATGTACGAGATTGCGCAATTATAAAGATAGATGAACGAAGAGTGATAACCATGTACGAATGTCCAGATTTATATCATCTTCGATTGTGTAATGCAAGGTATATTCGGTAATAAAATTATGTTCATTTTTCTTCCCTTAAGCCAAGGCTTTTCAAAGATCAAAATCTTATCATCAGAGGAATTACATAGATAGATAATTTGGCAGTAGAAAAGCCAACATTCAACATTTGTAAAAAATATTAAGTAATGGAGAGTGAAAAAAAGTTCGTGTAAAAAGGATATGGGGTTTATCCAGTTGTTATAAGCAGTCTAAAATTGTTTCCAACCCTAATTCCAGTTACGCATTAAGCTTTTTTTTATTTAATCATATACTTAACATTTAACCAACTGGGAATCCTTTTAAACTGTTTAGAATATTTATACAGTTAGCTCTACCCGATTTATCACATATTAAACATTTAAATTACAGACTCCCTTTTACTTGAACCCAATTTTTCGCAATTGAAACCTTTTTTTAAACTTTCGAAATTATTTTTGTCTTTCGTTTAAAATCTGTTTTAATTATTATTTTTTTCAAATAATATACAGAATCAATGACCTCAATTTCACGTTTGGCCAATCCCCACTCGCATCGGATTTAGTGCCTGCTAGCAATAAAACCTTATCATAAGAATCCTTCTTCCTCCTCCCTTTCCTTCCCAGAATCAGTACTAGCCCATTCAATTAACCCTCCCACATTCTTCCCTTTATGCTTTACTTCATTTCCTCCAACCCCTTTCCTTATTTGGCCTCGTTTTTAACTAAAGGGTTTCGTCTTTCTCAGAATTGCTTAAATATTTCACTGCCAATGTAAACTGTACACATTTCAAGTTTAATTCCTACTCCGGCCCGATTTTTCATAATTAATTCCGATTAAGTGCGCTCTACCTACGATTTGAACTCAACATCTTACTATTGGAGTTACTTAATCTTTGAACGCTTTTCCATGCTGCCTACACGAAAACCCTTCTTCTCCATCCAAATCTCTTTTCATTGGACACCTTATCTGCGGACAATTACCAACTGGCCAAACCCCATATTTTTTTTGCACGAACTTTTTTTCACTCTCCATTACGTAATATTTTTTCAAATGTTAAATTTTGGCTTTTCCGCTGCCAACTTATCTATTTATGTAATTCCTCTGATGATAAGATTTTGATCTTGGAAAGCCTTGGCTTAAGGAAAGAATAATAAAAATATTTTTATTACCGAATATTCCTTGTATTAAACAATCGAAGTTGATATAAATCTGGACATTCGTACAGGTTTATCACTCTTCTTTAATCTCTCTCTCTCTCACTCTCTCTCTCTCTCTCACTATATATATATATATATATATATATATATATATATATATATATATATATATATATATATATATTAGATGATGAGGTTTAATGTATTGCAACTCATAAAACAAGGTACGGAGATGCCCCCCGAAGTAAACATTACACATATTTTACGTGGAAAACAACTCCTATGAATGCAACACTTACTGTTATTCACACAACTGGTGTTCCTGTAATATATCCCCACTTGTTGATAGACAAACATCAGCGCTGACAATAATCTAATCCTATGCTAAAATTAATAAGATTAATTAGAATATATTCTATTACTAATCGACACACGATATATTAAATTGGTTCAACTTAAAAAAATACACAGTTTTAGGAAATTATATTTTAACATATTTACAATGTACTTTATCCTACATAAATATATCATATGTCCAGTTCAGAAACAACTTTGTTGTAACGTTACATTGGTGTTTATAAACTGTTGCACTCACAGTTTTTAAGAATATGGACAACCTACACAAAATGCATTGTTTTTGGATTGCAAATATATTTCCTTTTAAAGTAAGATAAACATTATTGTTTTGTGACCGAGTTCATAGAAAATCCAACATTTTAAATAGAATTGATGTAAGCAAAAAGTGAAATAAAACATGGACCGATGAATCTCATTCGCTATGAGATAAATTCGTGAACGGTTTCAGAATGATTAAATTAATTAAAGACAACACCTTACTTATTTTGCGGAAAATAGAATATACATTACAATATAACTCCAGTGATCCAGTATAAATAAGTGATTCTAATTAAGACATATGAGAATGCACATGTTATACGCATGATATATTTTGAATAGATGTTGCTAACATCTCAACCAAATCAGTTATATAAAAACATCAGTCTATATGTTGATTCATAAAACATAACCGTAAGGAAAAATTCATCAACATGGTCTGCTTCAGGTGTCATACATTGATTTCGACCTTCATCGAAATATTCGAATTTTTTTTTTGGATAACGATATATTCTTGAGCTCAAGAAACCCATCAATATATTATATAACTTTTATATTTTACACGCATTTCTTTCCTCCTAAGATTCTGTTTTGATATGCGAACAGCCAAAACTACTAAAACCTATCTAGAGAATAGGGTGTGTGTAGTAGCAATTCGAACTGCAATTTATGTAGGTCTGCATTGTTGCGTTCGAGTTGTAACTCGCTGAATTTTCTATGTAGAAAGGTATATTGTTTCTTCTTAATTTGTAGAACCTCTCCTATTGAGTATTTCCCTAAAACCCACAAATAAGTCTATGCGATATTGGCCTATTGCAAAGAAATCGATGTACAAAATACCTTGCTCATCCCGGAATATGGGAGCGAAAACTTGCTTATGATTTATTTTACATCTTCGTTTAAATTGTAGAGTTGTGTCTGTTGTTGTCCACTAAGCCGATAGCCAATTCAACTCAATTAAAAAACAATGTATGTGTGTTTCATCCATTGCAACATATTCAATCAAAACGTATTTTTTGTTGAATGGAAACGAGTGCCTACTACGGTTTGAATTGTCGAAGCGTTATTTTATTAAATGTGGGCAAAGGTGATATCCTACTTTCTCATTATCCATGCAAAATAGTGAATATAATGCTGGCTGATATCGTTCGACTCCTATGTTTTATCAATGCACTTCATTTGACGATCCGCCAAACTAACATGCAGTGGTTTTCAGTGTTTTCTGGGACGACTTCCGAATGTAGTAAACTTTCGCGTGTATCATAATCTGTGTCTATACATCAACGTTTAAGGTCGGTATAACCTTTTGTACAAACGGAGGAGAGTCTAAATAACACTTTTCAATCGATTACTTCGCTTGAACATTATTTCACCCATCTGAAACCTATCATTTATTAACACAACATTTTGAGTTTTCTATTCTTTGGAATCTTTTCAGCTGGAACTGTTTTGTTTGTAAGCTAATCACTTACTGTGTCCCAAATTATTACACCTCTTATTTGAAAGTTAGTAATTTATAAAACCATAGAGTTCTTTCTTACTAACGCTATCTATACGTTAGTTCTTTGGATTATTAAGTTACGTGTTACAAGGGTTAAAGGATATAAGGTTGTTAGATTTTACCCCTCCACGACTGTCGACACTATATGTATGACGATCGATTTTAAAGTTAAACCTTTATGTAGAGAGTGTATTTACACGATAATTGGCATAGCTATATTGAAACGATTATTTGCCTACAAGATAAGTTTACGAGAGGATTTAATGGATTTTCTAATCAACCGGAGTAATTATAAAAAAAGCCTGTGTAATGAGGAGAACGGTAAAAAACATGTATAATTACTTACAATGTAATTAAGTAATTAGAAAACTAACAAAATAATTAATGCTTAGAAACACGTGCAAAAAGGTAAAGGCAAAATATTTAAAACAAAGACAAATAGTTTATAAACGACTATGTTTAATATACGCTTATAATATGTGTGATGTAAGCAATACAATGGCTAGCTTGCCTGTAGAGGCTAATGGAAATGCTATGTACAAGAAAACAGTGATAGACGGAAATGCTATTCAAAATTTCACCGTAAAACCAAATACAGTGTTTTTTCAAACTTAAGTGCAATAATAACACATATGCTATTTAATAATGCATTTTGACTATCTATCACAATTATGTTGCATTATATACTGACAGCAAAGTAGACCCTCTTGCAAATATAACTGCACGCCTTTAATTTAATTGCTTACATTATATATATATATATATATATATATATATATATATATATATATACATATATATATATATATATATATATATATATATATATATATATATATATATATATATATATATATTATAATATTTATTTCTCGTATTTGAACTTCTATTTATAACCTGCATTAATCTTCAGTCAACCCTCTGGATGCCATTTTGATTATGTTTTTCAAATTGTATAACCTGGATGTATTGTATGGATTCAACAAAAAAGTATGTTTTTGGGTTGATATATTTGATGTTATGTATTTTTATGTATTTGTGTATATATTTTTATATGTTTTCAAAGTTTAATGTTATTACCAGTAGTGTTATAACTGCGGTAATGGTCATCTGAAGAGAAGAATTATCTTTGAAAACTCATGAGCTAAATACTTTAAGATACTTGGCTTGAACTTTGAATTCCAATAAAATTTGATTGACACTTTATTTTATTACTTCATTTTATATTATAATATTAATGCTCTATCCAGTATATTGAGCATCATTTCACTAATTACAGGATATTAGTTGACGCTTATATCTTCTGTTGGATTGCTTCATATATATATATATATATATATATATATATATATATATATATATATATATATATATATCTCTATATATATATATATATATATATAATTCTCTTTTAATATGTAGCATGAGAGTCCTACTAACAAATCATATCATCGAAATAGGAAGGTGCGAATAACATAATGAAATTAGGATAAACAATAATATCTGATTATGAATAAACCCTTAATAAACCATTTAATATCTGTGAGCCTGAACTATCACAAAAAATATACGGTCAATATTCGTCTGTTTTTTTAATTTGGTTCGCAATGTAAAAATGTCAATTTAAAGAAGGAAATATGGACTAAAACATCTTCAAAAATCGTTGATTTCTCTACAAATTTGCAGGGTAGAATATCTATTTTTATCTTCATTGGTCATGTCTGGAAATATTTTTTATAATATTTCTTTTCTTTTATTGTAGGTAAGTGGTTCCTGATGACGTATCTCCAATCATGGACATATAATAGTATTAAGTGAGTACCATCTAAACGGATCATAACATAATTAAAATAAGTGTTATGATACATTTCATAGTATACACCCAATTTTAATATATATACATATATATATATATATATATATATATATATATATATATATATACATATATATATATATATATATATATATATATATATATATATGTGTGTGTGTGTGTGTGTGTGTAAATGTGCATTCATTATTTAAATATCAATAATTTTATAAGAATAAAAAGGAACATGTTTTAAAAAGAAATATCTAATGTGGTTATCTTTCTTTACTATGACTGACTCCATTATAATATATATTTAGATGTGTATATAGGTAATAGCATGCATATATAAGAACATGTATGTATACATGTATATGTATCATCATATATATATATATATATATACATTTATTTATTCATATCGATATTATATGTATGTGTAGGCACATATTTATTTATCTATACATATATGCACATAAATTTATATATCTATATATATATATATATATATATATATATATATCTATATATATATATCTATATCTATATATATACTCGTGCTGGTCAAAAAAATAGAACATATGTATAAAACTGTAAAAATAATTCCGTTTGAAATAATTTTCGGCTTTTAAATTGTGTAGGCGAAATATTCTATATGTAAATAACAATTACACCTATTTTTAATCATTTGACATATTTGCATATATCAGACTTGATTGTCACAGAGTAGTTTATTGTCACATTAGGAAATTCAACGTTTCAATTTAATAGAACATTATTCGTTGAGTAATCTCAAACTCAAAAAATGTATGTGTTTAAAAAGATATTGTAAGTAATTTAATGATAATCTCTCATTCTTATTGAGGACAAACTGTGAGATGTAATTGGTGCTAAAATATTCCTATAATGCTAAATTAACTGAAATAGTTGGTTTACGATAGAACCTTTTTTTCATATCAATTGCAATGTCAGTTTTTCAATATTTCGCGTTTCAAAATAATAGAACAAGACAGCTAAGAAAACAAAATAGTGTTTTTTATTAACTTAAATACAGAAAAGATTTAATCAATATTTAGTAGCAGCACCTTTTGCCTTGATAACAGCATCAATTCGCCGGGTATGGAATCAACAAGCTTCTCGCAATCTGTGTAGACACCGAATCCCATGTGTTCTTTATTGCAATCTTCATGGCTGCAAAGGTAGTAGGTTTTTCTTTGCGAAGCTCCCTCTTCATCTGATCCCACAAGGCTTCAATAACGTTAAAATCTGGCGAGTTCCCCGGCCATTCAAGAACAGGGATCGATTTTTCTCGGAGCCAGGAAGTTGTGGACTTGGCAGAGTGTGTCGGTGCCAAGTCATGTTGAAAAATGATGTATGTGGCGTCACTGTCAAACTGATCATCCAGCACTTACAGTAAATTAGCTTCCATGATATCTTGGTACACTGTTGCGTTTACATTTCCTTTGATGAAGCAGAAATTACCAACACCCTTAGCACTCATACACCCCAAAACAATGCAAGACTGCGGGAACTTCACAGACTTCTTGACGCATTTTTGGTTATACCGTTCCGTGGATCTTCGCCAAACACGTGGCTCTTGGTCGCCGAAGGAAATACAAAATCGAGACTCATCTGAAAAGATCACACGCCGCCATTCGTCTGTAGTCCAGGTTTGATGAGCAGTTGCCGATCGTAGCCTCTTCAACATCTGATTTTTGTTAAGGAGCGGTTTGGTGGCAGCTATACGATTTTGGTATCCCAGTTGCTGGAGCCTTCGGTAGGTAGTGCTTCGTGAAACGTCGGCATCAGAAGCCTGTTTCCACTTTTAGTAATGTGGCTTGTTGACTGGAATCGACTTTTCTTTGCCACCTTGTCCAGTGCCCGGTCTTGTCTTTCAGTGGTGCTTTTTTTTCGTCCGCATTTCTTGTAATTGCTGTTGGAAACAACCTTAACATCTTTCTGGAGCACTTTGGTCACTACCGATTTTGAACATCCGACCTTGGTTGCGAGTTCCATGTGCGTCTTTCCTACTTCCCGCAAATCGAACATTCGCTGCTTCTCAAACAAAGATATGTCTTTAGAGCGACCCATAATGAGAGATTATGATTAAATTACTTGCAAAATCTTTTTAAACACATAATTTTTTGGAGTTTAAGATTACTCAACGAATAATGTTCTATTAAATTGAAACGCTGAATTTCCCAATGTGACAATAAACTTCTCTGTGACAATAAAGTCTGACATATGCAAATATTACAAATGATTAACAATAGTTGTAATTGTTATTTACATATAGAATATTTCGCCTACACAATTTAAAAGCCGACAATTATCTCAAACGGAATGATTTTTACAGTTTTATACATATGTTCTATTTTTTTGACCAGCACGTGTATATATATATATATATATATATATATATATATATATATATATATATATATATATATATATATATATATATAAGACAGTACGCGAAAAATAATACACGATAACAAGTAGAACATAGAAATAGCGAACGAATGTGTGTACATATACACCGATGGATATGTCTATAAAACTATATATTAATATATAGACATAGGTTCATACTCTTACTGCTCTGCACGCACATAGTAAGCAATGTTGAAGTAAATAATCAAAATATATGTACACAATATATAATATTACTTTATAATATAAAATGGATATATACAAAAAATTAAGTATATATATATATATATATATATATATGTTTGTGTGTGTGTATGTGTATAAAAAGTAAGTATGCCTATACTAACCTTAACATACAATTATTGTATCTCTAAATATATGACGACGCGATGAAATAATAAAATATATTTACGTAGGATTATAACATGTTATCTTAGAAGTAAACTATATCATACACACTCAACCATGTGTGTTCATGTCGAAACAATTTAAATACTCATGACACATCAGTCTTGAAAGTTATAAAGTGGTTACGTTCAAAGCACAATTTATATTTATTTCATGACACACATGCATCTCTTTTTATTGAGGGAATTTAGTTTACATCGCACAGTAAAATCACACTGCTTCGTTTACAAATGAATGCAAATATATCCAACATAATGATTAGGCACTTTGTTTTATTGAATTATGATATCGGTCATGTTTGCACTTTTATTCGCTTTTTCTCACTGATTAAAATTATTGTATTCTCAATATTTTTGCTATAAAATTAAATACACATCCTATCTGTTTAATAACATATACATATATTTAAATTCATATCCATATAAAATACATCATTATCGAAAATAAAGGTGTTTTCACCTTTAATATGGAAGATATAAGGCGCACTAAAATACTTATTTCTACGCATATAAGTAACATCTAAAGAGGTATGTAGATCATTCCCTAGTTTTATTGATGAGACACTTCTAAGTACTGGATTGTTTTCAGGTTATAAACGGTTTTGTTTATTTATAATTGTGGTTGTGGACGACTTTAAAATAATAATTTAAACGTGAGAACCACAATAAAACCCATTTGGATTGACACAGTGGCTCTGTTTGTGAACATAACCAGAAAAAAATACCGAATCAATCGTATCATATATCGCCTGCTACAGCTTAGTATTTTCGAAAACATTCATATATTTATAAACCTGCCGCTTAAATTGATATCAGTAAAGCATAAAAGTACGTGTACCTATATCGATTATGTAAAATAAGATTTCCTTATATCGATTTTGTTTAAAGTATATTGGAATATATCGGAAATATGACAGCGGCTTACAAAAGACAGACAATTTCCCTTATTTTTTTAGAAAGCCTACCGCATCGGAATCATTTTTTTGTGCATCCAACTTCATAGTTGTGAGTAACCGTGTTGCTAAGGGGAATTAGCAGTACATCTGAACAGGGATCAGTTGCTATATCCTTTTTTTGCAGATATATTTAGGAAACACATTTATTCGAAAGCATGTACGGTTTTCAATTAATTATTAAAACATTTTTTTATATCTACTTCACAAATCTCATGAATAAAGCTTGAAGATTAAATAAAATGAAAATTATTAAGTACCCCTACTTCATAATAATTTTAAGAAATAAATTTGAACATCCATAAGAAGTCGATAGAGGAGGAATACTCAGAAATATTGTGAATAAGGAAAAATCAAAAGACAAATACATAAATACAAAAACAGACATACACACAAAAATAGAAAGCCAGAGAGCGGCAAGAAGAAGTATATACAAAAAGGCACATATAAAGAGGCAGGGACCGATATATTTTAAGAGAATTGATGCATAATGCAGTTAGAATCATAATTGTTACATGCAAATCAGTTATGTTAAGCTGATAAGTAGTGTTGTTTTAATCTATATATATCCATTCATTAATGTTTCTTTAGCATAGTATAATACTGATATTTTGAATGCACAGTTCTTTTGATTTTGATTTTGTCAGATTTTTTTTGTAGCCGAAGTAAAAACAAAGTGTTACTAATTCTTAGACGTTTGAAAGATTTATAAGTTAGAAATGTTATATATACATATATATATATATATATATATATATATGTAAATTTAGATAGTTTTCTTTCAGGTCTACAATTTATGAAAATATAATAAACTTGAAAAAAGTCTAAATATCAACGAGAGGTCATCATTCCCACCCACTCCCTCCGTCTTATTCTTATTTATGAGAAGGGGAATCAATGGTGATTTTTTGATGTCTCTAGGAGGGGTTGTTTAAACTCATTATTACTCTCTCTCTCTATCTCTATCTCTCTCTCTATCTCTCTCTCTCTCTATCTATCTATCTGTCTATATATATATATATATATATATATATATATATATATATATATATATGTATATGGGATCTCTTTCTTAAATAATTGCAGGGCTCTGAGACAACTGCAAAGTACACGGGCACACGATTTCTCTTCTCTGTATGATAGACCCGTAGACTTTGTCACCAACCTAGGACAATAATAACTATGAAATAAAAACTGTGCTACCGACAACTTAAGTATTGTCAGCAACTGGTGGGGAGGGATACCCCTTTAGTCTTGATCGACAATCTTTCTAAAGATGGAGTCTCGAAAAAATGTCCGGTTTGCAAACCTTAACTTGCTTAAGGAGAAGGTGAGATCTGCCTATCGTTCGACCGTTTCACTTCTTCTTTGTCTTTTTGCCAGATACAGAAGTGCAAGCGCAGAGACAGCCCAACTACACCAGGGCTTGGCTTGGTTAACTGACTAGAATAGTGAAATCAGTATCACTTTCTCGCTATCTGTAGGACTTGGGGAACATTTCTTGTCACTAAGTCTCACATAACTAATCTTGATCGCTATTGTCTCGACAATTTGAGAGTATAAATTCGACAACATTTATGGATGATGTTCCCAGTTGTAGTACAGGAGCTCAAACTCTTCGGTAGCGAACGGCTGTTTCATCAACAGTTATATAATATCGTTTTTAAATGCACGTGACGTGCCCTGCATGGAAAGGTACCTTACAGTAATTCCCGGTGGGCTTTCCCGAGGCCATACCCCCACGGACCAAGTGTCGACCAATTATCTGGTTGTGTGAGCTAATTGTAACCAAACAAGAACCTCTTTGCCTTCCCCACGTTGCATTATACAAAAATGACACTGCAAAGTAAACGTAACAAGTATAAAGCAGTCACCCACCAGACAAATACTCTCCATCTCCGCCCTTGAGGCCAGTATTCACGGGGGCTTAGAACCAACATTAATGACGGAGAAAGTTTTCTTTAAGAAAACTTCCTTTATATCCTAGTACTAAATTGAACAGACATAAATCATTAATCTCCTCATACTACATTTACATGGCTGAATACCTCTGAATCTGCGTTAAAGACTCTGACAAACATATGCACGTCTAGGAACACTCTCCAATTGAATAGAGAACATAAGCTAGAATCAGATGATTAAGCTGACATGTGCTTAGGATGGACTTTTCAGCACAGCGTTAGTTACTCATATTTCTTATACCGTTCTCCTTCAACCCAGGACTGTACTCTGATTAACTGTGTCTCTAAAAGCAAACATACATCACTCTCACTTGACTCGATTTGGGGATTTTAATGCCCACCACAGTGACTGGCTGAGATTCTCCATCTATAAAGACGCAGCTGGAAACTCCACGTATAGTATCTTTATAGCGCACTTCCTCTCACAGACTGTCTGTTTCCCGACCCGCCCTCATGATCGTGTAGACTAGCAACCACCACTTTTGGACCTAGTCTTTAACTCATTGTTAATGGATTGTGTCACGAATCCACATATCCCGCTTGGGAACTGTGATCGACTTGCAGGCATGATTGATATCCCCAAAAATCTTGTTCAAAAGATGATAGGTTGTGTCTTAAAACGACGAGATACTACAACCAGGCTTAATTTTATATAATCAAGGATCACATCGGAGACTCTGCATGAAGGGATACCTTTTCTCTCACTGCTGATCAGTGTACAAATTAGCTAACTTCATAGCTCTGATCAGGCATAAGAGTACATGTACTCGATACGAAAATTCTACAGCACGCATAATCTCTACTGTTCAGAGGCAGAAATCATTCCAAAAATACGGTCGATTAAGAATGGGCAGAACATTATAGCATTAAGACAAATGTAAGACTGTTATAGGTAAAGTAAATAGAAGGTATACATATATTACCAGACTGTGTATTCAGTCGCAGAAACAAGGTGCTCGTAATTTATTGAAAATCGGCGATAGTGTGGAGTAAAATTTGCAATTGATAATATACCCGGTATCGATTCACAATGATGTCGTTTTCACGGCAACTGACAAGGCAGCACTACTTTCCCTAAGGTTTCGGCTTTAACTCAACTTTGGATTCTACAAACAACACCCTCCCAAATTTCCTGTTATAGACTGAAGCCACACTTGATAAATTGGTAATCAATCTATCTTATCTCCACGACACCGCCAAAGGACGGCATGCTCTTATATAATATATATAAATAAATACTCTTCTGAACTAGCCGCACTCATCTCTAAAATCTTCAAGAAATGCCTTGCTTACTCTTGCTTCTTTTGTAGCTGGAAAATTGCCTCTGTGGTACCAGTCATCAAGAATTCTGGACAGAGAACTGACCCTCAGAATTATCGCCCCTACAAGTCTTCTACCGTTAACAATCTTTGAAACCATCAATCACTATATCGATAGTCCGGAACCTCGTTAACTCTTAACTTCTTCCTGACTACCGTATGAATTTAGACAATCACGGTTTACTACCGATATTCTAACGATTATCTCCGACATCAGATACCATAAAATAGGCGAAGCAGGTTAAGCTAGGTGGTAGCTCTTAATAAATCCAAACATTCTGACAAGGGATGGCATAAAGATATTTTATGAAAATTAATTCATATGTTATTACCTAACGAATGTTTAATAGAAGTAGATCCTTCGTAACCAAAAGAACAATCCAGGTTCGCGTCGATGGTAGTTGATACAAAAACATGGCATATATGAAGGTGCACCCCAGGGATATATCCTTGGACCTTTATTGTTACTTATTTTGAGATACGACCTCCCTGATGATACTGTGTCTGAGATGTGTATATTTTCTGACGACACCACACTCTACTATCTTCATGTGGGCAGAACGGACGCGCAATGTCTGAGGCAATGACTGCATCATTAGAAAGTGACCTCCAATCTGAACTGGAATGGGGCCATAAATTGATCGAAACCTTTCATGCTGCTCAGAGTAAGCTCCATGTCTTCAACAACTACTATACATCTCTTCAACCACCGATTACCATGCCAAATAACTCTTTTCTTGAGGGGCCAACGTTCAATCTCCTCAGTCTAAATTCCCCAGGTAACATAGAGTGGAACAAATACATAGAATACATTGTCAAGGCTGCTGCAAAAAAGCGGAATCTACCTAGCGTGCTAGCACATTTCTCACAGTTGAGGTACTATATAGCTCTACAAAACCACCATCCAACGACACATGCATTATTGTTGTAACATCCAGGCTGGTGCACCATCCATTAGTATCTCCTTTTAAACGAGATCCACAACAGAGTCGCTAACCTACTAGGTCACCGAGTATCCACCAATATCCAGTTTCTGTCACAGTATAGCATCCTTTTAAAATATTTTAATTGAATGTGATCCGATTAGCTTGCTGCTCTGGTGCCCCCTTGACTTAAATACACTCGACCAACCCGACAATCAGCTAACTCTAATCCATTCAGTATTGAGGTACTCAAATATTAAAGAGTGTTCATCTCTAATAGCTTATTTCTTCGTGCATGCCGCCTTTTAAAACGTACTTCCCGGCTCCCTGTTTCTCCGACTGAACCCAGATGAAGAAATTTAAAAAAATTGTAAACAAGTATTTCGCTGCACAGCTCGTGATGGTGAATAACCCCCAAAATGTTACATCTTTATTCTTAGTAGTATCGTACGTCGAGAGTGCAACATGTTAAAAATAAAAGATAATTCCCCTATGCATTATCTCGCCGTTAGAGAGTGCGATTATTATCACCGGTCGACTAGAGTTGCACAACAGGGAAATGCCGAACAACGATCACTGCGAAAATAAAAAAACAGACGGTTCGCTACTTCGGGAAACTAGATTTTAACTATAAGCGTTTGCAGAACAAATTGTAGAAACCGCATATAGAAGCGTATACTTGAAGAGGTAGCTAACCATCCCGAATGAAATCATATTTGATGACATTGTAAAGAAACAGCATAGAAAAGTTCGCATCACCACTGCACGTCTGCGGTAAAACGGGAAAACATTTGAGGTCTGGACGACCGATCACCTCAGACTTGTGGGAGCATAGTACAACATCTGGATCAGCTTATACACTTTCTCCTGGAAGCCATGCTCACATAAAGCATATCAGATCATATATATATATATATATATATATATATATATATATACATATATATATATATATACATATATATATATATATATATATATATATATATATATATATATATATATATATAATTATTTTATATATATATTATATATAAATGAGTTGTTTCACAAATATAGTAGGCATTCTGGAGATTCGACAGAACCCAGACAAAATGAATAAAAACACATTTCGTCATTTGCTCTGTATTCTCTACCTAGACACTTCTATTTTTATCGTTGTGCACTTAATGCCAAACTGTGATTTGTTGCTATTCTACACTTTATCGATGAATATGTCTTAACACTCGTGTTTGGCTGAAATGATTTTTACCGAAGGCTTTTTTTCTTAGCTGGTAATTGGATAAACGCAAATTTAAGTGCATATTAAAAATCTATCACATATAATTTGCTATTTTAAATTGTATTTTGTTTTTATATATTTCGTTATAGCCCATTTATGAAACAACTTCTAAAACAAAAAAAAAGAAATATATCAGTGTTAGGTAATAGAATAGTTATTCAATATATACAACATTTAACAAGCGTTTATTCTTAGTTCTAATAGATGCATACGCTATTATAAATTGTGTAAGTACAATATAATTGTAGATACTTTCTTTATAATAAGTTAATACAATAATTATAGGATACGTCTTATATTGTACACATATGTATGCCTGTTTTTATGTGTTATATCAGATCATTTTATCCACTCTTAATCTGTCAGAAGAATTAACAACTTACACTGAATTACTCCATTCATGTATGCGGATGTAAACTGTCAAAGTTGGAGTGAGTGATTGTCATGTATTTGTTCACATAAAGCCACTTATGTTTCCATTCTATTTTATTTAGGCAATAACATACTCTTAAAAACACACTAATGTTATTCACATAATGTGACACACATTTCAAACATTTACATAAACACACATATATTTTTGAATAATATTCGATTATGACTGTGGAGTAACCCTCTTAGTGGGTATCATTCCAAGATCGAGTCTGACCGGTAGTAGCAGTACCTCTACGATTCACATTTTGGGGGTAAGTGCAATATAATGTTATATAAGCTAAATAATCTAATATCAGAAGATTGTTTCAAAATTATCTTTCTCAAAACCAATGATTTCATATAGGTAGTTTGGTTTGGTAGTTTTGTTTTACGGCATATCAACCCTTTTTGGGTTATTTAATGCCGAATCTGGTCATTATAGTAAAAGTTTTTATGCTTCAAGTTCTTTATATCTTCAAATGTTTAATCATCGTTTTTGGTTTGGTAGTTTTGTTTTACGGCATATCAACCCTTTTTGGGTTATTTTATGCCGAATCTGGTCATTATAGTAAAAGTTTTTATGCTTCAAGTTCTTTATATCTTCAAATGTTTAATCATCGTTTTTGGTTTGGTAGTTTTGTTTTACGGCATATCAACCCTTTTTGGGTTATTTAATGCCGAATCTGGTCATTATAGTAAAAGATTTATGCCTCAAGTTCTAAAAATAAAATAAAAAGGGGGGGGGGAGAAAGGGAGAGGGGCTGTTGTTTTTGTTTTTGGTTTTGTAGAACATAATTAAGTTTTACAAAAAAAAAAAAATAAAATAAAACCTCAATGTAGGTGAATTTCGTCTCAGGGAGCCACAGGGCAGCCTGATCTGGTATCAACAGGATTTCATATAGAAACATTTAAATATATAAGAAATGCAAAAAGCAAACATTGTCATAGTATAATAATTAAAATTTATATTGGTATACTCCTTCATACTGTTAATGACACATACATCTACATCATAATGAGAATGTCAATACATTAATCATGACATCGTTTAACAAAACAATGGAAATAAATAGTAAAACACACCTTAAGAGGAGGGATGCCGTTAAACTAGACACTGAAAGAAGAAAGAAACAATTTACAAACTACCTTAAAATGAACTTTATCTTTTTAGTTAAATATCTATATTTAACAGACCAGATGTTTGTAAGTAAAATATTTACCAAACAATTGACTATCGGTTCTACGACCCAGACACAACAGTGAAGGGCAACATATGTTATCATGTGGAAAACATATTCCGATTCTATGCCGACTGGAATGAAAAACAAAGAAAATATTTTATATAGGATTTTAAAATAATCATGAAACACACTGGTTAGTTTTTTTCTTCTGATCGGTGGAATTTTACTGTATGAATCTATAATACATCAACAAGATTAGATGAATTGAACATCACTTTACAATAAGGTTTGACATCTGCAAAGAAAACACTTATTTTATTTGCGCTATTCAATTGTATCAAGCGGATAGATAAATCTTGTTACACAGTTATGCATTCTAGTGGCGCCATCATAAATCAGCCTAAGTCGATAACAGGAAAATAAACGTTACGTTGATATATTTACCTGGGGTTATAAATACAATATATTCCCATTAATATGTATCATGCTATAAAATAAACCCGAATAGAAACTAAGCGTTTATCATTCTTTTTACAATGATCTGATTTATTAGTAAAATGAAGAAAAAATGAAATTAATTAGATTTTGTTGGTAAGTAATTCATTATTTTTAATGTGTTAAACATCTAGGTTATAGCAAGCACCAGTAACATTACATAATCTGGTGTTGTTTTAAACATAATGAGACTGTTTTCGTAAACAATTCATCTCAGATATACACACTCTTCTCTTCTTTCGTTTGCTTCACAGCATCTCACTGTTAAATCACCAGCTCGGTTGAGAAAAGCCATGCTAATGTATTGTTGTCTAGCACGGTTATGCCGGCCTCGCTGTTGGGTGGTTTATGTTTGAGGCATAACTCGATGATGTGATCTACTGTCTGCTCAGAGTGACTACAGTCGCAGACAGCTGAGTTCCCATCCTTTCATGGTCGCGGCGAAACGGCCGGCACCAGTCCTGAGGCAGTTGAGCATTATCCACTGCCGGAGAGGTAGGTCCATGCCTGGTAAGTTCTCCGGGCCCTCCATAACTCTGTGAAACCTTGATTTATCTACTGCCTGCCATTCCTCCATCCAGCGACGTTTCAGCCAGATTCGTTTTGTGACGTCACCGAGTGTTGAAAGCAGGAGCTGGTGGGCATGATAAAGAATACAACAACAATGACAGAGCTTCCAGGAAAGGTTTTCGAGTATAACTCATTTCCCTTTGCTTTCCTACAATGCTTCCATGCGCAGCAAGAAGCATTTTCTTCTGGTGGGTTGGTATTGCCGTCGCGATTTCGCTTTCGATATTTTCACAGATTTCAAAACAGGTTGCCTTGATAGTCCATCTGAGTGTGGAGATACGAGCACGTCACAAAGAGATATATCAATTTAATAAATACAAAGGTGGTCGAGTACGTCATTTTTATTGCAACTGCAGGATTCCTAGCATGTTATTAATACGTACCTTCCGTTGTTTCCTCGTAAACACAGCCATGTACAATATGCAATAATTACAGAGAACAAATGAGAGTGTATACTAAAACTACCACATTAGCATAATTAGATAATAACACGAATCACTTTTTCTCACACAGCAGACACCGCATATACTTTGGATATGTGCTAGACACATCTTATATTTCAAATTACGTGCGTAGGTCCGCCATCACAAGGCTGACACTTTGCACACTTAAACTTCATAAATACATCAAACATTACAGAGAAAAGAAACCAAAATTTACACCGGGCAACTTACGATGTGCTATGTAAAAGATATCTACCTAGTTGTAAATGTGATTTCAGTTCCTCTTCGACACTACTTGTTTAATGAAATATGTATAGTTCATTTACTGTAATATTACAAATATCGTTGGCAGGAAAAAGATTTGCTGAATAATAAATAGGTTATGCGGCTAACCACTGCAACATCGGCAAGAGAAAGGAAACAATGATATTAGATGCTCAGTTTCTTATCATCTCATTTCAAAAAGTCATCAATAAGAAAGATAACATGTATATATTCATCTTATCATATCGATATAGTGTCTATGTTCCTCGGCCGGTCAGACTTGAATATCAAATACCATTGTCTTAATATGTCATGCTTAAGTTCAACATGTTATTTATAAAGTTCGGTACACCTTCCGAAAAAAATATGGAAATCATTTACGATTTGCAATTGTTCGCACTAATAATTATATACAATTAAAAAAATACATCAGTAATTTACTGTTTATATATAATTCATCATTATAATTTGTGTTTACCTAAAGAAGAAAGAATACACACTGCTAACATTTTATTTCTTTACAAATTCCTTTCATGCGTTAGCGGGTATGACTTGCGATTTGCTTGTCTATTTCCCTCACATTTTGAAATGATTTCAAGACACAATGTTTTACGTATTCAATTCTGTGACACCAGACGAATTTATTTCTCTTAATTATAAAGGGGAATATGTTCGTCCCCCTTCTATGTATGGCCCTCTGCTACGCTTAGTGTTTAAATAGCCTTGTTTGGTGAAACGCGTACACCGTATAAACGCATCTTAATACTAGATGGCTTCATTAAAATGTATCTCACTTTGGCACGTTACAGAGTGACGTATCATTATTTTAGAATCGTCAACGAACGTTTACAACATATTATAAAGGTGGTTACGGTTCTCGCTATAAGAAGATGTAACTATGTTTTGAACGTTCGGTCGGTTTTTGATCGATAAACGTGCAGACCAGATAGCCGCATTTACAGCAATAGTGTTCTGATGTTCTTTCAACTCTGTCAAATTCACAGATG
This sequence comes from Sepiola atlantica, assembly GCA_963556195.1. Taxonomy (NCBI): domain Eukaryota; kingdom Metazoa; phylum Mollusca; class Cephalopoda; order Sepiida; family Sepiolidae; genus Sepiola; species Sepiola atlantica. Next base: position 119,088,247 of record OY744527.1, read on the forward strand.
TATCAAATCGAGTTAACCCTTCGATATTCAGTTAATACTTTCTTGAAACAAACGCAAAAACAAAATTCATCGCACGCATAATTGAATTTGAGAATCGATATTTAAGCAAGGTTATGGTTTTAATCTTTCGCAGATCGATTTTTTCCCAGAGTTGTATGCCTTTCAGTGTAGAAGAAAAGCTGGAGGATAATTTTCTGCTTGCATTTATATTTTGAATACGAAATCTTATTCGGAGAGCGTTTCGTGTCCCCAGGGAAATCAAATCTGTTGAATTATTTCAGTATGCCAGAAGCGCACCTCGATAAAATTGTTAACTTTAAGAATAAACATATTTGCAGACGGTGTCATTATGAACAGGCTCGGTGGAGATTATTTATATAAAGACAATAATAGGGTTTGTTAACTTTATCATAAGTAAGATAATTTATATGAATAATAAAGAAATAAGCTTAAATACACATTGAAAATAAGTAAGTGACGTAGTTAGTAGATAATGTCTCTTGTCAAAAATCAACCTTTAAAGGTTCTTTAAATGCCATATTCAGTTTTATTTCGAAATGTTTCTATGCGAAAGTGTTGTCTTCCCCGGGCTACGATCGACACATTTATACATAGCTATAGTCAAACTGTGTATTAATACGAGATTATACTAATTAAGATTGATATAAAATAAGGAAAACATCAATGTGCTTCATAAGGAAAGTTTACCCCAGCTTCATAGATCTTCCTAAATGCAGAATAAAAAGTAAGGCTCTTAAACTATATCTTAAGCATATAAGGCCAGTTTTACTTCAAGGTCTTAGGTCGTGAACACCCGTGACTACAACTACCAGTGTTTGCTTTTATTTTTACGCCATTAGAAAAGTGGATAATATGTGACATATCTGTTAAGAAATACCTCTTGAATCACGGAAATAAATTCAATGTATCTGTCCTTTTACGCTGAGTAGAGGTATCGCTATTTATTATTTTGAAATATTATGTACATACGTGTTCGTAGTATGTGAATACACTTTGCAAATTAGATTACAACCAAAAATTAGAAAGCCACCTATTTTCCAAGTGCTCACACATACATTAGACCATGTTATAGACTGATTTAATTAACATAGGATGGTTTACT
>OY744527.1:119094369-119236869 GCA_963556195.1 Sepiola atlantica
CTATTTCTGCTCGTCCAGTCGTTGAAATGTATAAAAAGATGCGTTGTCTGTTAGTGGGTAAGATACTACATGATAGTTTACTGCCGAATCTGTTAAACGTGTTGATAATGAAGTAGCCTTGCACGAGTTTATTTTTTTTTGTTTAAACGTAATATATATATATATATATATATATATATATATATATATATATATATATTAATTAACATGTTATAATAATATCAACTGGACCAGGTGTTGCCCGGAAGAAAAAAATAAGAACATGAATTGTAATTTGTCAACATCCCAGAGAACGCAAATAGGTTACATCGAATAATATTTACCACCGTAGAGGATTATATTTGAGTTGAACAAAAATAGAAATTGCCAAAGTGTAGAAGGATATTTCCTTCACTGACCGATTATGGAAAAAGGTTACTTGTATTGGGGCAGACTGTTAGCAATTTATCTTGTCCGTCATTGAAAGCAAATTATTGAAGAATGCGTACATTTTTATTTACGTTGGTAGATTTTCGACACAGGAAGAACTTACGTTATGTTTTACTCTGCCCTCGTCTAAGTTGTCAAATGTGACTGAAATTGAACTATGTGTAACGAATGTACATTTTAGTTTAGTCACACAAGATAAATACATCGTGTGTAATAATTAAAGAAAAATATGATCTGAATGTTGTACATAGATGTGGTGATTAATTAATAGTTTAGTCGCGTAAATCCTAATTTCGTATAGAGTTAAAAATGCAAAACAAATCTGAGGTGTCGATCGGTAAATATCGGTAAATATTGTTTGAAGGAAGTATGAGTGTAAAAAGACGAACCTATGATTATTTGGTATGGACCACGTGTAAAATATATATTATTAAAATGCCGAAAGTACGAAAATAGGTCACATTATTCGTAGAATTTTTAGAGACGCCAGTTTTTTATCCTTTTAACTGTCCTCAGTTGGGTAAAATAAATGTAATTCGTTCTTAAAAAAGATACTTAAAAATCGACGAATGCTAATTTAAATCGCATATGAGCAAAAGTAAACGTATGTATCTCTGTAATGTTTATTGGCTGCGATAATTTAAACACCTTTCATTATAAATTGTTGCGAATTGCTAGCTACCATATTGCAGAATGGTTCTTGGGTATAGTGTTTAGATAGTATTATTATTATTTGTTTATTATTATTATTATTGTTTTAATTAATGTTATTTGATATGCAAATTATCATATCACACGGTAGTCGTAAGGGTAATATATTATTATTATTATTTTATTATTATTATTATTATTATTTATTTATGTATATATTAGTGAAATTTTAAGCTGAATTATTTCGACACTTGATGATTGGGGAAATGGTAGTTTAATCAGTACAATTGGAGAGCCATGAATATCATAACTGTCCTGTTTTTAAATCTCCGAAACAGTTACATGGTAAAAAGCTGATGATCGCCGTGTTAATATTAGACGCTTAAGGTCTCCTGTTTTTGTTTCACTCTTAGATAATTAACCCCCCCCCTTTTTATTTTTTTTATTTACTTATTTTTTTATTTATTAATTTTCCAACGAATGTTAAGTCTGGATTTAGTTAGTTTCTCTGGGAATTTAAACTTAATTTTACTTTGTTTTTTTTGTTTTCTTTTGTTTAAAATGATTCAAAGATTCTTTAGACTATAAATATATATATATATATATATATATATATATATATATATATATAGAGAGAGAGAGAGAGAGAGAGAGAGAGAGAGAGAGAGAGAGAGAGAAAGAGGGAGAGAGAAAGAGAGAGGCGGGGGTTTGAGTGAGAGAGAAAGACTATGTATTAATATGTAAATGTAAAGCAGAAAAGAAAAGGACTCATGTAAAAATGTCTCGTACTTCCATGAAATTATTATTGAAAATGGAATGTTGCCGAAATGAACGTTGCAGTTCATTTTACCGGGTAGGTATTTGGAAAAATGTTTTTAAACCTTATAGATGTCATGTTTTAAATTGTGTAAGTGTGTAAGTATAACATGCAATTATACCTGACGAAAACGAATACTCATAAGATAAGTGTCTAAAGTCGAATCACTGAATATATGGTAGCCGATGTTTTGAATCACGAAATACTACAAGTAATAATGCTTGTTTAATGTATTCCGTTGCACCCGGAATGAGAATAAGTATATAAGTAATAGTTAGAAATAAGGTGATCCGATATTCAAAAAACTCCGCGGAATTTGAAGGAGATTTTATTGAGTGTGTGTGTAATGTATTGTATTATGTATCAACGTAATGCCAACTGATTAGACAATAATAAGAGTTCCAATTCAAAAAATATATGTTGTGTATTAGTTCCCAGTTTACATGGAGAGAGTAATTGAAACGAAGAAACTAGTTAAGTATTATATATATAGTTTATTTTAATATAATTTATTTTTCGGATAGACTCGTTATTTACTGACGTCGCGTATTAATCAAGCGATCAATAAGTGTGTTAGGGAAACAATAGATGTTTTATTAATTGATGCAGTCTTATTTACATACATTTCATTGTTACTCAGTAGGTTTACCAGCTTTGATATATGTAGAAGCAGTAGTACATAATGGTGATATTACGAAGTATCGTGTCATACGATCTGGTGATAAAACATGATAATGAAACAAATTAATAATAGTGTTACTCTAAAATTATGCTCATGAATATATTGAGCAGAGCCTAGAAAATGAGTATTGATTAGAAACAGCAACATACTTATTAAGATAACAGTAGAATCACAAACACCCTTTTGATGAAAACGCATAGTATATAGTATATCATTTTCGAACCATTATTTTACAAAGGATAGCGGACCGTCGCTAAAAGCCTATTGGCAAGTATATGTACATATTTAAGCGATAGGGACTGTTAATATTTGAGCGATCTACAAAGAATGTTTAAGTTTTAAGATGTAAACAAATTACATAATCATAGACCCCAAGTAGTCACTTACTGTGACCACATATTAAAACTCATTTTGGACGACTAAATTAAAACATAACTCACCAAAAAAGATAAATAACGAAATAAAGTAAGCTGTTTATAATATAAATATTAAACCTCATATATTCCGTGCTAATTAAATACAAAAAAAGTAAAATTCTGAGTGTTGACGATAGAATTAAGTGATTTCAGCGATAACAAAGTATATATGCGTTTGCGTTGTTTTCGTTTGTTTGACAACTTTGTAAGTGACGAGCTCCCAAATCTTTACGACAAAAGAGATAAACATTCATTGATTGCACGATACAGATACAGAAGATTGGTTTAAAGATTACTTTGTACATTGATCAACTACGAAAACAATAAAACAAATAAATAAATACCTTTATTCTGAGGATCGCCCTCGAGAAATAAACACAACCCATTCATTTTACATTGCCTCTCTGATACATATATTTATCATCTCTCTCGTTTCCCTCCTCTACCTCTCTCTCTCTCTCTCTCTCTCTCTCTCTCTCTCTCTCTCTGTATATACATGTATAAATATATTTAACATTCATTATTAATTAGTTAAAGAAAAGAATAAGGTACTTAATCGTAGATTCTGCAAACAAAAATATGAATAATGATATTTTTTAAATAAAATAATTCATAGCACTATATTTATATATATATATATATATATATATATATGTATATATATATATATGTATATATATATATATATATATATATATATATATATATGTATATATAGATATATATATATATATATATAGATATGTGTGTGTGTGTGTGTGTTGGGTGATCATTTTATCTGTGCTTGGTTATGTATATATATATATATATATATATATATGTTTATACATATATATGCATGCACTAATATACCCCATTTTTTCTCTTCTATATAATTTTTTCTCCTTCCCGTCACCTGTTGAACTTTTTCATTATACCATTTAGTGGTTTTAAATTATTATCTTTTATTTAAACAGATACCGACGTTTTCTCTTGAAAAGTAGTCGGTCGAAAGGCGCATCGGGGTTACATCTATTTTACTATGTTCTATTAAATCGTTTTTTTTTTATTCTAAAATATATATATATATATATATATATATATATATATATATATATATATATATATATATACATTAGCCTGCGTCAACATTATATACTCATAATATATAGTCTTTATACGATTGGGAATCATATATGTTGATATAAAATCAGTTATTAAAATAATATATATATATATATAGATGATATACACTAAGTTATGAAAATACATTTATAGAAGTTAAGTTACACGGAGACTTCCCCGTTTCTTCCACGGTTGGAATCGTTAGACTAAAATTCATGGAGTCAGTTGTACCGGGTGTTTTATATACTCGTCTAGCTAGGTAACCAGTCATATTCTTTGTTGTTCTCTTATCAAATCGTTGGGCTTCTCTCAAACAAATGTTCGGTTGATTTCACTTTCTATTTCCTATTCTATTGTTCTGTTTTCTATAAGGTTGTTTATCCCTGTTGTTTTGCTGTCCTTTTAGCCTATTGTTTACAGCTAACACATTTACATGGTAATTAGTTTATCAGGTTGTGTTACACTTTTATCGGAATTGAATCTTTCAGGTTAGTTATTTTCCAAGGGAATATGCTTCGTGGTATGTATATTAAAACACGTTTGTCGATTACAGTCGATACAACACGTGACGCAATTTCTATAGTATGCGTCACGTGATAGTTGATAACTGAATCGGTGTCCGTCAAACGTAGTAATATACATATATATATATATATATATATATATATATATATATATATATATATATATATATATATATAATGCACCTCTATTCATAAGGAACGTTCAACATTAAAAATGGTATGCCATATTGATTTTATACAGATTAATGTGAGAACGTAGTCTAAAAAAATCCGAAGCATTAAGAAAAGCACGTTTAGTGATTCATATACATATCTCAAAATCAATTTGTTTTCTGATGAATATTCGTTTTGAAACTTAAAGGTATGAGTTCGAGGGTCAGATTTTAAAGAAGGCGTTTTTTGATCGATGCATTGTCGAATCTTTAAAATATGAACCGTTCGGTCTTTGTAGATGAGTATATTTTAATATTAGATAGGAGGCGTGCTTGATACATAACCAAAATCGTATGACAAACAATCTCAGATGTAACTCAGAATGTGTTATTCAATGTAACATAAAAAGAGTAAATTTACTTTTCAGTTTTGCAAGTGGTGGAAGTATATTTACATACGTCTCTCTAACAACGTATTTATATATCTCATGATTTCATCTTAATATTACTGACACTGTATAGCATAACCATGATCATGAATAGATTAGTAAAATATGGTAAATTGCGTCTTATCTAAGAACTTGCGCATGCTAAAAGTATTTTGAGCAAGCGCATCGGAACGGCGAAGCAGTCACGAATGCCCCCAATTTTAAAAATGTTATTTTCCTGAGTACTAGACCAAATATACACGATATATTACGTTGTAATATTGGTGATTTATTTTCTGGTAATCTGGCAAGGACCCACATACATCGAAGACCACCTCTTATATGACATTAGAATTCGATTTTAATTATCTTGCGTGCTTTGAATTTCGTGGCATATACTAACTGTACTGGTGATTGTGTTCTCTGTTAGACTCAGTAATGATGTTGTACTACAAATGTTTCGTTTATTTAATAGAGCCTAAATACACCAAACTGACTGACCGCGGTCATGCAACACATGTTTTACCGGCACGGTATCGGAGACATGTTTAGTTGCCGAACAGACTCCTTTTTATACACACGTTTAACGTGATTTGGTGAGGTTTTTCATAAACGTATTCTATACGTATTATAGTAGTACAGCCTTAATATTAAAGCAATGAACAAATGCATAAACATGAAAGGAATGGAGGAAAAAAGCAAACATTAGTTTTATATGTTAGAAAAATGGAAAGTAAAATCATGATATTCCGGCAATCGTGTGTTTGTTAGTAACGCAAAGGAACCTCAAAGTTAGATTATTGACAAATCTGCGTATAATGTGCGTTATAATTATATCCAACAATGGTGTATATACTATATGGACATGTGTAAAGATAGCGAGGATAAAGACTTTAATACGTAGATGCGAGACTGCCTGGGCTCACAGATTCCCATAACTTAGGAGATGTCTATGATATCAATGTGGCTGATATCTTTTAGAACGTTATTAACTTATCCATTTACGGTAATTCTAAGGTATCTTAATCCATAGTATGACAAATAGCATTGGAAAATAAACATGTGACATTACACAATACATTATCTCAACGGTGTTTGCTGGTTCTCATGTTCTCAACATAAACGATGTTTGATCGTGCGGTATGCAAACATTTGTGCATTTTACATTTAATATATACATATAAATATGTATTACAGATAGGAAAATAGTGTTGTCTTATTTACGTGTCAGACATTCTAATCTTCCGTGCTCTTAACAAAGAAATGATGTTTAAATATGTAAGCATGACAGACACACGAAAATGATAGTTTTTAACTGAGCATGACAGACACACGAATATAGAGTTTCAAACTTAACCATAGTATACTAACGAAACTACAATTTCTTTCTAAAGTATTAAAGATCAACATACATGTTATTTCCGATTATTGTATAGAACTCAACGAGAATTATATTTCAAACTTAACATAACAGTACAAGAAACTCTATTTTTTCTTTTGTATGAAAACGCGCCGGGAATTGTATTTCATACAAAAGCATAACTGGCCAAGGAAACGATATTTCCGAATTTTGTAAAACAGATCAAACAACATGATATTTTACACTACAGCATGGTAGAACAATCTAGCGATTTGGTGAAATCATATTTCATCTTTTATATAGAAGTATATTTAAATAACACTTGTATCGCTGAATTAGTCGCTAGTGGTATTCTAAAGACAATGTGCATGCATAAAACAACTGCAGAATATGTCAGATGTGTAATTAGCTTACTGCACATCTCCAAAAAGAGAGAAATAATGTTGTGGAGGGAAATAGAGTTACATATTTCGTGAAAACATATTTTATGTATTTTAAGTTCAACAAAGAGCAATGAAAAAAGAGCGCGATAGAAGGTATGAGAGAAAAATACAGTAAGAGAAATAAAAATATAGAGGGAATGTACAAATAAAAATAGTGTAGTCGTTTGTTAGTTTTTTTTTATTATTATTTCTCTGTTTTCTGCTTCTGTATGAATGAGAAGACTTTCTGGATGGTATAAATGATGCATCCATACTTGTGATGACAAAGACGTTAAACCTAAACGCGTTCAGCTGGGCCGCGTACGCACAGACAGATAGCCGTCCGCGCACAATGATTCTCCTCTTGGCCACAAGAGATGGTTAGTTGCAGTTCAACCGTCAGATGCATTTACTTGTAAACATGGGTCCTTACCCGATCTTTATTAATGATCATCGACAGTTTATTTGAACAGCGTTAGGGGTGGAGCATATGCGTGTCGAACGAAATTCTTAACCTCAAAGGTCTCTGACTCATACTCGAGTTCGTGTCTGTAATTCGTATAATAGAAAATAACGAGGTTGATAAAATTCTCTGGGCCATCATCTCTCTGAATAATGGGCCAGACTGAGCCATTAATTATGGAGGCAAAATCAACAAAACACGATTATGAGTCTAGTAATCTTCGACATGGCGACTAATATTTGAAATTGGATCGACACAAACAAGTTGGCTGATACGAGAGTAACTTACGTCTAGCAAACTTTACAGACGTGCTGTAGATGTCGTAACGATCGGTTTGTGAGACAGTAAACTTTGACAAGTGTTTTAATCTTTCAAATTACAAACCTGTGGTTAAATGTAATGGTATATGTGTGGGTATTTGAGATTGTGTGTTTTTCTAGATGAGTAACATATAAAAATTCGAAGACTGAAATTAAAATGATCATGTTCTTGAAAACTGTATATATTTAAATGTTTAACAGAATAAACAATTTATTACGATCGAACTTAATTACTGAATAACTACTTATCATATTATTAGAATCTTGTAATCTTACAAAATATGGCGATTGTCTATCAAATTAGAATGTGTTCGATGCATATTACTAATTAACTCTAAATGAATCCTCTCATGAAATATCACAAATTGTGTTTAAAAATGTGTACAAATCATCTTAATCATCTGGTGTAGCCTATACACGATTATAATTAAACAAACATATACAAGGTAAGAAGCGCCGTTGTGGTTTACTTTATATTTAAGATGAGCACTCAGAAGATGTATCGAAATAATTTAATAGACAATGATATGATAATAATAGACAAAATATCAGAATGTCGTTTAATAGAAATTGTGATGCAAAAAAGAAAACATAGAAGAATAAGAATATAAAGATACAGGGAAAGGGGGAGATATATCGAAAACTGATAAAAAACGAATCACTGCCAGAAAGAGAAGACAAATAAGTAGTAAGGTAGAGTTAATCATCGCATAAAAGATGAACATGCTAATGGAAAGCTTGTCACATTCGTACCGGGGGCAGATTATGACTAAGAAGAACGAACGGATGCATACTCGAAAGAAAAACGTCATAACGACAGAGCAGAACAAATAAATAGAATAAAGTTGGCAAAACGATATAAAAACAACACCAGGAATGGGAAAGGTATTGAAAAGGGAGAGGAAACAACTACAAGATGGACGGCGATTGAGAAAGCAGAGTACAAGTTATGCAAGACGACGATGCGGCAACAACTGACTACAACATTTGTCGTTTAAATGTATTTCGAACGCAGTATTGTGTATCGATTAAATAAGTTTTACGCACACAAATCAGGCATTTTTATTTAAATAAAAAAGCAACCCGAAAAAAAAACACCTCAAAAGAATCATATTATATTTTAACCATGGAGATGACTGTCGAATTATGTTTAAGAATCTCCTCGAAATTCTAGCTTAATTTTAGAATTCTTATGACGTATTAAGCGATTATTGAGTGTTCTCCTTTGAGAGGCTCACAACTAGATTTTTAAAAACTGATAGACAAATACATATTAATCGTATCTGTTTAAGTATAGGTAAGTGTATATATGCTAACATATAAATTCGCCAAATGGTCGTATACTATTGTTTGTAAATGTGATAATTATTATTAACTGCAAACAAATGAATTTAATTAAAAGTATATTTGAATTCACAAATTGAAGAAAATAAAATAAATGAAGTCTAATGTAAAAGATATTCGACAGATGTTCACTGAAGACTTGATTACATTTTCAAATTATAACGCCCGTGTATATCTCATTTTTTTAAAAACAGGGGTTTAGTTTGCGATGTACATTTGAACACAACGGATTATCTGGTGAAGCTATCTGCTATAGATTTCCTCACCATTAACTACGTTTATATTTAGTAACTTACATGAGGAAAATACTTTATTGTTTGTAACAGAGTTTATATTCAAAATGGCCAATTTAAAAAGTAAAATACGTTTGTAAATATTATATTATTTCTAAACAAATACGCGCATATTAATTAGTTACGACTCTTTGAACACGTATTTCTATTTTATCAGTATAGTTATCCAATACCTTTTACAATGTATGCGTGTGTAATGGAATAATATATTGCTTGTAATAAACAGATACGAGTCGAGAACTGATAATGTGCATTAGGTCAATGACGCATTAACAACTTTTAACGGTAGTTTTGCTCAATGTCTGCCCGCTAAACATTATAAATATTTTTTCACACTTTTTTATTGTCTGTTTGCTGAAATATCAGGTCGTGTTTGGCTATTGAATTCCAAAGTTGAATACTTATTTTTAGTATGTCTCTCTATACGATTATTTCAAGAGACATGCATGTAAACCCGATAGCGAGATATACATTTGATGGACATACCTTTTGAAGTGTGTGTTCATACATGTTCTACAGTTCTCATTTGGCACGAGATCCGAAAGTCGATTGACAATTTATCATCAATTGATCCATATTATTCTCCTAACTGTTATATTGAATTACTCTTCATCTAAACTGATATGTTTGTTAATTATAAAAAAAATGTAATCTCAAGTAATCTTACAATAGATAGAAAAAGAAATTAAATGTTTTATAATTTTTCTATAACGTTTTTTAATTAATTTATTTTCTTTCATTTTATGCTGATTTTCTATATTTCATTAATTAAGTTTTTGTGTTGCTTCCTAATCCTGACGATACAAATAACACAAGCATAGTAATTATTTCCTCTTACAGTTATTGGTCTGTTTCATTAGAGTTCTTTAAAGTCAGCTCAGTTCATTACTTTTTTGGAAATTAATCTGGTCCGTTGTATTATGAATGTTATTCGGTCATTCCGTAAACATTGTGCGTTTGGAAAAATAACAATATAATCCGTCCATCGATTTTTTTCTTAATCCAATTCTTCATGATGATTAAGTGATTATAATTATGCAACTAATTAGTTTTACAGTTAACTCAGTAAACAAACTTATATAGATTTGTATTAAATCTGTTTGGTTAAATAAAATTAAAGATCGATTAGACTTGTGTATATGTAGCAGATTGTGTTTTCCACTTCAGCTGTTGCTATTTTTCCTGTAGTTCGAACACTTCTGCTAATGTTATATTTAACAAGTAATTACTTCTACTGTAGCTATATTTCTATCAATCCGAGTTTTTTTTAATTGATTTAGCTAGAATCAGTGATTATTTTTCTTCAGTCCCATCACCAGGGATACCACTCAGCAGTTGTAAGTGGAGTATTATCTAATAGAATATTTCAGAAACAACGCATATATTACTTAGCTATGTAGCAAGTGACACACGAATTTCCGCAAAAAGGCCGCGTAAGAAATGTACACCAGCCCACCGTGTGTATCTATAGAAATGAAATTAATAGAAATACACATGGAAACACTATATATATATATATATATATATATATATATATATATATATATATATATATATATATATGAGAAGCATACATCACACCAGAAATATCTAATGAAGAACCCTCAAAAGTACTATGCAGATGACGGAAGCTATCATGAAGGTGTGGCAGCGTCAGATTTGTTTATATAAACTTAGTAATGTATTTCTACATTGTTAATATCCGTCATGCTTGTCATGATGCTTTGATAATAATGCATGTCACTAGCTCGATACTATTCATTGTGATATCGATTAAATGTTCGAACTCGTATTTAATAGCATTTTCTATATGTTTAAACATATCTCACTTAATCTCCTTTTTGTAGTGGGTAATCCATGTTAATTTATTTTGAATAGTGTAGGGTTAGTTGTAAAATTACGTTTTCAAATAACATTGCTATTCAAATTGTATATGTAAAAATATGTGTGGAAGAAAAATGTGAGTATGGATTTCGATCTATAGTTATGCATTCATATCTCTATTTATATGCATGTCAATATATATATATATATATATATATATATATATATATATATACATATATTTTTTCCACCCTCTCGGTCTTCTAGTGTTGTCTTTTGAAAATGAAAGTTTTTCTTACGAAAATTTAAGATTACCTTTTACCGAACTTTTTATTTACCAGACAGTATTTACTATTCTGGTATTTTATAATTTTTCGTGAAATTATTAATAAATCATTTTGAGTTTCGTTTTCTCTCATCGTTTATTTCTGTTAACTTTTTCCATCTTCCGGCAACTACATCGCATTGCTACAACCTCGCACTACTAATCGTCAGTTATATTTACCAGCAATGCTTCAAGCAAGCTACAATCTCCTTTTATATATATATATATATATATATATATATATATATATGTATATATATATATATATATATATATATATATATATATATATATATATATATATATATATATATATATTGGAATCCATGGCACTTATTCCGTTATTGCTGACATTCTATTTCGCAATTAAATACTCTTGAATAAAACACAAATTGAATTATATGTGGTTATCACATAGTTGCTATTATTTCGAGATCAACTCTCACGCTTCTATGGGGTACTGTATGCTCAGTATAAAATATATGTTCTCTTGTGTACAGAGTGTTCGTTTACTAATATACGCCTGCAAATAGATACGCCAATAAATCAATCGTAGAAAACATATTCAGGCGTTCGGCATACAATGCCCCACTAATGTTGGACATGCCGTGGATTGAACATGACCTACTATTTTTAGTGAGAAGAGCGTTCAGTGAGGATAGCTGATTACGTACAATACACATCGCGGTTCGTCCAAAACCAACAGAACAGGTACCGCAACAATTATTCGACTCTTAAAAAACAAATTAAATCGATTGTAGATAACACTTATCACGCTTTAACGAACTTTCTCACCCGTCTTAGTAAGTATACATCTCAATAATTATTCTAAAGTAAAAACGTTCACTACTGTTTCTATAGTAATCTGATACCTACACATATTATATACGAGCCTTGTGATTAAGAATTTGGCGAGATTTAACAATGCTTAAAAGAGGTAAGTACCAGATATTTTCTTTGTTCTTTAGTATTACGATGGCGTTTTAGTTAGAAAGTGATTGATGGGTTTTCCTTTGTAGACGGATCAATTGTCGTGCCGAGGAAGAGAAAAATATCAACCCAATATCAAAAATACAATGATTAGATGAAGCAACATGCAGTCTTCACATCTAACACAACACACAACAGCATCGCATAAACTCACTTCTCTAATTATTGGCAGTTGTTGCTGCAATTGAATTCTTATTTTTACTTCATACATCATGTGTATATATCGTATCAACATGCCGTTTTGACTAAATGTAACATCTTAGAAACGCAATTAATGTTGTCTAATATATAGTATAATTCGAGCCATTCACATATATGTCTATCTATATATCTCTTTCTCTCTCTAGATACACATATATATACATATATATACATAGATATATATAGATAGATAGATAGATAGATAGATAGATAGGTAGATCTTTCTCTCTCTATATAAATATATATAAATATATATATATATATATAGAGAGAGAGAGAGAGAAAGATCTACCTACCTATCTATCTATCTTTATGTATATATATATGTATATACATAGAGATAGATAGATAGATAGGTAGGTAGATCTTTCTCTCTCTCTCTCTCTCTATGTATATATATATATATGAATATATATATATATATATATATATGTATATATATATATGTATATATATATATATATATACATACATATATATATATAAATGTACTAAACATGTCTAAAATGTCCGACATTTATTTTTACCATGCAAATTAGAGACGATAGGGCGGCGCCATTCTACACAGTAACAGAAGACACTATCATGCGCATATGTGAATTGTATCACCGTCTTCCTATGCGTTCGTCGCTGCCTGACGGTCGATAAGTTAAGTGCTACACAACGTGTTCGTCGGATTACCGATTCTCTCAAGAAGAGTGCAGCTGTTGTTGAGAAAGTGCGAAATTTGGTGATCGAAGATCGTCGTTCAACCGTGCGGGAGATCGCCCAAGAAGTCGGAGTTATTAAAGATTTCGCACATGTAATTTTGCGTCAGATTTGAAAATGCACAGGGTGGCTGCGATATTTGAGCCCAATTTATTGTCGCAGGAACCAAACGATCTGCGTTTTCAAGTTGCACAGTGCCTTCTAGAAAACCGGCAACACTGACCCTAGGTTTTTGTAGAAGGTAGTAACAGAAGATTAGTTATAGGTGGACGGGTACGACGCAGAAACAAAAAGGCAGTCGTCGAAAGGGAAGCATCCCGAGTCTCCAAGGCGAAAAAAGTGCGACACGTTCAAAGTAAAATAAAGGTGATGCTAAATGTCTTCTCTGATATCCGTGGAATTGTGTATCACAAAAACGCACCGGAAGGACAAACAGTGGCAAAGAAGTTATATCAAGATGTTCTCCGGCGTCTCTGTGACGCAGTTTGGCGCCAAAGTGCAGACATGTGGACGTCGAAAAAACTGGTAAATGCATCACAAGAACACCCCCGAACATTCATCCCAATTTATACACTCTTTCCTGGCAAAACAAGATAGTTCAGTCGTTCACAAACCTCACTACTCTCCAGACATGGTTCCTTTCGACTTCAGATTTCCAAAATTACAGACGCCACGGAAAGGTTTCCGTTTGCATACATGAGAATACATAATGCGAAAAGCGATGGTGGAGATGAACTCCGTTTCAATAGAATACTTCCATGGGTGTTTCAGGTAGTAGATAGATCAGTGAGCCAAGTGTGTGCAAGTACAAGGGACCTACTTTAAAAGGGATTAGTGCCCCAACCCCTCTCAGGTATTTTACATACTTTTTTCTGGCCTAAGGTCGGATAATTATTACTCGTATGTATATATATATATATATATATATATATATATATATATATATATATATATATATATATATATATAAAATGACGTAAGAAGCCCTTTTTAACAATGCGTGAAAGAATTTATTTCTTTTTTTTCTTTTTCCAATCAATTTCGAAGTTTACAAACTTCATCTTCAGGGATGTATTTTTTTTTTTTTTTTTTATAAAATAAACAAACCTTTACTTTTGTTTATAAGTAGCATCGAGATGGTGTGACGCTCTCCACCAAGATGGAATAGGGCGGAAGTGAAAAATATTAAGAACGATTATGCCAGGGGCAAGCCGGGAGTTATAAAGATATTGTTCGTTCTTTTTTTTTTTTTTTAAGCATTGAATAAAATGTAATAAAATGACGTAAGAAGCCCTTTTTAACAATGCGTGAAAGAATTTATTTCTTTTTTTTCTTTTTCCAATCAATTTCGAAGTTTACAAACTTCATCTTCAGGGATGTATTTTTTTTTTTTTTTTTTATAAAATAAACAAACCTTTACTTTTGTTTATAAGTAGCATCGAGATGGTGTGACGCTCTCCACCAAGATGGAATAGGGCGGAAGTGAAAAATATTAAGAACGATTATGCCAGGGGCAAGCCGGGAGTTATAAAGATATTGTTCGTTCTTTTTTATATAAAAAAAATACATCCCTGAAGATGAAGTTTGTAAACTTCGAAATTGATTGGAAAAAGAAAAAAAAGAAATAAATTCTTTCACGCATTGTTAAAAAAGGGCTTCTTACGTCATTTTATTACATTTTATTCAATGCTTAAAAAAAAAAAAAAAAGAACGAACAATATCTTTATAACTCCCGGCTTGCCCCTGGCATAATCGTTCTTAATATTTTTCACTTCCGCCCTATTCCATCTTGGTGGAGAGCGTCACACCATCTCGATGCTACTTATAAACAAAAGTAAAGGTTTGTTTATTTTATAAAAAAATAAAAAAAAAATACATCCCTGAAGATGAAGTTTGTAAACTTCGAAATTGATTGGAAAAAGAAAAAAAAGAAATAAATTCTTTCACGCATTGTTAAAAAGGGCTTCTTACGTCATTTTATTACATTTTATTCAATGCTTAAAAAAAAAAAAAAAGAACGAACAATATCTTTATAACTCCCGGCTTGCCCCTGGCATAATCGTTCTTAATATTTTTCACTTCCGCCCTATTCCATCTTGGTGGAGAGCGTCACACCATCTCGATGCTACTTATAAACAAAAGTAAAGGTTTGTTTATTTTATAAAAAAAAAAAAAAAAAATACATCCCTGAAGATGAAGTTTGTAAACTTCGAAATTGATTGGAAAAAGAAAAAAAAGAAATAAATTCTTTCACGCATTGTTAAAAAGGGCTTCTTACGTCATTTTATTACATTTTATTCAATGCTTAAAAAAGAAAAAAAAAGAACGAACAATATCTTTATAACTCCCGGCTTGCCCCTGGCATAATCGTTCTTAATATTTTTCACTTCCGCCCTATTCCATCTTGGTGGAGAGCGTCACACCATCTCGATGCTACTTATAAACAAAAGTAAAGGTTTGTTTATTTTATAAAAAAAAAAAAAAAAATACATCCCTGAAGATGAAGTTTGTAAACTTCGAAATTGATTGGAAAAAGAAAAAAAAGAAATAAATTCTTTCACGCATTGTTAAAAAGGGCTTCTTACGTCATTTTATTACATTTTATTCAATGCTTAAAAAAAAAAAAAAAAAAAAAAAAAAGAACGAACAATATCTTTATATATATATATATATATATGTATATATATATATATATATATGTGTAGTTGTTCGTCACATCGCAAGCGCGACGATGACCAAATGGTTTCGACAACGACGCCAGTAGATCAAGAACATCATTGTGTCTGTGGGCTTATGCTTCATTCTCTTTTCACAGGTATTTGCTGTTCAAGAGGCCTCGGAGAGCGCAGCGCCTCTTTTAGTCACTGTCCTCTGACCAGTTCGACTTGAGGCAATTAAATGTACACGCATAGTAGTTGAGTCATCGTTTAATGTAACTACATTCAGGTCATTGTACACATTGTTTTCAATCTTTAAATGTTAGTATCACTCGCCCAACTGACAATCTATATTACGTTTATCAGCACCCCACCCGGACTTTAATAAGAGGTGACTAATGAGTAAAAAATATATGTAATTCCATATTATACTTAATTGTTTAACTTTAAATATTTGTTATTGGTATAATTTCAGTGTTTACCATTTCATATCTTTTAGTAAATTGTGTTACAATGTATTTCGGCGAAGTAGCGTAGTAGCCTAATTTTTGTAAAAGTTAACACAAACGTATATGTTTAAATATTATTTCATAAGATATATCTATAAATATATAAAATTATTCTATATGGTATATATAGGGTTGGCAAAAATAAGGGTCCTATTTTAAAAAATTCATAACTTTTTTATTTATTGATTTTTTTTTTTTCGAATAAGTAAAGGACCCCTTCCGAAGCAAGCACGAGCCGTATTAGCCCTAAGGAACGTACCCTCATTTAGAAAACATTATTTTTGCTTAAAAAACTCAAAACAGTGTAAAAAACAATACTTTAGTTTTTGTAAGTTTTAAGAAGTGTTTTTCGGCTAAAATTTGTTTTGTTTATTTCAAAACATCCCGGAAGGGTCAGTCTACACAAACATAAAGTTTGGTGAGTTTAACTTTTATTTTGTGGAAGTTATTCAAATTCAAGTTATTCAAATTTAAAGATAGAATCTTTATTTTGGCCCACCCTGTATATATATATATATATATATATATATATATATATATATATATATATATATATATATATATATATATATATATATATATATATATATATATATATGGGAGGTGTATAAGAGAATGGAATGTGCAAATTCAGTTTGAAATATTATGGAATCTATTAGAATTTAAATATTTCAGCTTAGACGGTAGAGTCACAATTTATTTTAATATTCTCTGACATAAAATGAAGTATCATTTTATCAAGTTGATAACAAAATTACCATTTGTATTGAAGCAGAACATACAAATTAAAGAATGAGAGAACACTTAAGAAAGTGAAAAAGAAAAATGTAGATACTATGATTAAGAGGAATGCAAATATGTCCGAAGTTGAGTAAATAAACATGCGTGCCCATAAATGTATGTGAGGATGAGTATTTTTTGTGATATTATTTTTATCGTGAGAGACGATTATTTCTATCTCTGTTTCTATCTAATGTTTTGTTTCCTTCCCGATAGATTTTCTTATCGAAATACGCGACTTCTCGCTTTTTACATTGTGCCTTTTATAAGTCTTGTTTGTTTTCGCTTTCTCGCTTATTTAGCTTCTGGATGAGATGGCTGCAATTGCTTGAAAAACGAAGAGCAGAAAATTAAGGATAAATCACAACGAGAACAGAATATGAACGAATAAATAAACATGTACCACATTGAGAGAAAGATATTGATAAATAAAACACACATAAAGGATCGTGTTTTTTATTTTTGATGGTAGAAATGTATATAGGACGAGAGCATGTCGAGTGGAAACAAATCGTCCGAAAAAATAAATGTAAATAGGCTAGATTGTTCGCTGGGAACACATTTTTTTTGCTCTTACTTATGTATAGACCTTCCATTGAATGGCATCGTGTGTTTATACATCTATTGTCATCATCAGGAATGTTGGTTTGGTACATGCATAATCAGAAAATAACACCTACGAAACTTGAAACCGACACTTCTCTCTTTTCGTTTTCTACTACTTTCTCTTTTTTTCTCTATTTCTCTCTCCCTCACATTATATATATATATATATATATATATATATATATATATATATATATATATATATATATATATACATATGTGTGTATATATATGTTTATTTATATATATATATATATATATATATATATATATATATATATATATATACAATATAAATTTTAGGCAAATACTATTACATTAGTTTTACCTACATACGCAAGCGTTTCCAGCTTTCGCTCTCATTAGTTTAGGGGAATGTACTCTCAGACGGGATCAATGTTCAAACTCGTGCTACAGAATCAAGTTAGACTCCGCAAGCAAGCGTCATAACAATACGGCTAAAAGGCATTACTCGGCCAAGGATAGAATGTTAAGTTATATTTATGCGAAAAGAAGGAGCATATAAAAACAAGTGACTAAAGTAGTCAACGAACGTTCTCGGAATATGCCTTATAGCAACGTGCCAGTTTATTTTTAACTTCCCCGAAGAGGGCTCTACTTCAACTTTATTAAATAAGGCTTATAACAATATACATCCTAAGTAAATCATATTACATTATTTTCACGTACACACGCCAGCGTTTTAAGAGTTCGCTATCATCAGTGTAAGTAATGATAATCTGAGACGGTCGCGATGTTCGATCCCGTGCTACAGAGTCAATTTATACTCCACAAGCAAGCGGCAACTCTACGTGAACAAGCAGTTTAAGTAAGATAATAATAGATTATATTATTTCTTACATATTTTCGTGTAGTAGTGTTGGTAATCAGGCAAATTTTGTCCGAAATCGGATAAGACATAGCTGTGTACAAGATCAGAAAATAAAATATTATTTATCTGTTAGAATTCTATTTCAGAGAAGGTGGGTATAGAAATGGAATCGGTAATACGACAGCATAAGGGGTTAAGATAAAAAGATACGGTTGAAGGTCACGAGAACATCATACACGAAATGTCTGACCGTGTTGCTGGACACATAGTGCAATTCTTTATAACAATAGCACCACAAATATCGTCAAATACTTTCACCAGAAACAGCTGAATATTATATATAATGTGCTAAAGTGTCTCAAACACTTTCTGTATCTGCCTGCTTTTTAATTGTTTGATTTACGAAGTCTAGGACGTATATTATCATGCCATAATCTTCGCGATTTACGTAGTATTATATCCTGATTAAACATTAATTTAAAGAAACGACCAAATGCACATAGATCTTTAAAATGCCTAGCGTTAATCAGATAGTACATCAAACGGATGATACAGACGTTCAGTTTGTAGACTTATCAGGCATTAGCTTGATTCGATTCTCACTGCCAATAATCAAATTGTCGGAAATTGTAGCACATTTTGGATTATTTACATTTAATACAGTTTAAAGATTATGAATGTATAACTGACAATAAGGACAATAACAACAAAGTTAATATTCGAAAACTACTATTTAGTGTAATGTGCACACTTTCAGAAAAGATTATGAAATATACGATTAAAAAAATGTAACAGAATTAGCCTTGTTAACAAACATCATATGTGTACACTCTTCGAATTCGATTACAAAGTTCAGTTCTGCTACTGCTTTCCCCTTGAATAGCAACGTGTCGTCTGCGTACGGCACACATTAAAAAAACATTTGTGCATTTGTGCATTTGAAAATATCTTAATAAAAAACATATGAAACATTAAGAAAAGATTACACCAATGGATACAACCTAACATCACTAAATAAACAAACTAAAATTCGAATTGGCACGTGAACCAACCTAAACGAGATAACGGGTATTAAACATTTGTAATTGCAAATAAAATTATAAACTGTGTTTAATGGTTTAACTAAAATTCCTATCATGATAATACGGTAGAATTAGGAACTTTACATTGAACAAAAATGTATGTTTTTTCATTTATTTTTTATTAATGTTTTTTATGAAACCTTCATTGCATAGTAGGGCAATTAATAAGGGATTTAGTAGATACTACGTAATGGTGGCTTTACTTAGGGTTAAGAGATTTACTTTTGTATTTTTTTTAGTGTTACACTATTAACCAATTTTAACATTGGTCCAAGAGGTTATATGTAAATTACTAAGAAGGTATGATATTTTGTGCCTTAAGATAATTGAGGTTACTTGTGTTTTGTTTAGAAGTTTACTTCTATCACTAAATCAAATTATATCAAGTTATTCACTTAGGCATACGTAACAAGTAGATTTAAGGAATTGTGGGTGCTGGTTTTTCTAATAGTGTTTCAAATCACTGCTGATGGTTGATTATTATCGGCTAGTTCCCAGTAGTATAGAAATAGCGAAGTTCTATTTTTGTATTTAGAATTATGAGCAATTATGGCCGGGTATCTTTCTTTGAAACTGTTACCAGCCATGCCTATCTAGTATTTTCTCCGGTGTAAGGTTTTATTAGGTTGAAATCGTGCCCTGATAGACTATTTGGGTTAATTGTCAATGTTTTTGCAGAATACATTTTGTGTTCAAACAGTTACAAATCGTAATGTTTCTATATTTTACTTTAGTGTTTGTATTGCCATTTAAAATCTTATCGTTCTGTTTTTGAATTATTCCATTCTATGTTTTCGCCAGAACTGTAGCTTAATGTAAGGCTAGTTTTATTGAATACTAGCGGAACCCGTCGCCCGGCGTTGCACGGGAGAAAGTACTACCTATTGCATGACGTCGAATAAAAAAGAAACGGCCTACTGTTTTTTCTGCCCCGTCTACCGTGTTGGCGAATGTTTTAAATTAAAAAAAAATAGAAAGAAGTGGCAAAGTAGACCGGGATCGAACGCTAAAACGCGCGATAATGAAATCTACCTTCTTACCGAGTACGATAAGGTTTCGGCTCACAAATACATGTGTAAATAGGTCAATTAACCTAACTTTCATTATTGGCATGCGTGTTAAATTAATACCAGGCAAATAATGAATGACAACCGCTGGTTTGTGAAAATTAAACTGTGTTTATTACTTCCTGGTGTCGATGAGTGTAGTCACAGTACACAATTGTTAGGGAGAAAAGTTTTTGCTACCACCTATATGGAGTTGTATTTTCGGAGAGACGTTGATGGTGGGCCAAATGTAATATTTAGTGTTAGGTAGAAAAAAATAATAACACATTTACTAAAACACGCTCGAGTGAATAAGTGCAGTATAGTGGTGAGTGTTGTAGCCTGTGATGCATGTGGTTATTTTCCTATACTCCGAGAAGGTACAGGGGAAAAATCGTCTCTACTTTATATATTAGATTACATGTAGTATGTTATTAGAGGGAAAATGTTAGTAAATTTACTCAAGGAAAGTTTGCCAAGTTTACTTTAAACAATGTTATTAAATGTGGGTGTAAAGCAAATCATTATAGTACATCTTCTATTTCATGTTTATTGTTGAACGTTGCAGGTTTGATATATTTAATGTAGGTGGTTTATCCACTTTCTGTTAGTGTTTAATTGTGAAAGGATTAAGTGCGGTAATAATAACTTTATAAGAATACTTATTGTTGATGGTTTCAATATATTTAGGGTGTGGGTTTAATTATTGTGGTTTGATGATCAAGGAGTGGGTGGGCATGCCTTCGGTAGACATTATCTGTAGTATAGGGTTCAGACGTATGATTATTCACGTTATGTGATACATCTAAAAAGTTAACTAGTGGGATAAATAATGTAATTTCATTATCTGTAGTATGGTGTTCAAACGTATGATTATTCAAGTTAGGTGTTACATCTAAAATGTAAACTAGTGGAATAATTAATGTTATTTCATTATCTGTAGTATAGTTTTAAAACGTATGATTATTCAAGTTATGTGTTACATCTAAAATGTAAACTAGTGGAATAATTAATGTTATTTCATTATCTGTAGTATAGTGGTCAAACGTATGATTATTCAAGTTAGGTGTTACATCTAAAATGTAAACTAGTGGAATAATTAATGTTATTTCATTATCTGTAGTATAGTGGTCAAACGTATGATTATTCACGTTATGTGATACATCTAAAAAGTTGACTAGTGGGATAATTAATGTAATTTCATTATCTGTAGTATAGTGTTCAAACGTATGATTATTCAAGTTATGTGTTACATCTTAAATGTAAACTAGTGGAATAATTAATGTTATTTCATTATCTGTAGTATAGTGTTCAAACGTATGATTATTCGAGTTATGTGTTACCTCTAATAAGTTAACTAGTGGGATAATTTATGTTATTTCAATCTTAAGACTAAATATTTTTATTTCTCTAAGGAAAATCATTTTCATTCTTAAAATGTTTGCCCATTATAGCATTTGAGTGTTTTACCCTAGTAATCCGTCATCTCTATACGATTCTATGGATTCTGTGTTAACATATTTTCTAAGGCTTCATTGTATGCAGAGTTCAATTAGGTGTCATACTTCTGCTGTACTAGATGGCCGATGGCGACATCTAAATAGCTCGATTGGTAATGTTTACTACCATTGTTCTTGTTTACTGAGTATTACCATATATCTACATTTCCTAATAATATTGATTTAATCTTCGGACATAGCAGGGAGAATGGTGGTTAACTCAATAATATTTTTAAAAATGTTTTTGAAAATGGAGGGGGAATAATTGCTGATATCAAATTAGATAAATAAACAGTTTTGATAACATCTTTGAAAGACCATGTGTCTGAATATTTATATTGAACAGTAAAAAAAATGATGCAATTTTAACAGATAAATATCATTGTATGTTAATACAATTTTAAATGAATAACTTTTTTTCAGAAGCGACCTGACACCTCGGGGCTTATACCAACAAAATTAAAAAGTATGAAGAAGAGTAAGTCTCGCTTGTGAAATAGATGTATTTATCGAAAGTTTTTGCCCCATTTTTTATTATTAAAACATGCGCCATTTTTAGTTTTTTTTTAAAATTTCAATATAAATATTAAAACATGGTGCTTTCAATATGTTCTAAATTTCCGTATTCAAAATGCGACAAGCAGTGCACTAACACTGACCGAATTATATTTCATGTTTAACTATCGTCTCTATAAACTTTACATGTTTTTCATAGACTTTTCCGTTGATCTGACTCCTCGGGGTTCATACCAAGAAGAAAAGAAATAAGTATTTCTCCTGAAATAATGTATTACTGGAAAGTCTTAGCAAAAAAAAGTACTATATCATTAAACATTGAAAAATTATTTTTAATTTTTACATGTCAATATATATATATATATATATATATATATATATATATATATATATATATATATCACTATGGTTACTTCTCTCTTCCACTCATTATATCTCTAACATTTAATACATCTCTCTATCTCCCTAAATGTTATACTCTCTATGTCCCTCAATCTTAAAATATATATTTTTCAATTATGCTAAACAATCATGTTTTTATGTATTTTCTCCCTCCATTCACTATTAGTCTTGAACAAAGTTTGAGAAAAAGAAATAAGTACGAAATAAACAGCTTCCTTTTTAGCAGAAAACAAATTAAAATGTACAAGGCTTACACTTTTTATCACAATTAAAATTACTTACCGCTGTTCACAAAGCATGTCCTTTTTTACTCTCTGTGTATGAATATAACAGTTATTGTTCACTATTACCTGCTCATGTCCACACTGACTCCAAAGATGTAAAGTTATTAAGTTTATATTCTGTAATTTCTGGAATCGAACTGGTCATACAGACACACGGATATACAGAGTAAAACATAATTCAACTTGCATTATCATACAATTATACAATAAATTAAATACATTGGGTTTCTGCTTTGAATTTAATTTATGTTGGGGAAAATAGGAAATAGGATTTAGAAAACATATCATAAAATAAAGAAAAAGAAAAGAAAAAAGAGAAAATAATAATCGTGTAGATTAATATAGAAAGGAAAATATAATTAAAGATACGACAAACACACAAAACCATAAATAACAATCTTTACTTGAAACAAAGTGAACATATTCGATTCATATTACGCTATTTTGATACACCCTTACAATATAATGAATCTATTTTATGATAAATGTATTAAAATATTAATAAATGTTTGTCTTCAAAGGTGGTACATATATTCGCTCAGCATTTATTATCCAACAGTAGATAACAAATATTAATTTTACTATTTTTATCGCTCAATGGAAAGATTGATTCATCTTAGACTCCTTTACATTCTTATCATTTGTCCTGATAGAAAAGTCGGCAACAATTCAGAAAAAAACGAATTTGTATAATATTACAGCGAATGTGAACAAGTGCAGAGGGGAAAAACATTCAGTACAAGGGAAAAACACTTCTAAGAATATTTATTGAAACTGGAGGTCTTTAAATAAACGAATCGATATTTTTTTCTGTTTTTCATTTAACGGTAATAGAGTTTATCTGGGTAACATTTCCTGTGTTTACTATTTTATTTTCCTCTTCTTTCCTGGATAGGTGATTGTCTGGTTCGTCTGTATCTGTCAGTTTGTAAACTGGTGAGGGAAACAGGCGCATTGAGTCGGCGTTGGTCGTGTAACGGCGGCCAAGTGTCTCGGCATTATGTGTTGGCGCTAATAGACAACACTCATAATTAAAGATAAGAGCTCAGAAAATACATAAATCAATGGGAAGCAAATAAAGTAAAAGTAAAAAGTAAAGACAGTGATAAATGATCAAAATGAATATAAAAAAGAACAAGTATTTTTAATATGTCAATTCAATCGGCGCGTTTATCCTTTACTGTTATGCTATTTAAACATGATGTTTTAACATTAATATCAACCAAAACGATGTTTGAAAATTTAGCGTGACAGAAAAAAGAAAATTGAACTCTAAGCTCATCACGCAAACAATATTCTGTTTTAAAAATAAAGTTAACAGCCAAACTAAAAAGTTATTTCAACAGTAAGCCTCAATCTAGTTCAAACCTTGACAACATAATGCAAATGCTATTTCATACTTTAACATTACAGACCGACAAAAATGATAATTAAAAGTTTAGCGCAAGAGAAATAATTATTTTATTTTTATTTTCTATGTGATAGGCTGAGAGACAGACCGATTCTCATTGATATTTTAGTAGCTATAGAAAAGTAAACTTCGTTTTGCCACGATTCAACATTTTACATCAATATCAATTAGAACATCAACTATGCGGAATCATATTAACTATTATTTACGATTGTGTATAAACGGGCAATGGAAAACATTGTACTGGCATACTTATTGTGTGTATTATACTATAATAATACCTGTCTACGGACACATTTAATTTAATTTTATTCAATGGACTTTTTTTGTTGTCGGCGATGTTAAATCGAGTCTAACTTTCTCAAATGCAGTAATACGCCACTGGTCACAATCGATAACATTGCATGTGAAAACAGCAGCTGTTAAGTACAGTTTTATAACTACCGTTACGTATTTGGTCAGATTTGTCACTATGTTTTATTTAGTACGACTTTACGTCCACATTGCTTGATCAATCGTTAGAAAACGTGTTCAAAATATAAGGCACTGTCTAACTTATAGCTGGCTTTATCTGGAACTATGTAGAACAAAGATAAAGATCACGATCAAGAGAATGAAAGGGATGCAATTCAGTTTGTTGTCTGTATCTAGAGTGTTGTTTATCATGCACAATAAGTAATTGGCCTATATTCTAATGAATGTAGCCCCAGTTCTTATATAATATTTATCCCGACATTTGATCCTAAAGGCTACGTTTAATTTTTATTGTATTTTAAGTTACGTTGTTAGCAAGGGGTATATAGTCTAATGCCTAAACTATGTTCCTATTTAAAATACAGTTTCAGTATCTAAGAGAATAATTTAATGTTAACATCATATTGATCTGTAAACTAATGTTGCTATTAACATGTTTATTTGAAAAAGCTGTGCTTCTCTACGTATCTTATCTGTGTTTAGCATAGCATCTTTAATCGTTGAGTACATGAGTTAAGTTCATAATGTGTTCATATATTTTGATGTCGTATTTTATGTTAAACACAATTGTAAAACGATTAACTCAAACCAATATATGAATCTACAAATCTGAAGCTTATATGTTCATTGACACCCGTTTAATAATGACATGTATATTGACATAGTTGCTGCGAACATACAGGTTAATCGACTATAGTACAAACAGTAAACACTTTGCGATACATAACGCTCTCTCACTCCCTTTCTTTATGTATGTGTTGGCCTTGTCAGTGTCAAAGCGTTAGATATCCATCTATGAGTCAATCGGTGATCTGAGCCTTCTTATTTATATCCATATGTCGATCGCACACAACTGTTTCGAATTTAGTATTGAAACATTTTACTTCTATCTAGGTTCGCAGGTTTAACTAAAAACTGCACTCAATTAGAAGTTCCCCATGTTAGAATAGGTGCTGTTGAGAGTGGCATTATACATCCGCGCATAATAGTTAATACAACAACATATACGAGACTAGTAATCTGAATATTCCAAATGATACCAATTATCAATCCTCATGTCAAATAAGGGCCGCCCTTAATTTTTAGGGCATATTGACTGAGTTTAGTTTATTTTAGCCCATTACATAGTTAATGTCTCATCGATTTATATAAAACGACTACTTTAAAATAAATAACTGTTTTTCACTAAGCAATTATGTAATTGAATACAATATGTATGATGAGCGCCTATGTATTATGCTACCTATGATATATTCAAGTACAATGAAAAATGGCTGCCATCCACGCTGTATATCTACAGGTTACATGAATTTGAATTAATACATGGAAGATTCTGCCATGCCTGCTGCAAATAAGTACGACTTTATCTATCGGACTAAAATATTTCTCCGCCTGCTATTATCATATATATCTACAAAGTCACCATTACCCACGCATGGAGTATTGGTGTCACATCATGGCTAATGCACTAACAACTCGGTTCTCTCTTTAAGGCATCGTAAACAACACCTGGTCTTGAAAGTCCCATTCAATGCCGCAGCTCTGCAACCTTGCATCTGTTTACTTTTTTTACAAGTACTTCAATGATACGTGCTCATAATGGCCTGTCAACATAAATATTTCCGACCAACACGCCGATCCATAAAATCCCGCCTATTCACTGTAAACAGTTTCAGATGGGGGAACGAGTTCTAGTGTAATAGTCTCTTTTCTTCAAATGTTTCAGTTGGAATTCCCACCTTTCTCTTGTTTCCAGACTTTACTTACATGCATGACTATGAAGATGTAAGGTGAAAAAACATCTCCATGCACAACACCTTACTTTGATTTGGTATTCAATTGTGTCCCTTTTATTTACAGTTCTCCCTAATACGTCTCAGTTGCAATCTGGTGAATCCCGTTAATATTTTATTCCATTTTGGCTAGAAATGACGCTAAAACTGTTGATATGATGTAAATTTACCCTACAAACTAACTAAATATATGGCTATATATTTCAGAAATCATTCAATTATGAGTGGGTGTAGACATTTCATTTTGAGCGATGTTAGACTGTGCTTACAGATCTTATCACTAGTCGCTTTAACGATCCGGACATTTTCCCTCGGCGACTATAACTATTAAGAAATCGAATTGCTATAAACAATCTTCGATGTGAAGCTTCAAAGAAGAACCTAATGGGGCTAAAGGGCAGAGACATCATAACATTAGAACAAAGGAGATATAAACGTAATGTCACTTTTGAAAAAGGCAGCACGACGAGAAAATGCGAAAAAACGAATGTGAGAACACAAGAAAATGAGATGATGAGCTATAAAATCTGTAGAAAAATAATATTAAGAATAAAAATAGGAACAGTAGAAATCCGTTGTATTATCATTTACGCAAACTGTTTTACAAGAGATAATAATTCCAAAACTAACTAACTGCTTCGCGGCCTTTTCTTTGTTTGAAACAATCTAATAAAAACAATGACTTTTTTATGAATCTCTCTGTGGAACCATACAGCCCGGTTGTAATACAGATTTAATTACAGTGTTTCAGGGGAAATACATCTGGCGAATATCAATTATAGATTTCAGTTTGCTTTGTCTGATACATGATCATTTCTGTACCGTTATTACTATGAGAAATACCTTAGCAGGCTACATATTCTGTAAAACTGAATTTAAACTATAGATGATATATATATATATATATATATATATATATATATATATATACATATGTGTGGGGGGTATGTGTACGTGTGTGCGTGCGTGTGTGTGGTCTACCCTTTCCTTTAGAATTCAGTTGGAAGAGAAACCGTAAAGGGAATATTCAGGTTCAAACTCTGATAAATCGTCAACATGGGAACCACGTAAGACACCAAAAGAAGTAGATGATACATATAATTACAGAGGGTCTATTTGCCTCCATGAAAAGGGAATCACCTTAACCAGTACACTATATATTTCAGATTTTGACATGTTTTCTATTCTACTTCATATTCCCATAGCCCGGCTAAATACAACTATTTGCTACTTCATTTGTGTTCATATTGCTTGAAACGAATGTAAGTGCAGAGGTAACAGAACAGATTAGGCGCCCCCAACCAGGCAGATATATTAACCCATAGTTGCCTTTATTAATTATTAGCAAAACCTACCCGCCCCCCGGGCAGCGCTTAATCAGATTGACAGGCCGTTAATCCAAAGAAATAGTTTTACTCACATAATTCCAAAATGTTAACAACAAACTTTGGTAAATGTGTAGATTAAAACACTCAGCAAAATGCCCCCCCCCCCTAAAATTGAGATCGTTTTTTTACGGTCATTCTGAATTATTAAAGCAATTAACTAATATATATTTTTAACACTAATCCCAAGTTCGACTGACAAGGTTGTAAAGCCACACGCAATCGCCCCCAAACAATAACGTACAGAAATCATCTCTAATCGCAAAAAATGTTAAACTGTTAAATGTTAAACACAGTGAATGGATGGAATTAGGTTGATTGCCGAGTTGGTTTAGTGATTTTACGTCGAGGGGCCACCAGAGTTACAAACCTTATCCAAAATCACTGTATCCCTGCCGCTATGTGCCAGTTACCTAAACATATCTCATTTTTAAGATAACAGCAATAAATAAACATATATATACTACAAGTAAAATGCGCACAAAACGAATATGAGAACACAAGAAACTGGGATAATAAGCTACAACATCCGTAGAAACAATAACATTAAGAGACAATACTTTCAGAACCAACTAATTGCTTCTCTTAGCGGCCTTTTCTTAAGCTCACAGCTGCTTGCTAAAATTCCCTTTAGAGTATACCTCATCCAAAGAACTGCATCACTGTGGTTGTGTTTCTGTTTTCTAAACATATCTAATTTTTAAGATACCAAACTTTAATGAACATATATCTGAAAGTAATATTGCATAAGAAAATATTATATTAACGTGACGAAATATATTATCCATGGATATTTTATTAAGAAATAAATATTTGTTGAAGACAAACAACTATGATAATTGTGTATATTCAAAGGACCAGAAAGTAGTACTTAATTCTGTGTATGTACAACAACATGTAAGATAACTGCTCGAATAAATAGCAATTCTTGTAAATTCATTTTAATTGTATTTATAATGTGTTAATTTGTAGGCCAGTTAATATTGAAGTTATTTCTAGAACTAACTTTTCAGGAAAATAAATGTAAGCTATTGATTAACTCGTCTGACTGGAAATCGAAAATTATTCTAAATGTTATTTCAGATTACTAGCCTGTTTATGCATGACAATTACTAAGCACTAATGATTGGAGAAACGCGTATATAAAGGTAGAAATTCAAATTGGAATTGAAGTCGGCGTGTGGATTTCATAGTTAACATTGTGTACAGTAACGTGATTCCCATAACCCGAATAAAATAAAGAAAATAATATGTATAGCGAGAAAAAAAGAATATAGATAGGATCTAAAATCCAGGAGATTAATATTCGGTCTCCTTTACAACATGTAATCTCTCCTTTTTTTCTAAAATATATATTTACAACTATAGTGTGATTACTCTGATCGATATCATCGCAATATAATAAAGGTTGAGGAATATTAAAACAAAATACATATCATTGAAGATTGATTCATCAGTAACGTTTGTTTAACATTAGATTAGTGAACCTGCTTACCGATATGTAATATGTTGGTTTTCTGAACTATTAAAATAAATACATATTGTGGATGCTACATTCATTGGTATGTTGTATTTCTCATTCGATTAATTTGTTTGCTTAAACGTAAACCAATCATTTCGGAGTTTGGACTATTTAAACGGAATACATATCGTAGACGATTGATTCATTTTGAGGTATGTTACTCGTTAGATGAGTTTTACTGATAAAACGTATATCAATCTATTCGGATTTTTGAATAGTTAAATTGGATACACATCGTAGGCGATGGAGCCATTGGTGTCGTATGTTTCTCGTTAGATGAGTTTGCTTGCATTTTGAAATATTTAACGAGGCACATATCGTAGACGATTGTCTCACTGGTATTGTATGCTCCTTCTTCAGTTGTTTGTCTTTTTTTTTCTTTCTTGAATGCCAAAATGAAATGCATATAAGGAATGTTTAAGTGAATGATGTATTGTTTCATATTTTGCTTCTTGATCGCTAATACAAATTGTAAATGGTTTATTCATTGTTTATTGTATGTTTTACAATATATGAACAAATGTGTGTGTTTTTTTAATCTTTATGGAATATAATAGCAATTATAAAGTATAGATTGCTCAGTTTGATCGGCCTCTTTTATTGAATATCAATCATGTGTTCTATTCAATGTGGAAAACAGTTTCTTTTAAATATTTTGATAAATATGTATGTCTGATTTACGCCGTGTTTAATACATTCTAGCTCATGAAATGTCGGGAAATGTAATGTTATTCCTTTGATTTGTTTGGTTCGTGTGTATTGTTTAGAATACATGATGTTTGTGTACTGTTATATGATGTCAAACCATTGCTAACAATAGAAATCCAAGTATAACCCGTTTTTGTGACGAATCTCTCTTATGCTACTGTATTATTGATAAATGGTTTTACTTTGATAAATAATACATCTTATAGATAATATAACTCATAGATAATATAACTCATTAATAGTATAACTCATAGATAACTTTAAATTGAAATTGTATTTAAATATCATAAGGATATACACCAATTATATATATATATATATATATATATATATATATATATATCGAATGAATTTATAGGTCGATTTACGCATACTGCGATTAGAAAGAATTCAAAAAGCTTACACTCTTGGGGCAAAGGTATAGAAAAAAACTCCTGGGGTAAAATATGATATAACTAAGACTGTAGGCAAAATATCGATAAACTTACTAATTTTTAATTTTTGTTCTCATGTACAATGCTAAACGTTTCATCTCTTCCGCTGACATCAATCAAGAATGGGTTATATAATTCATACATGTGAAGAAAGGCGTATTTTTCCTTAGAATAAAATACGCACTTTAAGTAATCAACTTAGAAAACAAGGAGTATATTTTGTAAATAGTTTGGTACAGAATGACAGCATTATATAACGTATGTCTGTCTTTGTAATTCCGAATTTAATTACATTGAACAAAGCCTAAATATATACACTTTAAACCTTAAAAGTGCCGACCCTTACACTATTACTTGATCGATATTTTGAAGTCATTTCCGGCCACACGAAGATAAGTTAACCCCGGAAATGTTGACAATTCCCATCAAGGGCGTCGTTATCGTTAATCAGGTTTGTCTGCAGTAGCCTGCAAGAGGCCAGAAAGAGAAGTCGGCTGATTTGCTGGGAAAAATCAAATGTTGTTAACTGGCTGATAATTTGCAAAATGTTCCCGATAGGCGATGGGTTGAATTAGGTTAATAGAAACGAAAAAGAAAAAGTTTCTAAAATGTGAGCGGACATCGACGATGGAAGTTCTACCGGTATTCAGCGATAACCTATAACGGACTAAATAATTAGGTCGGACCCATAATGATTTCCTTATATTGCAAATAGAACATTAAATAATATCGCCGAAAGCTAGAAGTGTTTAAATCGATCAATACTTTTTTTATTAATCAGATATTTCATTTCATGCAGATCAAATAAATAGATAATATATGTTAATGCACAGGAGTTTTACAATAAAAATGCAAACAATAGTGCAAATCTCTATGGCAAACATTCAACAAAAACTGTATGATTGCCGCCTCGCCAAAGGTAACTATTTTAGAACTATCGTATGATTAACTATGTCTTACACTTCTATATTCATGTATTTTCTTAGATTAAATGAAATACATAAAGTAAAGTAAAATAAATAATTATTATATTGATAACATTTAGGATTTTGCCTATTGACGTATATCAACATTTTCTATTCCATAGTAAGACGGAAACATACATATTTAAAGAGGTTTAAATAGCTAAATCAAATTAGTTCATTAATTACTTTCATTTGACTGTTGTATGTGTTATTAGTTTATTGTATGCGATTAGTTGAACACACGTTTTATTTTAATAGGTTATGGTGTCAAGTGTGTAAATAAAAATAAAATATACAGTTAAGACATAATAGTTGCTTTAGGAAAGCATTACAGTTTCCATCATGATTTAAAAATACACATGTATTATATCTCTCATATATATATATATATATATCGTATTTTTCTAAACAATTAACATTAATAAACTGATATTACAAATGAATATACTTTTTCGTATTAAAATAACAGATACCGGTAATGAATGTCGTACAGTCATAGCTGTTTGTTGTTTAAGGAGTGTCGATATTGAAATATTCACAAAAATGATTATATATGTTATAGTACCTTTCCTATGCGGCTAATCGAACTCTTCCACTCATCGTACATACTGGTAGAAACTTCTACTCAGTGTTGGGTCTTCCTCAGTCCGACGGAAACAGGAACATTTCGGTGTTTTTTAACATCGCGATGATGGATAGGCGCTGGTAAGTTCTAATATGTCAACCCTCCCAGGCCTTGTTTCCCCTCTTTTAGGAGAAGAAAGTTTATTGCATACAGCCTGAGGCGCCCCACACAACGAATACTAGCAGGAATGTCCAGACAATTTTTTTTTAATCAGAGTGCTCCTTCTTTAGAAGCGATGGCTTTACTCTCCCCACCTTCTGACCTCCTGTCACATATTCCTGTTGCACCAAGAGAGTAAATACTTGCAATCACACCATTCCATACTTTGTTGAATTATACTTTTTTTTAATATACTCCGAGTTCGTACTTTTATTCCGGACTCTTTACAAATACAGAACAACTGGGGAGTATCCGTAGTAATGGATTCTTAAGAACCTTAACAACGACGCGACAACATGAACGGAAAATTTACTCGATAACGTCCGAGTTCTCAAAACTGGTTGTACTGCCGAACCAAAAATTAAAAAGAACGTAAAATACGAACTTATTTTTTCTCAAAGAAGAAAAGGTCCGTGATTTTTTTTTAATTGCTATTTCGGCACTGTGTTAATTTTAAACAGGAAAGGCAATACACGATGTTTTCTCCCCAAAAGAAAAAAAATCTGTTCACTGAAGTGCTAGTCGGAAATACTACGGTTACGTTAAAAGCCTACATAAAATGTATATTTTGGGTCGAAGAAAAAAGAGTTTACACTTACTTTCCTTTTGTAAAACTAAGATTACATTCAGCAGCAAAATATAACAAAAATAACCTTGTAAAAGCAGTGTTCTCTAAAGACACATTTTAAACATGGAATATTTAAAAGCACGTCACAGACCTCGTGAAATACTTAATGTCACAAAAACCAAAACCAAATCAAACTCCGAAGAAAGACTTCAGGAACACAAATAAAACTGAAGGAACACTATAGGAAAATCACTTTTTTTCTTAGCCTGTATTTGAAGCATATGCTCATATGCCAGTTCTCCACATTTTTATTCAGTCATGTGTGATAGTATTGTTCTCAGCAAAGTCTTGCACGCTATACTGGTTTGTTTGGTCAGTTTTGCAGTGCCATCTACTCATAGCAACGTTTTATCGCCCCTATGAACGTTCTCAGAAACTGAAGAAATGCAACTAAAAAATAAAAGAAATATTTCAAAAGCATCTACTGAAACAACAACAATAATCTGACGCAAAACTACCAGAAGCAAAAAAAAGCCGAAGAAACATTTCCAAAACATAAAAGTGATATCGATCAAAAATAGTGAATTATTAATTCAAACCACATCGCATAGGGGAGAAATACGAGGAACGAACATTCTATTTCACAGAGTGTTGTTAGGGGTGCAATTTACAATTTCACTTATTCACCAGACGAGGATAAAAGATGTGCTTAATTTGAGAAGGTATGAGGATCTTGACAAAGTAGATTATGAAAATCAGGCAGACTTTAAAAAAGTTCACCTACTGCTCTGAAAATTAAAGACCATGGGAAATACCGAATTCGTGGATTTCGTTTTACCTCGACAAACGATCGACTTGACTTTTTCTGAAGCGGTGAAACTTTTAACCTATGTAGTAATCCCCTAAAATGATATGTTTCACAGACCGTTGAAGCGCTTCGAATTCAGTCAAAAAGAGGGCGAAGACAACGCAACGTGCGGATAACTTTAAATGTTTAATTTTCGTGCAATGGTTTTTGTCAGCAAAAGTTGCAGAAATGAGACGTAGGAGTCTAAACAAATTAGAAAGTAAATCAAATGAAACATTACAGAAATTAGCTCAAGACTGCTAAAGAGTTGTAAATGCTAAACGAGATTCGGGAAACATTAAATAGTCGGTCATTTTGCACCTAAGAAAAGTGCGTCAGAAATTACATTTAAAGTATCTTTCATTGTGGCGCAATGCTCGACCTTTTGGTGAGCTATGGGCTCCCGTTATATTCGTAATCCTTATGCCAGACTTATTTTAGAAACAGTAATTCTCTGCATATTGAGATCACTGAGTGCACATGCGCCTCAGTCGTATTTTGTCAGACTAAAAGTCGGTGTGCAAACTATTTCAAGGACAGGTGCATGTGATGTGTTCAAAGATCAGACTGTCGTAGTTCGAGAAAATCAGTTATGAAACTGAAAATAAAACATTTTACGAGGCGTACAATGATGACGGTTGTATTCCCTTTTTCTCTATTTATCTCTCTCTGCATCTCTCTCTGTCTTTGTCTATCGCTCTCTCTCTCTCTCTCTCTCCCTCTCTCTCTCTTCTTATCTATCTATCTATCTCTCTGGTAAATAGATTGAAATAGAGAGACTGGTTTGAAATCCGAACGAAGAAGACTCGTTTGTCGCGCGCTCTGAGATGTTTCTTTTCGAAATATAAATAATTATATTTTTATATAATAAGCAAAAGGTTTGTTCCATTATTACATGATGTTTGATTTGTAGCACGATGGTCCAGAAAAAACAGCCAGTCAGCCAGTCCTAGAAGCAGACGACAATGACTATCGTCCAACGATGATTGCTCAATGGCTAAAACAAGACCAGACATTGCACATACGTGCACATGTTGCCACACATAGTCCCGTTGTTGACAAAAGTCCGTTAAAGATCGCCAAGCCGTCCAAAAGTCATGGTGACACATTATAAACAACTATAAACAACAAGAGAGATTAGTTTAAGGTTCCTACTGTGGATACCGTAATAGGGTAACGGTTTGCCAGACCGTTTAAAAAAACTGTATAACTTGTAACAAAGTCGGGCACAAGAGTTTACATAGCACAATGAATAACGGTAATTAAATGCGGGTTGAATCTACAAAAACGAACGAGAAATGCTGCAGAACTATGAAAACTACGTACAGGTATAAATCATGAAGGAAAATGTAAGATTACAATTGGATTCTGGTTCAGGTGTGTCGATTATACACTTAGATACATAGATAAGTTTAAGAGAACCGGCCATGCTAAGAACCAGCAAAATAGCCAGAACGGTGACTGGTAAATACATAAAATTCGAGGGTGAAATTATAATAGAAATTACATCACACGGAACTAACACACATGTAAAAATGTTCACATAAAAATACCAACAATTTAGTTGGCACGGACTTGATGCAGCGGTATAACCTATGGGCGTTTCATACCAACATTGTTTTTCAAAAATCACATATATGACCACCTAGTTAGAACAACGAAGTAAGAATTTGTTAAAACCATTAAAAATCGTATGATTTGAATTCACAATATATTGTCTGCAGAAATGAAAGCACACAAGGACACTAAATTCACGCTGAAACTAGAAAACACCAAACTGAAAGAATTTTAGTAAATGATTGTATGAACAGTTGAAGGTTAAATGGAGTGAATGTATTGTTCCACAGCTATACTCGCTATAATTGCAACTCAAATATGTCATAGAATAGCTAAAGACTACGAAAGAGAATATGGCTTGTCTTGAAGTTAAATATCAAAGTTAATAACACTTTTTTCAAAGTTTTAAGAGTTGCTTCACAATCAGAAGTCTAGAATTAATAAGCTGGAGGATATCAAATATGTATTTGATAGAGGGCGTAAGTTCTGTCATAAGAGGTACTTAAATGAAGTTAGAGAACGACTGTCGAAAGACACCGATATCACTCCCCAGGAATGTGTTGTGGTTAGCAGACAGGACACTTTCAACATACAGCTACTCCGAGAAGCAGCATAATAGCGGCAATCCAAAAAAGAAAACGATACTATGATTCATGAGGTAAGCCTTGTGTGGAAGTGTTATGGTATCTTACATATACGGACTACTTGAACTCTTCCACTCAGAATAAATACTGGGAGCACCTGCTTCTAAGTGTTGGAAACACACCAGCCTGTGCGATCTTTCTGTTACGTCAGTTGCTTTGAGACTTCGTACTGGTCAATAGCAGACAAAGATTCGTTCTCAACAATCAGATCGGTAACTGAGCTTTATCCGTGGCCTTTTATCTGTCGGGCTGAGGTATTAGTCCTCGGTAGTCCAAGGATGTCCACACTCCCAGGTCTAGCCTCTCTTTGTGGCTGAGTAAGTTTATCGCATACTGCCTGAGGCGCACAGACAGGGAAGTGCCGTCGGGTCTGGCTAGAGTGATCGTGCATCATAGGCGCTGGCTTGACTCTCACACATCTTCGTGCCTTCTTAAACATATTCTCTGCGGTGAGAAATAAATTAAATATCTGGAACCACACAAGTCCATACTGACAGTCAATACAGAGTAGCAACCACTCTTGATCTCTGTTGCATTATACCTTTTTATATATTCTTGTGTTTGTCTAAACTCCGAGTTCGAGTTTTCATATCAGACCAATAACAGGTCCACAGAAATATCGTTAAGAGCAAGCAAAGACTAATGTTCGTTTATTTTTCAATATCTATACACTTAAAAAGATATTCTTTATTAGCCAAAAATAGATCAGCATAAAACTACACTCAGTAAAATTTATAAGACAGGATGGTACTTTAATCTGACTAAATATGTTTAGCATACTGATATCCTAAAGGGTGTACGATGACCTGACATTAAAACGATGCAAATGTATATAATTCTGTCTATATTAAGCATAACACATTTGAAATTATGAATCGGTAAAAATTATTCGAGTCGAAAACGGATCTTTCGTACTACTATATTTCTGCTTATGATTGATATGTCTGCAGCGTTCTCGTGAAATATGAATAATCCCATGCTGCCAACTAGTATAGTTCAAGCCTCTGAAATATAAATGACTAGAACAATAATGTTAGAACATACACAAATCAGCGAAACTGTATTAAAATTAGCCGCATCAATATAATCTAACGAACGAAGTTTATATCCTATTGTCTGAAATGTCTAAATCTCATTAAACATGATACGGTAGATGATAATTCAGTTTTATAGTAATCCAATAAACTAGTTATTACATATTTATTTTCACGCATCTATTTCAACAATCAGTAACGAAGTGATCCCCCCCCAATAAAAATAAAAACAGCACATCAGTTTGTCAATCACAGTTTTCCAACTAAAATAGTGTAAACGTCAGATGAAAATCCCCAAAAAATATCATCAGCAGAGTAATTCATAGAGTCGATTACTAGTAAGAATGAACTTCTTGCTAAATCGTTTCTTCCTTTTTCTTATTTCTTCTTGCCTTAATTTAATTCATGTATTTCAAAAATATATTTAAAATTCTCCATTAAATAAAATGAAGTTTAATCTATATTGTTCATGAATAGATCTAATGTATACGCTTACCTCTTATTAAAGCATTACCAATATGCATACACACACACACCCACACACACACACATATATATATATATATATATATATATATATATATATATATATACACTCTCAATATGCATACACACATAGTCTCTGCCAGACTGGGTCATCGACACAACAGACATGAACGACTTTACACAAACTCGCTTCACAGACAATATTCAGTGAGACTTGTACGCGAATCATAATATATATATATATATATATATATATATATATATATATATATATATATATATATATATATAAACGCTGTAATTACACTACTAAATAAACGATTTTGTAAGAATTAAATAAGTTTTAGTTAAGTCACAACTATTTAAAGTGTGAGTATCGGCATAACTTGGAGAGTATAAATGCCAAATTATAATAAATGTTTTATATGCTGTGAATTGTACAATTTACAAATACACCCATATATTTCAATTTAATTTAAATATATAGACAACAGTTCAACTGTCTGCTGAGAGGTTTAAACTATTAACGAAAAGCTTCGAAATAGATAGATGGTCAAACTCATGTAAGCCTGATAAAGAATTGTGTAACAATCTGTATACTCTCTTATGTTGTATATTGCATTGAGCAGCAGTAGGTGTGTTCTCATTTCTCCGCCTCGATCACGTCAATATTATAGCAGGTGTCGCTGTCGGGGGACATTTACAAATA
The DNA here is from genome assembly GCA_963556195.1 of Sepiola atlantica. NCBI lineage: Eukaryota > Metazoa > Mollusca > Cephalopoda > Sepiida > Sepiolidae > Sepiola > Sepiola atlantica. Next base: position 119,133,357 of record OY744527.1, read on the forward strand.
AACACATTCATAATTGTATTGCAAACTTCCTAGACATCAATTAAGTGATTGATATTTAATGCTTGTTATTAATTTGATACATTAGATAGACATTTGAAATGTTGAAAAGGTCGCTTCAGGCAAGTTCATGAAAGAGCGTAATATTTACAATTTTTTATGCAACAACTTTCTATGAATAATTTCACATGATATATTATCTGTGAAACAATGTTCTAAACAGCTGTAGTTCGGTATTTTATAAGGTACAACATTGAACTAAATGGTGTTATTAATATAATATATTTATCTATAATCATACACTGATATACAGGGTGTTTCAAAAGTCTTGGGAACATTACAAGTTAAATTAAATTAAAATGTTCCCAAGACTTTTGAAACACCCTGTATATATATATATATATATATATATATATATATATATATATATATATATATATATATATATATATATATATATATATATATAATATATATATATATATATATATATATATATATATATATATATATATATATATATATATACATATATATATATATATATATATATATATATATATATATATATATATATATATATATATACTCGGCCGCGGTGTATATTGTTGGGACTAAAAATGCGTATTCCTGTACGTGCAGCATACATAGAGAATCATCATTATTCATGTACCATTTTACTGTGCATGATATTCAATGCTACCAAATAATAAAGCAGAATACTACTACAAGCCATAGTAACCGTTTGCTATCCACTTCTGATTCCTGTTATGTTATGAATAAGCAATGTTTATTTTAGGTTAATATACCTTAGAACAATTCAGGTAATGATCTACCAGCATTGAGCTCTATGTGTTCTTAAAGACATTGAAATTTTTAATTTTTCAAAAATGTTATACTGGATCTAGTACATCGTAAACGGAAACATTAATTAGTTTCTAGTCCCTGCGTCGATTTTCGATTAAAATAATGGTATTCCACGCGTGTAAATGTCTAGAACCAATAGTTTAATAAATGCAAGAATACCATTAGTTTATACTTTAAATATAGATCTGGAAATAATAGTGCATCAACTTGTTAAGTCAGCAGTTTATTACAATACAATAATAACATAGTGGCGTCATTTTATATGTATTCAATTCGCCCTGTATAACCAATCAGACAGTCTGGTTCAAGTAATTACATTTTTGTACGACACATACTTCCATGTTTAAGACTCTAAGATACGGGTAAAGTAATTCCGATGATAAAATACGCAACAATTGTGATAACTTTGACGAGACTCAACACATACGTGTTTTAAAATGTTAACGTCTATTCAGAAGGTCCTCACTATTTGCTGCAATTTCGCGAATCTCAATTATAATATATTCGAACGATAGTGCAATTGTCATTAAATCGTATGTTACATTAATAAAATAATCTATTAAATGTTGTCTAATTAATAGATGTATCATATGTATATAATTTGGAATTAAAGCATACGATGTGCTAAAATATGAAACATGCAAATATTTGGGTGTTGTCCTTGTTTTGGAACAGGCTGTGGACTTTGGTATCGTTGGGTATTCTTGTACAGAATCCATATTTCATCTCCAGTCAGAATTATTTGCAAAAATGGTTCTTGATTATTCCTGGAAAGCAAAGATATGCAAACAGTCAATCTTTGATTTCGTTGAGCGCCGATCAAATCGTGTGGGACCCAAAGTCCCATTTTTTAAACTTTTCCTAACTCCTGAATGCATGAAATACTTGTGGTATTGGTGTTATTGGATTGTTGAGCTAATTCACTGCTGGTTAACTTTGAATTGGCCTTCACAGCGTATTTAATGGAGTCATTATCAATTGATTTTGGTTTTCCCGAACGTCGCTGATCTAACAGGTTAATATCTCCAGAAGAAAACCACGGTTGACATTTTCGATCATTCAGAACATTTATCATATAGACAGTTCCAATATTCATTGTAGCTTCTACCGCTTAGTTTCCTTTTTCGAATACATAGAGAATGCAATGTCTCAGATGCTCCTCACTAATATCTATTTTTCGACAGCTAATACCGTTAAACTTAATATTGTCCAACTAATTACTATATCTGAAAAACAAAGCAAGATAGTAAGACACCTATTCACAATAATATCTAGAACTGTGTACAACTTAATAGGATGCAAGTTGATGAAGCAAAATATACGGCATTACCTTTTTTCCAACCTGATATTTCCCGGGCAACAACAAAATAAAGATATTCGCCCGTATATAAGAGTAAATACATTGAACAAAACAGATGGCAGTTTTTGTTATGGTTTTTGACGATATTAAAAATTAATAGAACATGTGTAACTTATTGTTATGGATTGATTGTTTCTCTAGTCATTGGAATCTTACTATAGTATATATATATATATAAATATATATATATATATATATATATATATATATATATATATATATATTGTTGAATTGCTATCAATGTAATGTTAATAATTATCATCAGAGTTCCACTTTTGAAACAAATACATACATTACTTTGCATCCTGAATGGAAGTAAGTGTATTGACCCATTATGGCGCAAGGGGTGTAATAACCGATAAACCAAATGTGCACACTAATTGGCGTCAGTATAAACAAATATTGATTTGAATCTATTAGGAAAATAGTTGTGCATGACTTATTTTGATATGTAAGTAATGATAACCTATTTTACTTCAGGTATACTATTATACATATTTACTTTTTTCACATGAACAGAGAAAATAACTGATATCCTTAGCATGCGTTTATTACGCCGCGGGTTTTACAATTCAATTGCTGCTTTGAAATGACGAAATGATAATTTCGTTAAAAAGCCTTATATATTGACGAATACACTTTTGAGAAATACGCCGTGTTTACAGAACACTAGAAATATATTTAATACCAAGGGAACCCGTCGCCCGGCGTTGCACGGGAGAAAGTACTACCTATTGCATGACGTCGAATAAAAAAAGAAACGGACTATTGTTCTTCTCCCCCTCTACCGTGTTGGTGAATATTTTAAATTAAGAGAAAAGAAAAAAGTGGCAGAGTAGAATTGGATCGAACGCTGAAACTGGCGATCATGAAACATCCCGTCTTAACGACTACGCCACGAGTTCGAGTTTAAAATAAATGTGAAAATAGGCGAATTAAGCTAAGCTTGTGTATTGGCATGCGTGTTATGTTAAGATTTAGCTTGTGCCGACCAAATATAATGTTCAACACTGACACGGTTATGGTCATGGGCAAGTGTTCTATAATAAGCGTGTTCAAGGTGTATGATTTTGAAAATGTAAATGTATCGGGTGTAACAGTATCTTTGCGTTTATTGAATTCGATCAAGAAATTGTAGCCGACATGTTGAATGAATAAATGTTGCGGGAACTGTGTTCGTTAATTTCATTCGTTTAATTCCGGAATGAATATAAATGTAGAAGTCATAGGTAGCATTAGAAATAACGTAATCTGATATTCGCGGAAAATCATTAAGTCTTTACGTATTGCTTTATATTATGTAGTAAATTAATACCAGGCAAATAATAAATAAGAACCGGTGTTTTGTGAACATTCAACTGTGTATATTAGCTCCCGGTGTCGATGAGTAAGGTGACAGTACATAATTGTTAAGGAGAAAAGTTTTTGCTACCACCTATATAGAGTTGGTGTTTCCGAGAGATGTTGATGGTGGGCCAAATGTAATATTTAGTGTTAGGTAGAAAAAAAAACAATAACACATGTACTAAAACACGCTCGAGTGAATACGTGTAGTATATTGGTGAGTTTAATAGCCTGTGATGCATGTGGTTATTTTCCTATACTCCGAGAAGGTACAGGGGAAAAATCGTCTCTACTTTATATATTAGATAAACTATTGGATTCATCTTAAATTTAATGATTCATTTACAGAATTAAGATGCAAATTAAAACTTAAATGTTTCAATCAAGGAAATATATTTTCAACAATATTTTGACACATAAAAGAAGGATATTTGAAAAGGTTGCATTAGTGAAATACTGATACTATATTTTAAAGGTAGGCGTTACACTAACATACACTCGTTTACATATTAACATTTCAATGTGGTAGCTGTATTTTATGTGAGTCGTATACTTTAAATAACCACATTATTAATTACACTTTTATATGAAATTAAGTCAAACAAATCGACGGATATGTTATTCTAAACAAGTATTGGTCGACAAATAAGCATATTGTATACAATAAAGTAGGACATGTCGATTGAAATGTTAATTGTTTGTACTTATGGACTAATGAGAGAATATCAGATAGTCTTATGAACATTACAAATACGTTTGAGTTCTTTACAATTCAATATCCGCATCAAAGCAATTCACATTTTCAATTTAAAATCGTAAGCGTCATCGGACTAAAAATAATATTTTTAACAAAAGCGTTTTAAACGACAGAAACTTCTATATAACCATAAATGTTAGAGAGGAAAGAAAATATACTTATTTTAAGCGTCACAACCAGAATAATATTTCAAACCTCAGCGTGATATATGTTCAACTAAATAAAACGTCATGGATATGTTTGCATTCACTTAGAATGAAATACGTTTTTTGGCATTTTTATACGACGAAGGATATAAGTTTCACACTGGAAAAAAACTGAGAGACGGAGAATTGCGAGATATGCAAATACGCAATAAAAATGTGTAGCTTATGAACAATAAAGACTAGGTTCAGTAGTTTTATTAAGATTAATTTAGAAGCATTATACCCGAATGAACGGTTAAGAACACTATAATAATTAATGACAGTGTGCGCAAACCGACATCATAATAAAATAATACAGACCTATAAACAATGGAATACACTCAGATAATAACTATGGCGTTTTTATGAACTCAGCCAGTAAATGTTTTTTTGTGAAACCATCAAGGAATTAAACACACTGACGCTGTCTGATTGGAGACACGTCTAATGTTTTCTTTAATAGCTTTTTTGCTCTTTCAATAGATTAATTCCATTTATTAGACAACAGATACATTCGATAATTATTACTCAATGTTTTTCATGTCACTCCGTACAATAATAGCTACATTTTAGATGCTCGTAAGATCAGAGCGAAATCGAATAATAAGCTTATAAGTTCAAAGAAATGACTCTACTGATATATATATATATATATATATATATATATATATATATATGTGTGTGTGTGTGTGTGTGTGTGTGTATATATTATATTTATTAACAACTAACACTAAGATCATACAAAAAAACAACTGCACCAATATACTAAAAATCTTCGAAGCCCTACACATAAACGAATTAGAACCCACAACTAATAAAATGGCATTCACCACCGGTACTAACGCCTTATCAGTCTTCAACAATTAATACACAATAATAATAATAATAATAATAATAATAATAATAATAATAATAATAATAATAATAATAATCATAATAATAATAATAATAATGTTAGATAAAAATAAAATAAATAAAACAAATTAATAAATAAAAGAATAAAGATATATATATATATATATATATATATATATGTATATACACATATGCAAATAATAAAAACATAAATACAACTCTTTACCAACAACAACAACACACAACCTTCTGAAGACGGTCGCGAGACCGAAGGCGCTCGAGAAATGGCTCAAGACACAACATTAGGCACCATGATCCATAAATTGATACCAGAAACTCGACGAATCGCTCGCCGAGTCGAGAAACTGACCAGAAAGATCATAGAAAGGGAGAACTCCGTGGTCTTCAATGACACATGTCTAATAAACGATATGCTGTCGATATATATATATATATATATATATATATATATATATATATATATATATATATATATATATATATATATAGTGTTACAGTGCAATAAATTCAAGATACCGAGTATGAGAGTGCAATGTAATAAACAGAGCAAAAATAAAATAAAGTAAAGTAACACGGAATCACATAATCACCGATGCAATAAATTATTTCGCCCCTATGGCCTTATTAAATCATCCAAGCGAGGCTATTACATTTTTTAATTTAAAAAAGAGACATCACACTGACTATGCAATACACATCTGCAGATGAAATGGAGTTGTCATTCGCACATCTTTTTCTCCTCTTTCATATATATATATATATATATATATATATATATATCAAAGGAGGCACGAGGGCGCTCTATCCCTTAATAGACATCAAAAACGGTCTATGCTGGATATCTCATTTCTTTGATCAGTCATAACTCAAAGACTAATAAACCAAATTAGTTAAAACTTTGCACAACATTTTTTTGATAAGTTCTATATATGTGTAGAATTTCAGCATCATTAGTCAAGGCAACCTAGAGATCCAGAAAGTTCGATCATGAAATCATATTATCCGTGTGTACGTATGTACGTACGTACGTACGTACGTATGTGCCACCCTGTATCTCATTATCTATTTGATGGATTACGCTGATTGTTTGCAAATATATAGGTTCTAGGGTCTAGTTGATGGCATTTAAATTTCAGTTTACTATATACGTTAGTTTTTCAGAGAATTAAAAAAAACTTAAACATTTACCATTGTATTGAGCCCACGGACACTCAGACACACTGACACCAACGCACAGACACACAAAAATGCTCACACAGACACAATGACACCAACGCACACACATACACAATGACTCTACTCTTTCACTGTCTTACGAATACCCACACTAAAGACGACACACCCACACACACACACACTGCTTGGATCACTTTCAATGTCGGCTGCTTCAACTTAACCATAGGAATAATAAAGCCTTAGAGAAACAACGTTGATTAACTCACAGTTAATGTAAGTATATATATTAAGTGTGAACACGTTTGTTCTAGTTTGAATTGTATCATGAGTAAATATGCACTCATCATAATTTTAAAAAATATTTACCTGTGAATATTGGATGAAACATTGATTAGTCAAACTACTAACTATATCGGTTATGAGAAGGCATTGTATTGAGGCATAGCCTTTACGAAAGTAGTGACAGTCCATGAAGAATGCCAGTATACTGAAATCATATGCCCTTAATAGGGTTAAGATGAACAAGTATTTAATAAAGTTAAGTAATTATAAAGTTACTAAATAATTAAAAGTAAAATGAAATAACAAATATTATTTTTAGGGAAAACATCTTCCTTTAAAGACAGTTTCATTTAATTACCCGCTACAATAATAGAATAGTATATCAAATCATAAAAATACCTTTTTACACGGGTTATTGTAATAATAATATGATTGATGATCGTGGACGAAATGTCGATTGTTTCTTAAACATTAGTGAATCAAACCTTGTAACTTGGAGTGGGTTTCTAATACACATTTTCTAATACATATAACACGCTAAAATTCCCATTGCGTTCTGACGTGATTCATGTATTAAAAAGCATATTTTGTTTAAGTTGCTACATTTAACGCAATAAGTTACCTCATTCCCATGCAGTTGTATGGTTCTGTCACTATCACTTACTATATACTGATGCAACACACTCTTACTATTTTAATGTGTGTGTTACGACGCATAACGCGATGGACGCTCACGTTCAACCTCTTTAATTATATTATATTGTTATTAAATGTAAATAGTGTATTCAGACATGAGGTAAAATGTTATGACAGCTATATTTATAAATATTGCACCTTTAAACTGATATACTACCTGTACAGCTAATATAGAAATGGAGAGATGTATTATTTAGCTATGAAAACTATATCTTAATCGACATGCGCAATGTTTATGTATCGACGAATGTAATGAGAATAGAATAAATAGCATTAGTTGTTGTGATCAACGGATAACCAGTGCGTCTTATATTATTACTACGGTGTATCATGCCACATAATAATATGACAACCCCATTTCTTACATTTAGAGTGGTTTATAAAGTGTATTGTCATGTTATTAGTTATCGCTGAGTTTCTATTATTAAACTGGTTGAAGTTCTATCGATGTATGAATAATGTAATGGTGTATAATACATCCGATGTCATTGGGATACATTCTGAGGCATTGTGCATTAACAAATGATGTTAATCTCAGTAAACGACTGTGAAGATAAATATATAGACACTTAGCCAGTTTTTGGAAAATGTTAAACATCCGAAAAAATTGCATAATTTTTGCAAGATTTCCTCATTACAAATGTTGTCACAGGTTTTGAATAATTAAAAAATCACATTTTATATCTAAAACTGTAATTTACTTTAAGATTTGATTGGCAATAAAAGACGTGTTTACTTCGTGTACAATGATTACACTAGCAGTGTTCATGTGTTTTACTTTTGTATTCACAACCCTATAATTTCGCATAACATTAGGTCCTCCTTCTATCAATAAATTCAGTTCGAAAACAATCAGCTAATAAACAACTTTCGCGTTTAAATAGTATATTTTGAATATAGTGCCGACTATGTATTCTTGTTTATTATATTGTATGGCGTAGTCATTGAAAGACTGACTATTATAAAGCAAACATAACATTTACTCGCTAATGCTTCTAAATTTGTTTTGAAAATACATTTAATGTGGTATAACATGTGAAAAATAAATTTAAAAAAATACAAGTAAATTCAAATACAAATCTTTTCACAGCTGCTGTCAGTATGATAATGGCGCGTGTTTTCAGGTCCTAATTGACGAACGTATATCGTGTAAGAGTGTATCTGTATGAACCTAATGTTTCATGCAAACTCAACGACACATCAGACGTGCCTAACTGGAATTCTCTGTAAACTCAACAGTCGATATTATACTGTGCTTTCAACATATCTTCTGTAAACACACAAAAGAAATCGAACATAGTGTAGCTTTCTTAAAACCTTATTCGTAATAACATTTTAAAATGTATATATTTTTTAGATTATATTTTTTATTTTTCCCTTACTCTTTCAGAGTCCCGTACGATCAGTCGGATCTTGCGTGTAGTGAGATAAGCACACGATCGCAATTAAAGTACAATAACAACTCTTAGTTTTCAAATAATTTATCGAAACACCTTCTTAGAAGTATCATAAACATCTGGAAATGCGTAAACATTGTATATCAGAAGTTTTCCCGCTGCATACAGGAGGATGGCATAGCATTTACTTAATTGATATTCGACTCGAATAACTTGTTCAAAATTCACTGTGTATTTTATTTCACAGAATTCATTCACCTATTAACTCTCTCTTATATTTTATATGTTTATTTCTTTCCTTTTCCTCTTAAAAGATGATAGTTGGGATGATTGTCTATATTTATAAACAGTAAATACGTGAACACGCTTATTTTATCAGCAGATCTTGTAAAAAACTACTCGCTAGATTGTATATACAATACTAATGTGTAACACTATTCTATAATTAATTATATATCCATGACATATTTTACTGTCACGGTAAGGGTGTATGAAATTTTATTAAGACAAAAGGTTAAAAAGCAAATTTGCATGTTCGTTCTTGGCCTTTTGGCTAAGATCAAAGTGTAGTATCTGTTCCGATGGATACTGCACCCCATAGATTGGTATTGTCTTGGCCTTCGGGGCTTGATTTACGCCTGTCTATGGGCTTGTCCTGTGTAGTTCTAGGAGGTCCACCATCCCAGGCTTCGCCTCCCCCCTTTGGGGAGGAGTAAGTTTATAGCTTACTGCCTGATGCGCACATACCGGGGAATGCCAACGGGGCTGCCCAGGCAATTTTTAAATCCCACTTTCCCGACCCGACCGTGGGTCACATCTTACTTGTGGGAGTAAGATAAAAACTGGCCTTGTGCCTAACTCTTGGAGAGGAGTAAATCAATACTCTATATTTTTAATATTTGACGTAGCGTCATTAGATTATATAAAGCAAACGACTTTTGTTAAAGAATATTAAAGGTCATTGTTCATTTTTACCAACCAGAATATCTAGAAAAATAAATCGAAAGACACATTTGAAGAGTTTTAACACACAGCACGATAAATCCAATTTATTTTAATTGAGACCTTAAACAATTGCAATACGAATATTTTAAATGTACGCTTGGAGTAAATGCTTATTTTATTGAAAGCTAGTTACGCCGGTATCATAATCAGCAAACCATAATGTTGGATTGGGGTCTAGTGTTTAAACACAACGAATTTAATAGGAATTTTGAAAATAGTGTGTATCGCGATTTGCATTCGAACTCATTAATCTATTTATAACTGTCTTTTTTTTATTAGTTATTTCTTCTATCCAGCCTATAACTTATCTTTATAACGATTCAATCTCGGTCACTTGTGCCATTAATTTTCATCCTAAGACAAAAATATTTTATTGATTGTTTTTATTATCTTCAATTTTTTTGAGTATTTTATGTTGCTATAGACATCGCGAGATTTCTTTCTGACTTTTTACGACGGTTTGCGATGTAATATATTGATAAAAAGCTTTTTGCTTTGCTTATATTAAAGGGTCAAAGAATGACGTCACCCAAAGCAATACAACCTAAAGACATACAAAAATAGCATTCAAATCCACAGTCTCTTTCACGTGTAACCACTCATCGTTTTCTTTTGAATTTGTTCTTAACGCTTTCTGTTCTGAGAATACATATCTTATGTTAGGCTCGGATTTTGTGAATGAATATATATATATATATATATATATATATATATATATATATATATATATATATATATATATATATATATATATATGTATATGTATATGTATATATATATATATATATATATATATATATATATATATATATATATATATATATATATATATATATATGGCACAATCACGTTGCCTGAATTTTGAATTCTAATAAAATTTGATTCGCACCTTATTTTATTATTTCATTATATATCATGCTGTTAATGCTCAATCCAGTATATTGAGATTCAGTCTTTATCCGGAGGTTTCACTAATAAAAAGATATTAGTTGCCTCTTATATCTTTTGTTAGATTAACTTCATATATATATATATATATATATATATATATATATATATATATTAGTACTTCATGTATCCACATAAAATATTATAAGGAGATATAATATAATATAGCCTGACGATTCCCCCCGGGGATGAAACACGGGAGCCTCTGTGTAGCTTGATTGCCATATATATTTTCATTGCTTACTATATATATATATATATATATATATATATATATATATATATATATATATATATATATATATATATATATATATTTATATATATATACATATTATTAAAACTGTGTTCTGCAGCTATGGTAGTCAAATGACGCTCCGTAGGTGCAATCAGTCGTCCATGCTATTATAACATGTTTTATGTGTAGAATATACCACCCAATTAATTAATCGATATTGAGTTATTTCAAAAGAAAACAGCTAAGTTTAAGGGATGCAAATGCAGGATATTCTTTGCTTAATTTACTTTCATGTGAAAGAGGAGGAGAATAAGTGGAAATCCTTCGTGAAAATTTAGATTTTTCTGATTTTTGTGAAATGTTTACAGGTGTTAGCCATTAATTAATATATACTCCTTAATTAGGTGGTTATTTGTAAAGTCTACTAAGCATTAGGGCGTAATATTGGCAAACTATATTAATTGTAAACGTGTATATATATATATATATATATATCAGAATGGCATCGGATTAGATTAATAATAATTTACAACTTAAACACTATTCTTTGAATTACTTCTAAACCATTAATTATTAAACTTTTTCTTGAATCAAAATATATAATAGATATTGATCAAACGTAGAATAAGTATTCTATAGATGTGTGTTAGTATCAATGTATATTGAATTTAATCTTTACAAATTTTAACCTCCAAACAATGAAATATATGAAGTAAATTCCCCAGTAAAATAATAGAAAATACTTCGGATGTTGATAGTTCTCATATAACGTCTCCAAGTAGTGCGAAATTGTGAACACTGCTTATTGTAAAAAAAACAAAAAACAATTGCGTGTCCTATCCGTCTCGAAGCGTTAGCTTTTCTAGCAAAAGAAACGTAATCTGACACAGCATAACCGTCTATCTTTATGACTACCTATGCCCTGACACATTGCTCGAGATCTTAGTAAGTTTAATCTTAAAATTAAACAATGTTACATCTAGTCAAAACATTTATGGGTTACAATTTCGCAATACTAAATGTTTTTTTTTAAGTGGAAGTGATTGAACGATTTACGGGACTACTGTGAATACTTAGGCTATTTCTCCCTTCCAGATTATATAGAGTGCATTAGATTCAAGAATGTTGGATACACAATTCGCCGATAAAAATTACAACTCTGTTCCCTTCTTGACGATTTTTTTAACTATTAATCGAGAGAACAGAAACTCATGCTATATAACGTATTTAATCTCGTACTGTACAAGCTATAATTCTGTTGATATATAATGTGACAAAAGTGCATGTAGATTAAGCCGTAACGAACCTTTTGCGTTCGTTCTGTGTTATCTGATATAGAACTTAAATTTCTAATAACTGTTTAATAATAAGATGTCTTATTAACGTACGATTATGCGGATAAACACATGTTTATCCATCAAAATATATATTGGAGTGTGTGCATTTTGTATACCGCATATGTGAGCTGAGGTGAACTAATTTTCCTCATTATTATAACTATAAAACCATTGATATGTCAGAGCATATACATATACTTATACATATAAACACAATAATCCTAAGAGGCATGATATTGACACGGATATTTGTGTATCCTCAATTATATTTCTCGGTCTCTACTTATCTTACTTCATATATCAGTGATTTTACGTTGCACAATATCAGCGCAGGTTTAGAATGGGTATCGACAAACTGTAAAACAACCTTTTGTTTTACTTTTTTTCATTTGATCTTATTTATAAATTAATACATATATTTATAGAATTAAAAAGTATATATAGATGAACAAATAATTTATAATTCAGGGCTTAGCTATTGCGTCTTCTGTTTATCAGCCGATATGAAAGTAATTTGGGCTTTACAGACCCCCATGAACATATTCTATTTCGTCAATTTTAACATTATCTTGACTTAGTTTACTTTTATAACCTCGTAATTTAGGTTATAATAAATAATAACTTGTAAATAAAATGGATGAACTATTAAGATAAACGTTTAACAGATTTATTAAAACTGAACACATAATTAATTGATTAATTAATTTGCCGCTAGACGCGATTGACATATTAACAGTCTGAAGCCGTGATCTGTGCTTACTTTCTCTCCGGGCATACTAAAATTTCCAAGGGCGATACCTCTTAACCCCCGAAATGGTTCAAGAGAGACAATTCCTGTTCGTTAGGTGTCCTAACATTTACCTTTCTTTCGGAGGGAATTCTCCAAAGAGCTTTTTTCTTATGCACCTGATTTTGGAACAGTGGCATGCTCATTTAGATCTTTTCTTAATCAAATGTTGACTTATATCACAACTATATTAGCATTTCCGTGTTCTATTTCTTTACTAATTTATATTTGCATAGAAGTTCGCCTGCTTATTGTATGACTTTAATTTACGTTATAGACCCATATGTTCATGTATTATCTTGGATTATTATCTAGAAACATGTGTACGATTTACTTTGTTCTAAATTTGACATCATATCACAGTATGATATAACACTTATATGTCATTATATATATGGTATAATATTTTCATTCATACAAACTATATTTGCTACGCATTTGCAGACATATTTGCAGACATATTTCGACCTACCATTAAACACCTTTCATGGGAATCGCTCCAGACAAAGCATGTAGACACTTGATGTAAGGAGCTAACGAGAACAAATATGATCATCACAAAGACAGGAGCTGCGTATTGACTATATTCTTGAAAATACCAAGATCATAGGTAGGATGAAAACAGTCAGCAGGAAGAGAGCTTTATTACAATGAGGTATAAACTCAGAGAATTGATGGAGACCACGACGTAACTATAACCATTGACACATATATACATGTATATATACATGTATATATATATACTATATATATATAAATATATATGTATATATATATCTACATCTATATATACATATATATATATATATATATATATATATATATATATATATATATATAAATAGAACATCAACCGTTACATTAAAACTAATTTCTTTAGTTAATGAAAAAATTTAAAAAGAGACTGCCCTTGTACAATAAAAAGAAAAATATAAAACATATTTAGAAAGTTTAGTTTAAAATAAATGGTTTCGTGACAGTCGTCTTAATTTTATTGTCATTTAAAGCTACTCCACTTATATTTGATTAGTTTCATCCTTCACCATCGTCTTTATCAGCCTCCTTTATTTTATTGTTTTATTTCCTCGATCCATGATAATTCGATTCTGTCCGACTATGAATCTCCAGTTTATTTATTGCTGTCACGAAAACAAATATCGTTGCCGCTAACACCAATTGCTTCACTAATCAATCAAGACGCACCAAAGTACTTAGACATCTCCTCGTCACTCGGTTTATCTGCATCTCTCTAAAGATCTTATTCCTGTCCTTTCACACCATACAGTTTCTTCTCCCTTATCAGTAAATGCCTTCTAAATCTCTCTTTAGTCTTCTTTACTTCTTTGTTTGGTTGTTTTCTTCTAAATACGTCCTCGTAACTTGATTAGATATGTTATACGTCATTCAGTCTTTAGTTAGAAATAGAATCCCCATCGCTAAATGCGCAGATGAAATCAAAAATGTACAAATGTGCACAAGTTATTGAAGAGAGAGTTACTGTTAGCGTTTTCTGAGTAAAAATTCGACATAGGTGTGTTAGCTTTACCATGTTAAAGTTTTTAATATGTTTTAAAATTAATTTTCAAGCGTTTTTGCTTGGTTATCAAATGTAAGATTAGCATAGCATTCTGATAGTGTCAACGTACACTTTAAATAAGATTAATGTTAGTGTCTAACGCTTTATTTAACTTAAAATTGACATATTGTGTTCTTTACTAACGGTCTCCTACGTACAACTTTAATATAACATTGCTACGCCAAACTTTGAAATAGCATATTCAGCGAATTGAATGTCCGTATAGTTATCATATTTGTCGTTTTTTTCGCATTTCTCTTCTTTTGTCGCATATTTATATTCTCGTGGAGGCCACTTTCATTCAGAGAGCGTATCAGTTTCCTATTTATTCTACAATGCTTTATTTTTTACAGCAACACGAATCAAGATGCCAACCAACCTGCCTGCATGACCGACGGCTAAAGCGGTACATCCGAGTTGCTATCTAGAGAACTGATAAATAATTCAGTTCGAAAATAACAAATGTATTGACCTCAACCAGCCCTATCAGCTGCTTTCATTTCATGAATTAATGTCACATTTTTACCCATAAAACAAAAGAGTTATTTTTAGGTTGTAAACACTTTCACCATTTTGCATCTTAGATTATCACATCAAATATAATTTATTATAGTTCGTAACATTTGTTAATTCGACGATACCCGATGGAATAATAAGTAATTTATGTGTCGATTTAAAGTGAAATAAAGTGTTTACTTTATTGTATTATCATCAGTAGTTAAGAATACTCATAGAAATTACATTTGCATACATGACTATTCCTTATTTTCTTCATTAATATTTGTCATTTTTAGTTAGATTACGATGACGCTTTCTTTTTCTTCGCGCATTTTTGCTATTATCCATTTTAAATAATCAAATAAGATATTATTTAGTAGAGTTTGTTATATATTTGCGAAACCGGTCAAACCGACGTTGGGTGGAAGTAGTACACATTTTATTCTTATAACTAATTGATTTGCTGCTCTTATAACACACAAAGTAAATCGTACTTAAAATACATAACAACTAACCGGGGTAAAGTTTGGGGGAAATAACATGAATTACGCGGGTAAAATTTGATGTAAAGAATATTTACGCGATTAAACTTTTCTTTTACAAAACACCATAAGCGATACCAGTTTATACTTAATAACTAAATATTCGTGTTACCGTAGGTTATTTATACCTATTTTAGTCACAAAACGATAAATAACAAAAGGGATATGTATTCAAAACTGAAATATAACATTTCCTCTATTAGATATAATGACTTTTTAAGACGAGATCTCATCTTTTTTTCTATTGCATAAGCGGCCCTATTAATACTGATAACAATGACTCTGTATACCTGATTAGTGCAGCTAGCCAATCATGGGTACGTTCACCTTTAATTATATAGTTTAGAAGTTATGATATACAGAACGAAAGACAGACACACATTAAATTCGAAAATTGCTCTGTTTCAACATAACATTATGTGGTAGCCAACTGGTATTGTTTCCTTCTCTCCTTTCTTTCCTATGATTACACATCAAGGTAAAAGGAACAGATACTAGATTTTCGTTTAAGGAAGAAGGAAAGAGAAGATAGTAAATGACATACTGATTCTTGATTACAGATTGTAGGCTCTAGTGTTGAAGTTTAGAACTCATATGGAATACATTTAACTGGGTTGTGGAGTTTAGCGCCCTTATTAAAATGTTTTCTGGGGGCTTGTGCAGTATAGCGCTTTTATTAAATACGTTTTTAGAGTGCTTCTGTATTTAAGCACCTCTATAGTAAACGTGTTGTGGTGACTTGTGCAGTATAGCGCACCTATGGAAGATATGTATATAGTATGCCCACTGGGTAGAGATACATGTATATAGTATGCACACCGGGTAGATATACACGTATATTGTATGCACACGTGGGTACAGATATATATATATATATATATATATATATATATATATATATATATATATATATATATATATATTAGTCGCACCGGGGTAGGGATACCCGTATATAATATGCGCATCAGGGTAGAGATAGACGGGTATAGTATGTGCACCGGAGTAGGGATCACACGTATATATAATGTGCATTGGGGTAAAGATACACACACATATAGTATGCACACCGGGTTAGAGATACACACATATATAGTATGCGCACTGGGGGAGAGATACACACGTATATAGTATGTTCACAGCGGCGGATATATGTACGTATACAGTATGTGCACCGGAGCGGAGAAATGCACGTATATAGTATGCGCACCGGGGCGGTGATACGTACGTATAGATTATGCGTACCAGGGCGGAGATACGTTCACATGTTATGCGCACCGTGACGGAGATACGTACATATATAAGATGCACACCGGGACAGAGATACGTATGTATATAGTATGCGCACCGGGGCGATAGTTTTGGTGGTGGTACTTTCAATAGAAATATGTCATACTTTTTCCCAGAGCAACGGAAGAGGAGGGGTTAGGGAGAGAATTCGGCCTGAAAAAAGACAGCTTTTTCCGAAGGCAACATAGAGAAGGCCGCAACGAGGAGAGCGGGCATTGATATGGTGCGACCAAAGAAGAGGAGTGTCCGGGAAACTTCGGGTACCCCTGCTAGTTATTAATAAAATACTCGTATAAGACCATGAAATAGATTATTTTATCTGATACAAGCCAATGTTGTTTTATAATTTCTTAGTTATGGACGAATATGTTTATCTGATAACACTTTTTGCAATGGTATTAAAATATATTGAAAACGGCGACGTATTACAACATATTATTCACCGTAATAAGGCAGTTTTAACTGCTTAATTGGGATTCGAGTGCGACTAGACCATTAATGAATAATTGCATCAGTTTCACAAGATGCCATATAACGTGCTGCCTGATATGAAATTTTCGCAGCAACTGGGTAGACTTAAGATATTTGTTGTATCTAAGATATGTACTCTCGCAGATAATGGCACATAATTTACTAAATGTAGTTCAGCGTCTCCAATAAAAAGTTCATTATGGGTTCTCTTGCGAGGGACTTCGAATATTTTCAAGGAATCCTATATGCATCTTATAATTATTACAAAGATCAATACTACTATGGTAATGCTTCTATACAATTGTCACCCTTATTTTCGAGTTTGAATCATTAATGAATGCACCGTCTGAAGTTGAGTATTGATTTACTCCTCTCCAGGAGTTAGGCACAAGGCCAGTTTTTTATCTTACTCCCACAAGTATGATTTGACCCAAGGTCGGATCGGGAAAGTGGGGTTTAAAAATTGCCTGGGTAGCCCCGTCGGCATTCACTGGTAGGGGCGCCTCAGGCAGTAAGCAATAAACTTACTCCTCTCCAAAGAGGGGAGGCGAATCCTGGGAGGGTGGACCTCCTAGAACTGCACAGGACAGACCCATATACCGGCGTAAATCAAGCCCCGAAGGCCAAGACAATACCCGTCTATGGGGTGCAGTATCCATCGGAACAGATACTACACTTTGATTTTAGCAAAAAGGTTGAGTAGCTTCAATGCTATAGAAAGTATCTAAGAGGTGCTCGATGTATATACAGTCATCTTGACATGCAGCCACAAACATTTGAATGCGTAAAAGGTCAGGTTAACTTGCTAGATGGTGTGATTTATGTGCGTACATCGCGAAGAAAAAGTTATTATATATTGAACCATGTTCTGCCAATATATATAATTATATTCCCACACTCTAAGTGCGCTAGGATATAACAATGTTTCGTCTAGTAATCATGTCATTTAAACAAGTCGTCGTTTGAAACCCTTGTATAAGCTTACCATTCTTTTGTTATGCAAGGTGAAAATATCGTCGATCATGATATTGTATTATATAACCGTAACTTTGATCGAAACTAATATATTTTAAATCTGGATAGATCGTGTAAAACAAACATCTATAGTCAGAGGTATAATGACTGATAATGTGACAAGAACATATCTAACTTATAATCTGAAATGGATTATGAAATAACTAAAACAATACCGCAACAAAAACTAAAATTAAGTCCAAATATAAGATTAAAAGAGTATGGAATATATAAATATAATCATTGGGTCCTGATTGGCACAGGAATATAATGACGGTGGTAGGAATTTAACAAAAATCATGAAACATGTCTTACGCGGACCATACAAACCCCTTATATGAAAAAGATCAGGATCAATGTAAAGTCGAACATTCTTTTGAAATACGCGGGCACCGTCCCCTACACTTCAGTGTAGTGTCTAATTAATAGTAACCTTTAATCGCCATCAATCACATTACTGTTTTTATCATGCATTCGTTCCTTTTGGAATATATACTAGATGAAATACACATATCATGCATCTGCAACAGCGTAGGTCTTACTGCCAATTTAATCTTCAAAGAACCTTTTCAATCTTGTAAAACATTATTTTTAATAGTTATTGAGAATATACAATGTGTGGGCATCGTCTAAATCGATGGAGTAATCCTCGATAACGTGGAGGCATACTTACAAAAATGCGCTTATATAGTCATATGAAAACACACCAGAGATGGATGATGTGGCGACATTTGCATATTCAAATGCTTATTCAATACGAATACATTTGGATTAACTTTAAACTTCGAGCAAAATTAATGGATTTGTGAATAATTCATTTACCTCCTCTCTATTTCATACTATATATGTGTGCGCATATTTGTGTATATGTGTACGTGCGTCGGTGTATATATCTGCGTGCATGTAGACGTGAGTATGAAGAAATATGTGCATGACGTTCAACAACGGCTTTAGGCAGATTTTTTTAATTTTAAATAACGTTGATTCTGAACCATAAATACCAAGTGACGTATTTTAGGCATTTTTAGTGAGTATACTAGACTCGTAGAAGTTGGTATTCTAACTAATATAAACGAAATAACATCCTAAAGTAAAGCCAGCCCTTCATTGGTTCTCCCAATATTGCTTTCGGTACGCTTAGAGCAATCATTATAACTGAACAAGCAAAGATAGTGTTAGCGATTTCCAAAACATTTGTATCCCGTAAGCTTTATTTCAGATAGCAAGTTGCTTACTGTGGGTCTGCATGATGAATATTTGTTAATGTATAAGACCCCTACTATTTTAAATTAAACTGTTAGCGTTTTATAGAACGGGACTTCAGTCGGGTGGCTTAAATCTCAGACACGTTCTTTGATGACAGAAAAGTTAATACCGACGAGGTATTGGTTTATTACCGCGGGTCTTACGAATGCAGAGTCATGAACGAAAGTAAGCTATCGCTTTTTTAGATTGTTTACATTATTAAACAATAATACAATAACGTGCATTGGTTCTTCTACAAATGCTTACTAGTAGATGTATTTAAGATGCCATAGTGTTTCGTTTTTTTTAGATGAGAATTAATAATCTCTATTATTTGTAGCATAATGTCTACTGTTATCATCACCTCTCAGGACTTTTGTACAATGGGTGAAAGTTGTAAGTGTAATCAGTTCAAAGTGGGCGTCTTCTAGAGGGTGAATGGTGTATCTTTAGTACGGGTAATACTAAAAAATACACAAACACATTACCTGAGACTACTACACGTTAACGGATGATTGAACACGAAAGAGTTACTGGAATGTATTAAACAATTTGTTTCATTCGACATCGTACAGCTTGCCTAGTTCATGTGAAAGAGTTCCGAGTTCAAGAAAACTCACCTGAAAAAGCTCAAAAGAAAAATCGTCTATTCTTAAAATAATAACGTCCCTAATAAAAACAATTTGTCCGAATAATCGAAATGATACATATTTCGTTGTGTCTTTCATTGATGCTATCTCTGAATCTAAGCATTTTATACATTTGTTTTATTTATTAAGCAAATATATATATATATATATATATATATATATATATATATAACATTTTTTTTAAATAAGTTATTTTCCAGTATGTTACTTACTTACTATAATGCGAATCTCGCTTTCATTGTCTTTATATGTTTGTCAGAGATTATTTTATTTCGCTCTGTCAAAAAAATAAACTCAGTCAATATATATATATATATATTTTTTTCAATTTAATATTTTACATCAGTTAAAATCTAATTATTTTTAGGTATAGTTTCATTAATTAATCACGCCATACAGTTTTCCTGTTTTTCAGCCTGGGGGCACGCACTTAAATATCTCTGTAAAATTATTTTTCAAAGAGTGATCAACATTTTACGAACCCATTTTTTTTACCTCGAGCGAAATTTTGCAGTGTTGTTCGATACACGCTCTCTATTTAAGTAGATGCTAATACGCCTAAGAGCTCCTCTTCATGTAAAACGGGAAAAGGAACCCATAATTATATAATTTATTTCCCAAATAAGAGTGTTGGCTTCTTTAGTGTTATTCTCATGTAAACACACTAATTTCTCTAATGAGCAAAAATCAATTTGACATTCACGCGAAGAAGCAATTAATACTTCGCTTGTTTAAGTATGTTGCTCTGTTTTAATAAAAAAAATTTTATGAATTGAGATGTGTAAATATGAGTACAGTAATTTGTGTGTTTTATCAGAAACATATTACATATTACCGTACTTAAATTCCTACCAAATATATAAACATGACCCCGTTAACATCAAACACTGGTGTCTCAGAAGATAGTGTGCCAATTGGACATGTACAGGACTTAAAAGATTTTGGGAAATTCACTAACTCCGATTAAACTATGAATACATATAATAGCTTGGCATAGAGCGCAATCAATTCCTTCAATAATGGAAAGATGTCATCAAGAGTAATAAACAATTCTGGGTTCCTAAGGGACTGTTCAAATCCATCATCCTTTACGAATCAGACACTTTGATACAAAATGTTATTCAATCTAATACACTTAAAAGAGCATACACCAATAGTATATGCATAGTATTTAACATATCGTCGCTAGATAATGTAACATACACAATGTAGTATAATTGACTTGCACACATATCTGCAGTGGTTTAACGCTGATATTTTGCGATAGCTGGACATATATTTCGATAATATTAACCTGCTGGAAAAGTGTTTTGCTGTTCCGATATCTCAAGCGACGGGTGGGAAGATCACATGTTAGCATAAAGACTTGTCTAGATAAGGGCATTAGTTTCTCGTTATTCGAGAGTCTGTCTGCAATGAGTAAGCGATCATCATGACTTAGGGACTTCGTTAATGTTTCAACATCGAATGATGGATTACGCAAGAAAAAAGGAAACTATTACCATGTGAGTAATATATTTATTTGCAATTAATACCGACCGTGCTTCACATGTTGGAAACCCAGAGTATTCTATGCGTGTGTGTGCTATATTATTATTGCTTAGTTCTAATTCACTATACTTCCGAAAAGCAACTGGCTGCTTATTTCGCGTTTTTAAAGTGTATAGGTGCGTTGCACAATGATGTAACTATAGAAGTATTCACAGATCAAATGACATTGACATCATGTGTATTCACTTTAGCATGTTTACTCGGATAACACTGATGATGTAAAAGGGGGTTGTCACAACTCCCTTGCATATGTACTTACTAAAATTGTTGACAGGCATACATGTGTACCCAATGCTAATGAGCATGTCGCAAGCTTTATTGATCTTTCTACTGAGGGCGTGCTCTGAAAACGTGTTGTCGCGTCTGATCTGGAATCCCCTGAGCACTCAGTTCAGTTCAGCAAGTCACCTGATGCCCCTTTTCCATCATAGAGTTCATTGATATCATAGAGCCGATTATGACAGCTTAATGCCTTTCTATATCTATAATCTATCTTTAATATATCTTTAACAAAATGTACATTGCGTCGCATCTGATATATTATTGTAGTTTGTCGTTGGTATTGAAGTATTTATCCAGTCTACAACATTCCATCACAGATCGGAGAGCCAGTCCTTGCATACACTTATCATTATCGACGCTATTGCCAACATAAACTAGTATTTTATTGTTTTCGGCTAAATGTATTCTCTGGAAATCAAGCCCTCCTTTAGAAATTACCGAAAGCACTGAATAAGAGTAATAGTAAACGCTTAAGATTCTTATGCAAAATCAGTTAGATCTAAAGAGCCCGATCATACTTTACACTATGGAATGCTCTATTCCCATTCATAATATATCAATAATGAATAAAATCATAATAATGGTAAACACTTAAGACGCAAAAGACGTATATACATTAGGAAGCACACGCACTTTAGTCATACTACTTCATTAATATATATATATATATATATATATATATATATATATATATAAGAAGGAATAGGTAAAATAAATACCTTTTAAAGCATTAAGATGCGATATCAATTTTTTTATAAAAAAGAAAAATAATAAATCTAATCCGATTTTTTTTTCTTGTTTTTATTATAAACTAGCATTTTTTTTTGTTAGTGTAAAGTGATACAGATATTTCGCCAACACCTGGCATCCTCGGTGTGTAATATATCCTGATGTCATCGGATTTGTATTTTTTTCTCTCTCTTACCGGCTTGTTGTTATTACAGCCGGGCCAAATTAGTTAGCTGTTGTTTCCCACTATCAAATATGAAGAACGTGAATGCAGCACGTGATTTGTATAAGTGTTTTAAGGTTCATATTTTTGTCTTAATGCTTCAAAAGATATTTATTTTACCTATTCCTTCTTAAATTTAACAATATATGCTTAAAAAAAAAAAGAACTTTTAAGCATATATATATATATATATATATATATATATATATATATATATATTATTTTCAATTAATTCGACCAAAATCATCACACATGTTCTCACGTATGTGAATGTTGTTCAGGCAATCCTGATAATCAAATCGAATACAGATGTGGGTTTGTATTAATTATTGTATAATTTATATTCATACACAGACTTGTTAACGTTTTATAAATGGTAATATTTCAAACAATTTTACAAGACATGGTATCAGAACTGTAAACGTTTCTACATTTGCACAATCACAAAGTAACTGTGTAGCCACATTATGGTGGGTGTATATAATATTATGTTTATTTAGCGTTGTTTTCATGTTGCTCTTGTGAATAAGATTATTTTTTAATGTCAAATAAGTTAAGGCAAAGTAATGTTATTCTAAGGATCTGTAAATATACCACAGATAACGTAAATCGAATCAGATGTTAGCTAACCACATTGAGGAGTTAGTTTCTTTGAATTACATTGGAGTTACCTATCTGAAGGACTACTTTCTAACCTACGAGCGCACTCTTCTATGCAGAAGTACAATAAATAGTCGCTTTGTGCATGTATTAAACACAAAACAATGTATTTACTATTCCATACAAATGGTTGTGACTGGCGCGCTATCTTCTATCCATATTAGTTGTCTACTTTATATGTCGAAGCTATTGTTCCCCGAATATATACCACTCTGACATAATATACTTGTGAAATATATAGCTCCAAAACGTCCTTTAAAAAATCATGTTCATTTTTACAACCCCCTTGCATTGTGTTATATTGCATTGTGGAAAGCATACAATGAGTTTTCGTTAGTAACAACGTCTCTGATTTAACATCATTTTATATATCGTGCTTTTTTATTTGCCTACACTTTGTCGTTAAAAAAAGTTTTCTTCAGGAATATATAAACAATTCAATTGTAAATATATTATTATCCTTCTGGCTTTTCGTTTCTTATTCCCACTTACTACGTGTTATCCGAGATTACACAGCAGTTAAAAAAGCGTATTTGTAGTGTGCGTCCGTAAATAAAATAAATTAGAATATCAAATATGTTATTGCATACAATTATGAGTTACCCTATTTGGAAATCTTGTGCATGATATTACGTGCGGATTTCTCTTGTTTATTAAAGTAGGGGATGAGGGCACGCCGTCGGGCACTGCACAACGTCCAAAACAAGTCGCTGGCACAAACAATTAGTCGCTTTACATGGACATTTCATGGAATGTTTAAAAAAAGAGATTTGTGTTGCACACCTACAAAACGATATAAGTAAGATAGACTTATATAGTATTGCTATAATATTAAGATGCGATTATAAAAAATGAGGTTAATTCGTAAGGCTTCTACATAAGTATCAATGATATACAAACATCGAACATTCTATTAGAAGTTAACAGAATTAATAGTGCTACGTGTACAGAAAGTTGTGCCATAGCATGAACTCTGAAACGACAGAGCAAAAAAAGAAAGTGAATATATTTCTATTTCTTAGATTAGCTGCTTCTGTTCGATCACGATTCGAAATGTTCCGTCTTCTTTTAACTCTTACCCGCTCAGGAACGCTGGCGATGGGGAACCTACGTTTGACTCCTCTGAGCAACGGGTGAATAGAATCATTGGGCTACAATATCGTTAGTGTATTTTCATTAATTTTGCTTATCTTATATATTATTCCAGCGACCAGGCAATGTGTTTAAGACTGGTTCAGCGGCATCTGCATTACCACTGTAACTACAGAAAACGAGTGCCCCTATTGTAAACCGTAGATGAAAGTCTGTGTTTTGTTCCTTCATCAATTAGCGACAATATTAATGAAACACACATAACAACATCGTTGCTTAATAAATATTTACGTTTTATCATTTACTTTAGATAAGAAAGAAATCTAAGTTGCATTTTAAGAGTCAGTAATTGAAATATTTTAAGTTTTGTAATTATTTTCCAAATCATTTTTAGTCAATTTCGTGTTCAGTTGATATTAGAAATATTTCATATTTGAATTTTAATTATAGTTTTAATATTCTATATTTTCTGTGCGTATTATATTTATTATAATGTACACATATAAATATTTCTCGATATGAATACGGCCCAATATTTAGTACCACTGTCACATTAGGGGGAGGGTTGTTAATTACTAACGTTTTTGCTACGAGAGAATACAAAATAAGCATCACAATCGTATTTGTCAAAAGTAGCGCCTTACTCGTGTTTTTGTCGTTACCTAATGTTTCGGTTTTACCAACTCACTTACTCGACTCACCTTACAGCTTTGGTTTCTCCTCTCTAGGCGTAAAAACAATCTAAGTAAGAACTCATCCCCTATCATCAATAAAAAATACTTCTTTTTACTCCTCAGTGTACATTTAAGCGAACGGAACTTCCATGAACATAGTGTATTTCTCGAAAACCTCTTATCTGTGGAACACGTTATTGCGGTAATATTTCCTTACAAACTACAACACAGTTGTACCTAAATCTATTGGAAACAAATGTATTTCGAGTCGTCCTGTGCATTAATCAAACATAGTTTCGAATACTTTCATAATATTGATTTATCATCCTATTAATTATGTCATTGACCTATGCACTTGAATGACTTTGTTTTTATGTAAGTGGAGACACATTTGTAAATATATATATATATATATATATATATATATATATATATATATATTCATTGTTTATTGTATGTTTTACAAGATATGAACAAATGTGTGTGTTTATTTAATCTTTATGGAATATAATAGCAATTTTAAAGTATAGATTGCTCAGTTTGATCGGCCTCTTTTATTGAATATCAATCATTTGTTCTATTCAATGTGGAAAACAGTTTCTTTTAAATATTTTAATAAATATGTATGTCTGATTTACGCCGTGTTTAATACATTCTAGCTCATGAAATGTCGGGAAATGTAATGTTATTCCTTTGATTTGTTTGGTTCGTGTGTATTGTTTAGAATACATGATGCTTGTGTACTGTTATATGATGTCAAACCATTGCTAACAATAGAAATCCAAGTATAACCCGTTTTTGTGACGAATCTCTCTTATGCTACTGTATTATTGATAAATGGTTTTACTTTGATAAATAATAATCTTATAGATAATATAACTCATAGATAATATAACTCATTAATAGTATAACTCATAGATAACTTTAAATTGAAATTGTATTTAAATATCATAAGGATATACACCAATTATATATATATATATATATATATATATATATATATATATATATATATATATATATGTGTGTATATATATATATATATATATATATATATATATATATATATATATATATCGAATGAATTTGTAGGTCGATTTACGCATACTGCGATTAGAAAGAATTCAAAAAGCTTACACTCTTGAGGCAAAGGTATAGAAAAAAACTCCTGGGGTAAAATATGATATAACTAAGACTGTAGGCAAAATATCGATAAACTTACTAATTTTTAATTTTTGTTCTCATGTACAATGCTAAACGTTTCATCTCTTCCGCTGACATCAATCAAGAATGGGTTATATAATTCATACATGTGAAGAAAGGCGTATTTTTCCTTAGAATAAAATACGCACTTTAAGTAATCAACTTAGAAAACAAGGAGTATATTTTGTAAATAGTTTGGTACAGAATGACAGCATTATATAACGTATGTCTGTCTTTGTAATTCCGAATTTAATTACATTGAACAAAGCCTAAATATATACACTTTAAACCTTAAAAGTGCCGACCCTTACACTATTACTTGATCGATATTTTGCAGTCATTTCCGGCCACACGAAGATAAGTTAACCCCGGAAATGTTGACAATTCCCATCAAGGGCGTCGTTATCGTTAATCAGGTTTGTCTGCAGTACGCCTGCAAGAGGCCAGAAAGAGAAGTCGGCTGATTTGCTGGGAAAAATCAAATGTTGTTAACTGGTTGATAATTTGCAAAATGTTCCCGATAGGCGATGGGTTGAATTAGGTTAATAGAAACGAAAAAGGAAAGGTTTATAAAATGTGAGCGGACATCGACGATGGAAGTTCTACCGGTATTCAGCGATAACCTATAACGGACTAAATAATTAGGTCGGACCCATAATGATTTCCTTATATTGCAAATAGAACATTAAATAATATCGCCGAAAGCTAGAAGTGTTTAAATCGATCAATACTTTTTTTATTAATCAGATATTTCATTTCATGCAGATCAAATAAATAGATAATATATGTTAATGCACAGGAGTTTTACAATAAAAATGCAAACAATAGTGCAAATCTCTATGGCAAACATTCAACAAAAACTGTATGATTGCCGCTTCGCCAAAGGTAACTATTTTAGAACTATCGTATGATTAACTATGTCTTACACTTCTATATTCATGTATTTTCTTAGATTAAATGTAATACATAAAGTAAAGTAAAATAAATAATTATTATATTGATAAAATATAGGATTTTGCCTATTGACGTATATAAACATTTTCTATTCCATAGTAAGACGGAAACATACATATTTAAAGAGGTTTAAATGGCTAAACCAAATTAGTTCATTAATTGCTTTCATTTGACTGTTGTATGTGTTATTAGTTTATTGTATGCGATTAGTTGAACACACGTTTTATTTTAATAGGTTATGGTGTCAAGTGTGTAAATAAAAATAAAATATACAGTTAAGACATAATAGTTGTTTTAGGAAAGCATTACAGTTTTCATCATGATTTAAAAATACACATGTATTATATCTCTCATATATATATATATATATATATATATATATATATATATATATATATATATATATATATATATATATATATCGTATTTTTACTAAAAAATTAACATTAATAAACTGATATTACAAATGAATATACTTTTTCGTATTAAAATAACAGATACCGGTAATGAATGTCGTACATTCATAGCTGTTTGTTGTTTAAGGAATGTCGATATTGAAATATTCAAAAAAATGAGTATATATGTTATAGTACCTTTCCTATGCGGGCTACTCGAACTCTTCCACTCATCGTACACACTGGGAGAAACTTCTACTCAGAGTTGGGTCTACCTCAGTCCGACGGAAACAGGAACATTTCGGTGTTTTTTTAACATCGCGATGATGGATAGGCGCTGGTAAGTTCTAATATGTCAACCCTCCCAGGCCTTGTTTCCCCTCTTTTAGGTGAAGTAAGTTTATTGCATACAGCCTGAAGCGCCCCACACAACGAATACTGGCAGGAATGTCCAGACAATTTTTTTTTAATCAGAGTGCTCCTTCTTTAGAAGCGATGGCTTTACTCTCCCCACCTTATGACCTCCTGTCACATATTCCTGTTGCACCAAGAGAGTAAATACTTGCAATCACACCATTCCATACTTTGTTTAATTATACTTTTTTTAATATACTCCGAGTTCGTACTTTTATTCCGGACTCTTTACAAATACAGAACAACTGGGGAGTATCCGTAGTAATGGATTCTTAAGAACGTTACAAACGACGCGACAACATGAACGGAAAATTTACTCGATAACGTCCGAGTTCTCAAAACTGGTTGTACTGCAAAACCAAAAATTAAAAAGAACGTAAAATACGAACTATTTTTTCTGAAAGAAGAAAAGGTCTGTGATTTTTTTAATTGCTATTTCGGCACTGTGTTAATTTTAAACAGGAAAGGCAATACACGATGTTTTCTCCCCGAAAGAAAAAAAATCTGTTCACTGAAGTGGTAGTCGGAAATACTACGGTTACATTAAAAGCCTACATAAAATGTATATTTTTGGCCGAAGAAAAAAGAGTTTACACTTACTTTCCTTTTGTAAAACTAAGATTACATTCAACAGCAAAATATAACAAAAATAACCTTGTAAAAGCAGTGTTCTCTAAAGACACATTTTAAACATGGATTATTTAAAAGCACGTCACAGACCTCGTGAAATACTTAATGTCATAAAAACCAAAACAAAATAAAACCCCGAAGAAAGACTTCAGGAACACAAATAAAACTGAAGGAACACTTTAGGAAAATCACTTTTTTTCTTAGCCTGTATTTGAAGCATATGCTCATATGCCAGTTCTCCACATTTTTATTCAGTCATGTGTGATAGTATTGTACTCAGCAATGTCTTGCAAACTATACCGGTTTGTTCGGTCAGTTTTGCAGTGCCATCTACTCATAGCAACGTTTTATCGCCCCTATGAACGTTCTCAGAAACTGAAGAAATGCAACTAAAAAATAAAAGAAATATTTTAAAAGCATCTACTGAAACAACAACAATAATCTGACGCAAAACTACCAGAAGCAAAAAAAAAGCCGAAGAAACATTTCCAAAACATAAAAGTGATATCGATCAAAAATAGTGAATTATTAATTCAAACAACATCGCATAGGGGAGAAATACGAGGAACGAACATTCTATTTCACAGAGTGTTGTTAGGGTCCAATTGACAATTTCACTTATTCACCAGACGTGGATAAAAGAGTTGCTTAATTTGAGAAGGTATGAGGATCTTGACAAAGTAGATTATGAAAATCAGGCAGACTTTAAAAAAGTTCACCTACTGCTATGAAAATTATAGACCATGGGAAATACCGAATTCGTGGATTTCGTTTTACCTCGACAAACAATCCACTTGACTTTTTCTGAAGCGGTAAAACATTTAACCGAACTAGTTATCCCCCAAAATTATATATTTCACAGACCGATTAAGCGCTTCGAATTTAGTCAAAAAGAAGGCGAAGACAACGCAAAGTTCGCATCAATCGTTATCATACACTGTTACGATTTCCAATTAGCTGAACTAAGTGCGGATAACTTTAAATGTTTAATTTTCGTGCAATGGCTTTTGTCAGCAAATGTTGCAGAAATAAGACGTAGGATTCTAAACGAATTAGAAAGTAAATAAATGAAACATTACAGAAATTAGCTCAAGACTGCTAAAGAGTTGTAAATGCTAAACGAGATTCGGGAAACATTAAATAGTCGGTCATTTTGCACCTAAGAAAAGTGCGTCAGAAATTACATTTAAAGTATCTTTCATTGTGGCGCAATGCTCGACCTTTTGGGAAGCTATGGGCTCCCGTTATATTCGTAATCCTTATGCCAGACTTATTTCAGAAACAGTAATTCTCTGCGTATTGAGATCACTGAGTGTACATGCACCTCAGTCGTATTTTTGAAGACTAAAGGTCAGTGTCAAACTAATTCAATGACAGGTGCAGGTGATGTGTTCAGAGATCAGACTGTTGTCGTTCGAAAACAAAACATTTGACGAGGCGTACAATAATGACGGTTGTATTCCCTTTGTCTCTAGTTATCTCTCTCTGAATCTATCTCTCTGTCTTTCTCTCTAACTCTCTCTCGCTCACTCTCTCTCTCTCTCTCTCTCTCTCTCTCTCTATATATATATATATATATATATATATATATATATGTATATATCTGGTATATAGATGGAAAAAGAGAGACTGGTTTGAAATCCGAACGAAGAAGACTCGTTTGTCGCGCGCTCTGAAATGTTTCTTTTCGAAATATAAATATTATATTTTTCTATAATAAGCAAAAGGTTTGTTCCATTATTACATGATGTTCGATTTGCAGCACGATGGTCCAGACGAAACAGCCAGCCAGCCTGCCAGCTAGCCCTAGAAGCAGACGACAATGACTATCGTACAAACGATGATTGCTCCATGGCCAAAACAAGACCAGACATTGCACATATGTTCACATGTTGCCACACATAGTCCCGTTGTCGAGAAAAGTCCGTCAAAGATCGCCAAGTCGTCCAAAAGTCATGGTGCCACATCATAAACAACTATAAACAACAAGATAGATTATTTTAACGTTCCTACTGTGGATACCGTAATAGGGTAACGGTTTGCCAGACCGTTTAAAAAAACTGTATAACTTGTAACACAGTCGGACAAAAGAGTTTACATAGCACAATGAATAACGGTAATAAAATGCGGGTTGAATTTACAAAAAACGAACGAAAAATGCGGCAGAATTATAAGAAACTACGTACAGGTATAAATCATGAAGGAATATGTAAGATTACAATTGGATTCTGGTTCAGGCGTGTCGATTATCAACTTGGATACATAGATAAGTTTAGGAAAACCGGCCATGCTAAGAAGCAACAAAATAGCCAGAACGGTGACTGGTAAATACATAAAATTCGAAGGTGAAATTATAATCGAAATTACATCACACGGAACTTATTAAAATGTAAAAATGTTCACATAAAAATACCAACAATTTATTTGGCATGGACTTGATGCAGCGGCATAACCTATGGGCGTTTCATACCAATATTTAAAAAAAAAAAACATATATGACGACCTAGTTAGAACAACGAAGTAACACTTTGTTTAAACCATAAAAAATCGTATAATTTGAATTCACAATAAATTGTCTGCAGAAATGAAAGCACATATAGACACAAAATTCACGCTGAAACTAACAAACACCAAACAGAAAGAAATTAAGTAAAATTATTTTATGAACAGTTGAAGGTTAAATGGAGTGAATGTATTGTTTCCACAGCTAAAATCGCTATAATTGCAACTCAAATATGTCATAGAATAGCTAAAGACTACGTAAGAGAATATGGCTTGTCTTGAGGTTAAATATCAAAGTTAATAACACTTTTTCAAAGTTTAAAGATTTGCTTCACAATCAGAAGTCTAGAATTAATAAGCTGGAGGATATCAAATATGTATGTGATAGAGGGCGTAAGTTAAGTCATAAGAGGTACCTAAATGAAGTAAGAGAACGAATGTCGAAAGACACCGATATCACTCCCCAGGAATGTGTTGTGGTTACCAGACAGGACACTTTCAACATACAGCTACTCCGAGCAGCAGCATAATAGCGGCACTCCAAAAAAGAAAACGATACTATGATTCATGAGGTAAGCCTTGTGTGGAAGTGTTATTGTATCTTACCTATACGGACTACTTGAACTCTTCCACTCAGAATAAATACTGGGAGCACCTGCTTCTCTGTGTTGGAAACACACCAGCCTGTGCGATCTTTCTGTTACGTCAGTTGCTTTGAGACTTCGTACTGGTCAATAGCAGACAAAGATTCGTTCTCAACAATCAGATCGGTAACTGAGCTTCATCCGTGGCCTTTTATCTGTCGGGCTTAGATATTAGTCCTCGGTAGTCCAAGGATGTCCACACTCCCAGGTCTAGCCTCTCCTCTTTGTGGTTGAGTAAGTTTATCGCATACTGCCTGAGGCGCACAGACAAAGAAGTGCCGTCGGGTCTGGCTAGAGTGATCGTGCATCATAGGCGCTGGTTTGACTCTCACACATCTTCGTGCCTTCTTAAACATATTCTCTGCGGTGAGAAATAAATTAAATATCTGGAACCACACAAGTCAATACTGACAGTCAATCCAGAGGAGCAACCACTCTTGATCTCTGTTGCATTATACCTTTTTATATATTCTTGTGTTTGTCTAAACTCCGAGTTCGAGTTTTCATATCAGACCAATAACAGGTCCGCAGCAATATCGCTAAGAGCAAGCAAAGACTAATGTTCGTTTATTTTTCAATATCTATACACTTAAAAAGATATTCTTTATTAGCCAAAAATAGATCAGCATAAGACTACACTCAGTAAAATTTATAAGACAGGATGGTACTTTAATCTTACTAAATATGTTTAGCATACTGATATCCTAAAGGGCGTACGATGACCTGACATTAAAACGATGCAAATGTGTCTCAGTGAATAATTCTGTCTATATTAAGCATAACACATTTGAAATTATGAATCGGTAAAAATTATTCGAGTCGAAAACGGATCTTTCGTACTACTATATGTCTGCTTATGATTGATATGTCTGCAGAGTTCTCGTGAAATATGAATAATACCATGCTGCCAACTAGTATAGTTTAAGCCTCAGAAATACAAATGACTAGAACATTAATTTTAGAACATACACCAATCAGCGAAACTGTATTAAAATTAGCCGCATCAATATAATCTAACGAAGGAAGTTGATATCCTATTGTCTGAAATGTCTAAATCTCATTAAACATGATACATTAGATGATAATTCAGTTTTATAGTAATCCAATGAACTAGTTATTACATATTTATTTTCACGCATCTATTTCAACAATCAGTAACGAACTGACCCCCCCCCCAATAACAATAAAAAACAGCACATCAGTTTGAACATCACAGTTTTCCAACTGAAATAGTGTAAACGTCAGATGAAAATCCAAGAAAAATATCATCAGCAGAGTAATTCATAGAAAGGGTATAGAGTCGATTACTAGGAAGAATGAACTTCTTGCTAAATCGTTTCTTCCTTTTTTCTTATTTCTTATTGCCTTAATTTAATTCATGTATTTGAAAAATATATTTAAAATTCTCCATTAAATAAAATGAAGTTTAATCTATATTGTTCATGAATAGATCTAACGCTTACCTCTTATTAAAGCATTACCAATATGCATACACACACACACATCCACATACACACATATATATATATATATATATATATATATATATACTCTCAATATGAATACACACATAGTCTCTGCCAGACTGGGTCATCGACACAACAGACATGAACGACTTTACACAAACTCGCTTCACAGACAATATTCAGTGAGACTTGTACGCGAATCATAATATATATATATATATATATATATATATATATATATATATATATATATATATATATATACATATATATATATATATAAACGCTGTAATTACACTACTAAATAAACGATTTTGTAAGAATTAAATAAGTTTTAGTTAAGTCACAACTATTTAAAGTGTGAGTATCGGCATAACTTGGAGAGTATAAATGCCAAATTATAATAAATGTTTTATACGCTGTGAATTGTACAATTTACAAATACACCCATATATTTCAATTAAATTTAAATAAATAGACAACAGTTCAACTGTCTGTTGAGAGGTTTAAACTATTAACGAAAAGCTTCGAAATAGATAGATGGTCAAACTCATGTAAGCCTGATAAAGAATTGTGTAACAATCTGTATACTCTCTTATGTTTTATATTGCATTGAGCAGCAGTAAGTGTGTTCTCATTTCTCCGCCTCGATCACGTCAATGTTATAGCAGGTGTCGCTGTCGGGGGATATTTACAAATAAACACATTCATAATTTTATTGCAATCTTCCTAGACATCAATTAAGTGATCGATATTTAATGCTTGTTATTAATTTGATACATTAGATAGACATTTAAAATGTTGAAAAGGTCGCTTCAGGCAAGTTTATGAAATAGCGTAATATTTACAATTTTTTATGCAACAACTTGCAATGAATATTTTCACATGATATATTATCTTTGAAAACATGTTCTTAACAGCTGTAGTTAGGTATTTTATAAGGTAGAACATTGTACTAAATGGTGTTATTAATATAATATATTTATCTATAATCATACACTGATATATATATATATATATATATATATATATATATATATATATATATATACATATATATATATATATATATACTGGATCGCGGGTGTATATTGTTGGGACTCAAAATTTGTATTCCTGTACGTGCGGCATACATAGAGAATTATCATTATACATGTACAATTTCACTGTGCTCGATATTCAATGCTAGCAAATAACGAAGCAGAATAGTACTACAAGCCATAGTATCCGTTTGCTATCCACTTCTGATTCCTGTTATGTTATGAATAATAATCAATGTTTATTTTAGGTTAATATACGTTAGAACAATTCACGTAA
The DNA here is from genome assembly GCA_963556195.1 of Sepiola atlantica. NCBI lineage: Eukaryota > Metazoa > Mollusca > Cephalopoda > Sepiida > Sepiolidae > Sepiola > Sepiola atlantica. The sequence continues at coordinate 119,168,628 of OY744527.1, forward strand.
TGATCTATCAGTCTTGAGCTCTATGTGTTCTTAGAGACATTGACATTTTTAATTTTTCAAAAATTTATGTTGGAAGTAGTACATCGTAAACGGAAACATTAATTGATTTCTAGTCCCTGCGTCAATTTTCGATTAAAATAATGGTATTCCACGCGTGTAAATGTCTAGAACCAATAGTTTAATAAATGCAAGAATACCGTGAGTTTATACTTTAAATATAGATCTGGAAATAATAGTGTATCAACTTGTTAAGTCAGCAGTTTATTACAATACACTAATAAAATAGTGGCGTCATTTTATATGTATTCAATTCGCCCTGTATAACCAATCAGGCAGGCTGGTTCAAGTAATTACATTTTTGTACGACACATAATTCCATGTTTAAGACTCTAAGATAGGGGTAAAGTAATCCCCATGATAAAATATGCAACAATTGTGATAACTTTGACGAGACTCAACACATACGTGTTTTAAAATGTTAACGTCCATTCAGAAGGTTCTCAATATTTGCTGCAATTTCGCGAATCTCAATTATAATATATTCAAACGATAGTGCAATCGTCATTAAATCGTATGTTACATTAATAAAATAATCTATTAAATGTTGTCTAATTAATAGATTATCATATTTATAATTTGGAATTAAAGCATACGATGTGCTAAAATATGAAACATGCAAATATTTTGGTGTTGTTCTTGTTTTGGAACAGGCTGCGGACTTTGGTATCGTTGGGTATGCTTGTACAGAATCCATATTTCATCTCCAGTCAGAATTATTTGCAAAAATGGTTCTTGATTATTCCTGGAAAGCAAATATATGCAAACAGTCAATTTTTGATTTCGTTGAGCGCCGATCAAATCGTGGGGTACCCAAAGTCCCAGTTTTTAAACTTTTCCTAACTCGTGAATGCATGAAATACTTGTGCTATGTGTGTTATTGGAATTTTGAGCTAATTCACTGCTGGTTAACTTTGAATTGGCATTCACAGCGTCTTTAATGGAGTCATTATCAATTGATTTTGGTTTTCCCGAACGTCGCTGATCTAACAGGTTAATATCTCCAGACGAAAACCACGGTTGACATTTTCGATCATTCAGAAGATTTATCATATAGACAGTTCCAATATTTATTGTAGCTTCTACCGCTTAGTTATCTTTTTCGAATACATAGAGAATGCAATGTCTCAGATGCTCCTCACTAATATCTATTTTTCGACAGCTAATACTGTTAAACTTAATATTGCCCAACTAATTACTATATCTGAAAAACAAAGCAAGATAGTAAGACACATATTCACGATAATATCTAGAACTGTGTACAACTTAATAGGATTCAAGTTGATGAAGCAAAATATACGTCATTACCTTTTTTCCAACCTGATATTTCCCGGGCAACAACAAAATAAAGATATTCGCCCGTATATAAGAGTAAATACATTGAACAAAACAGATGGCAGTTTTTGTTATGGTTGTTCGACGATATTAAAAATTAATAGAACATGTGTAACTTATTGTTATGGATTGATTGTTTCTCTAGTCATTGCAATCTTACTATAGTATATATATATATATATATATATATATATATACATTGTTTAATTGCTATCAATGTAATGTTAATAATTATCATCAGAGTTCCACTTTTGAAACAAATACGTACATTACTTTGCATCCGGAATGGAAGTAAGTGTATAGACCCATTATGGCGCAAGGGGTGTAATAACCGATACACCAGATGTGCGCAATAATTGGCGTCAATATAAACAAATATTGACTTGAATCTATTAGGAAAATAGTTGTGCATGACTTATTTTGAGTTGTAAGTAATGATAACCTATTTTACTTCAGGTATACTATTATACATATTTACTTTTTTCACATGAACAGAGAAAATAACTGATATCCTTAGCGTGTGTTTATTACGCCGCGGGTTTTACAATTCAATTGCTGCTTTGAAATGACGAAATGATAATTTCGTTAAAAAGCCTTAAATATTGACGAATACACCTTTGAGAAATACGCCGTGTTTACAGAACACTAGAACTATATTTAATACTAGGGGAACCCGTCGCCGGCGTTGCACGGGGGAAAGTACTACCTATGACGTCGAATAAAAAAAGAAACGGCCTATTGTTCTTCTCCCCCATCTACCGTGTTGGTGAATGTTTTAAATTAAGAAAAAAGAAAAAAGTAGAATTGGATCGAACGCTGAAACTGGCGATCATGAAACATCCAGTCTTAACGACTACGCCACGAGTTCGAGTTAAAAATAAATGTGAAAATAGGAGAATTAAGCTAAGCTTGTGTATTGGAATGCGTGTTATGTTAAGATTTAGCTTGTTCCGACCAAATGTAATGTTCAACACTGACACGGTTAAGGTCATGGGCAAGTGTTCTATAATAAGCGTATCAAAGTGTATGATTTTGAAAATGTAAATGTATCGGGGGGTACCAGTATCTTTGCGTTTATTGAATTCGATCAAGAAATTGTAGCCGTCATGTTGAATGAATAAATGTTGCGGGAACTGTGTTCGTTAATTTCATTCGTTTAATTCTGGAATCAATATAAATGTAGAAGTCATAGGTAGCATTAGAAATAACGTAATCTGATATTCGCGGAAAATCATTAAGTCTTTACGTATTGCTTAATATTATGTAGTAAATTGATACCAGGCAAATAATAAATAAGAACCGTTGCTTTGTGAACATTCAACTGTGTATAATAGTTCCCGGTGTCGATGAGTAAGGTGACAGTACATAATTGTTAAGGAGAAAAGTTTTTGCTACCATCTATATAGAGTTGGTGTTTCCGAGAGACGTTGATGGTGGGCCAAATGTAATATTTAATGTTAGGTAGAAAATAAACAATAACACATGTACTAAAACACGCTCGAGTGAATACGTGTAGTATATTGGTGAGTTTAGTAGCCTGTGATGCATGTGGTTATTTTCCTATACTTTCGAGAAGGTACAGGGGAGAAATCGTCTCTACTTTATATATTAGATAAACTATTGGATTCATCTTAAATTTAATGATTCATTTACAGAATTAAGATGCAAATTAAAACTTAAATGTTTCAATCAAGGAAAATATATTTCCAACAATATTTTGACAAAAGAAGGATATTTCAAAAGTTTGCATTAGTGAAATACTGATACTCAATTTTAAAGGTAGGCGTTACACTAACATATACTCGTTTACATATTAACATTTCAATGTGGTAGCTGTATTTTATGTGAGTCGTATACTTTAAATAACCACATTATTAATTACACTTTTATATGAAATTAAGTCAAACAAATCGACGGATATGTTATTCTAAACAAGTATTGGTCGACAAATAAGCATATTGTATACAATAAAGTAGCACATGTCGATTGAAATATTAATTGTTTGTACTTATGGACTAATGAGAGGATATCAGATAGTCTTATGAACATTACAAATACGTTTGTTTTCCTTACAATCCAATATCCGCATCAAAGCAATTCACATTTTCAATTTAAAATCGTAAGCGTCATCGAAATAAAAATAATATTTTTAACAAAAGCGTTTTAAACGACAGAAACCTCTATATAACCATAAATGTTAGAGAGGAAAGAAAATATACTTATTTTAAGCGTTACAACCAGAATAATATTTCAAACCTCAGCGTGATATATGTTCAACTAAATAAAACGTCATGGATATGTTTGCATTCACTTAGAATGAAATACGTTTTTTGGCATTTTTATACGACGAAGGATATAAGTTTCACACTGGAAAGAAAACTGAGAGACGGGGAATTGCGAGATATGCAAATACGCAATAAAAATGTGTAGCTTATGAACAATAAAGACAAGGTTCAGTAGTTTTATGAAGATTAATTTAGAAGCATTATACCCGAATGAACGGTTAAGAACGCTATAATTATTAATGACAGTGTGCGCAAACCGACATCATAATAAAATGATACAGACCTATAAACGATGGAATACACTCAGATAATAACTATGGCGTTTTTATGAACTCAGCCAGTAAATGTTTTTTTGTGAAACCATCAAGGAATTAAACACACTGACGCTGTCTGATTGGAAACACGTCTGATGTTTTCTTTAATAGCTTTTTTGCTCTTTCAATAGATTAATTCCATTTATAAGACAATAGATACATTCGATAATTATTACTCAATGTGTTTCAAGTCACTCCGTACAATAAGAGCTACATTTTAGATGCTCGTAAGATCAGAGCGAAATCGAATAATTAGCTCATAAGTTCAAAGAAATGACTCTACTGATATATATATATATATATATATATATATATATATATATATATATATGTGTGTGTGTGTGTGTATATTATATATATTAACAACTTACACTAAGATCATACATAAAAACAACTGCACCAAAATACTAAAAATCTTCGAAGCCCTACACATAAACAAATTAGAACCCACAACTAATAAAATGGCATTCACCACCGGTACTAACGCCTTATCAATCTTCAACAATTAATACACACTTATAATAATAATAATAATAATAATAATAATAATAATAATAATAATAATAATAATAATAATAATAATAATAATAATAATAATAATAATAATAATAGATAAAAATAAAATAAATAAAACAAATTAATAAATAAAAGAATAAAGATAAATATATATATATATATATATATATATATATATATATATCTGTATATACACATATACAAACAATTAGATATACCAAAAATAAAACCATAAATACGGCTCTTTACAAACAACAACAACACACAACCTTCTGAAGACGGTCACGAGACCGAAGGCGCGAGAGAAATGGCCAAGACATAATATTAGGCACCATGATCCATCAATTGATACCAGAAACCCGACGAATCGCTCGCCGAGTCGTGAAACTGACCAGAAAGATCATAAAAAGGGAGAACTCCGTAGTCTTCAATGACACATGTCTAATAAACGACTTGCTGCCGATATATATATATATATATATATATATATATATATATATATATATATATATATATATATATATATATATAGTGTTACAGTGCAATAAATTCAAGATACCGAGTATGAAAGTGTAATGTAACAAACAGAGCAAAAATAAAATAAAGTAAAGTAACACGGAATCACATAATCACCGATGCAATAAATTATTTCGCCCCTATGGCCTTATTAAAGCATCCAAGCGAGGCTATTACATTTTTTTAATTAAAAAAGATACATCACACTCACTATGCAATACACATCTGCAGATGAAATGGAGTTGTCATTCGCACATCTTTTTCCCCTCTTTCATTTTATGTATATATATATATATATATATATATATATATATATATATATATATATATATATATATATATACATATATCAAGTGAGGCGCGAGGGCGCTCTATCCCTTAATAGACATCAAAAACGGTCTATGCTGGATATCTCATTTCTTTGATCAGTCATAACTCAAAGACTAATAAACCAAATTAGTTAAAACTTTACACAACATTTTTTTGATAAATTCTATAAGTGTGTAGAATTTCAGCATCATTAGTCAAGGCAACCTAGAGACCCAGAAAATTCGATCATGAAATCATATTATCCGTGTGTACGTATGTACGTACGTACGTATGTGCCATTCTGTACCTCATCATCTATTTGATGGATTACGCTTATTTTTTGCAAATATAGAGGTTCTAGGGTCTAGTTGATGGCATTTAAATTTCAGTTTACCATATACGTTAGTTTTTCAGAAAATTAAAAAAAACATAAACATTTACCATTGTATTGAGCGAACGGACATCCAGACACACTGACACCAACGCACAGACATACAAAACGCCCACACAGACACAATGACACCAACGCACACACATACACAATGACTCTCTTTCACTGTTTGACGAATACCCACACTAAAGACGACACACACACATACACTGCTTGGATCACTTTCAATGTCGGCTGCTTTAACTTAACCATAGGAATAATAAAGCCTTAGAGAAACAACGTTGATTAACTCACAGTTAATGTAAGTATATATATTAACTGTGAACACGTTCGTTCTAGTTTGAATTGTATCATGAGTAAATATACACTCATCATAATTTTAAAAAAATATTTACCTGTGAATATTGGATGAAACATAGATTAGTCAAACTACAAACTGTATCGGTTATGAGAAGGCATTGTATTGAGGCATAGCCTTTACGAAAGTAGTGACAGTCCATGAAGAAGGCCAGTATACTGAAATCATATGCCCTTAATAGGGTTAAGATGAGCAAGTATTTAATAAAGTTAAGTAATTATAAAGTTACTAAATAATTAAAAGTAAAATGAAATAACAAATATTATTTTTAGGGAAAACATCTTCCTTTAAAGACAGTTTCATTTAATTACCCGCTACAATAATAGAATAGTATATCAAATTATAAAAATACCTTGTTACACGGGTTATTGTAAAAAAAATATGATTGATGATCGTGGACGAAATGTCGATTGTTTCTTAAACCTTAGTGAATCAAACCTTGTAACTTGGAGTGGGTTTCTAATACACATTTACTAATACATATAACACACTAAAATTCCCATTGCGTTCTGACGTGATTCATGTATTAAAAAGCATATTTTGTTTACGTTGCTACATTTAACGCAATAAGTTACCTCATTCCCATGCAGTTGTATGGTTCTGTCACTATCACTCACTATATACTGATGCAACACACTCTTACTATTGTAATGTGTGTGTTACAACGCATAACACGATGGACGCTCACGTTCAACCGCTTTAATTATATTATATTGTTATTAAATGAAAATAGTGTATTCAGACATGAGGTAAAATGTTATGACAGCTATATTTATAAATATTGCACCTTTAATTTGATATACTACCTGTACAGCTAATATAGAAATGGAGAGATGTATTATTTAGCTATGCAAACTATATCTTAATCGACATGCGCAATGTTTATGTATCGACGAATGTAATGAAAGTAGAATAAATAGCATTAGTTGTTGTGATCAACGGATAACCAGTGCGTCTTATATTATTACTACGGTGTATCATGCCACATAATAATATGACAAACCCATTTCTAACATTTATAGTGTGGTATAATCATGTTATTAGTTATCGCTGAGTTTCTATTATTAAACTGGTTGAAGTACTATCGATGTATGAATAATGTAATGGTGTATAATACATCCGATGTCATTGAGATACATTCTGAGGCATTGTGCGTTAACAAATGATGTTAATCTCAGTAAACGACTGTGAAGATACATATATAGACACTTAGCCAGTTTTGGGAAAATGTTATACATCCGAAAAAATTGCATAATTTTTGCAAGATTTCCTCATTACAAATGTTGTCACAGGTTTTGAATAATTAAAAAAACACATTTTATATCTAAAACTGTAATTTACTTTAAGATTTGATTGGCAATAAAATACGTGTTTACTTCGTGTAAAATGATTACACTAGCAGTGTTCATGTGTTTTACTTTTGTATTCACAACCCTATAATTTCGCATAACATTAGGTCCTCCCTCTATCAATAAATTCAGTTCGAAAACAATCAGCTAATAAACAACTTTCGCGTTTAAATAGTATATTTTGAATATAGTGCCGACTATGTATTCTTGTTTATTATATTGTATGGCGTAGTCATTAAAAGATTGAATATTATAAAGCAAACATAAGACTTACTCGCTAATGCTTCTAAGTTTGTTTTGAAAATACATTTAATGTGGTATAACATGTGAAAAAGAAATCTGAAAAAAATACAAGTAAATTCTCGTACACAAATACACATTTTTTTCACAGCTGCTGTCAGTATGATAATGGCGCGTGTTTTCAGGTCCTAATTCACGAACCTATATCGTGTAAGAGTGTATCTGTATGAACCTAATGTTTCATGCAAACTCAACGACACATCAGACGTGCCTAACTGGAATTCTCTGTAAACTCAACAGTCGATATTATACTGTGCTTTCAACATATCTTCTGTAAACACACAAAAGAAATCGAACATAGTGTAACTTTCTTAAAACCTTATTCGTAATAACATTTTAAAATGTATATATTTTTTAGATTATATTTTTTATTTTTCCCTTACTCTTTCAGAGTCCCGTACGATCAGTCGAATCTTGCGTGTAGTGAGATAAGCACACGACTGCAATTAAAGTACAATAATAAATCTTAGTTTTCAAATAATTTATCGAAACACCTTCTTAGTAGTATCATAAACATCTGGAAATGCGTAAACATTGTATATCAGAAGTTTTCCCGCTGCATACAGGAGGATGACATATCATTTACTTAATTGATATTCGACTCGAATAACTTGTTCAAAATTCAGTGTGTATTTTATTTCACAGAATTCATTCACCTATTAACTCTCTCTTCTATTTTACCTGTTTATTTCTTTCCTTTTCCTCTTCAAAGATGATAGTTGGGATGAGTGTCTATATTTATAAACAGTAAATACGTGAACACGCTTATTTTATCAGCAGATCTTGTAAAAAACTACTCGCTAGATTGTATATACAATACTAATGTGTAACACTATTCTATAATTAATTATATATCCCTGACATATTTTACTGTTACGGTAAGGGTGTATGCAATTTTATTAAGACAAAAAGTTAAAAAGCAAATTGGCATGTTCGTTCTTGGCCTTTTGGCTAAGATCAAAGTGTAGTATCTGTTCCGATGGATACTGCACCCCATAGATTGGTATTGTCTTGGCCTTCGGGGCTTGATTACGCTTGTCTATGGGTTTGTCCTGTGCAGTTCTAGGAGGTCCACCCTCCCAGGCTTCGCCTCCCCTCTTTGGGGAGGAGTAAGTTTATTGCTTACTGCCTGAGGCGCCCCTACCGGAGAATGCCAACGGGGCTGCCCAGGCAATTTTTAAATCCCACTTTCCCGACCCGACCTTGGGTCACATCTTACTTGTGGGAGTAAGATAAAAACTGGCCTTGTGCCTAACTCCTGGAGAGGAGTAAATCAATACTCTATATATTTTAATATTTGACGTAGCGTCATTAGATTATATAAAGCAAACGACTTTTGTTAAAGAATATTAAAGGTCATTGTTCATTTTTACCAACCAGAATATCCAGAAAAATAAATCGAAAGACCCATTTGAATAGTGTTAACACACACCACGACAAATCCAATTTATTTTAATTGAGACCTTAAACAATTGCAATACGAATATTTTAAATGTACGCTTGGAGTAAATGCTTATTTTATTGAAAGCTAGTTACGCCGGTATCATAATCAGCAAACCATAATGTTGGATTGTGCAATAGTGTTTAAACACAACGAATTTAATAGGAATTTGAAAAATAGTGTTTATCGCGATTGTCATTCGAACGCATTAATCTATTTATAACTGTCTTTATGTTATTAGTTATTTCTTCTATCCAGCCTATAACTTATCTTTATAACGATTCAATCTCGGTCACTTGTGCCATTAATTTTCATCCTAAGACAAAAATATTTTATTGATTGTTTTTATTATCTTCAATTTCTCTGAGTATTTTATGTTGCTATAGACATCGCGAGATTTCTTTCTGACTTTTTACGACGGTTTGCGATGTAATATATTGATAAAAAGCTTTTTTCCTTGCTTATATTAAAGGGTCAGAGAATGACGTCACCCAAAGCAATACAACCCAAAGATATACAAAAATAGCATTCAACTCCACAGTCTCTTTCACGTGTAACCACTCATCGTTTTCTTTTGAATTTGTTGTTAACGCTTTCTGTTCTGAGAATACATATCTTATATTAGGCTCGGATTTTGTGAATATATATATATATATATATATATATATATATATATATTCACAAAATCCTAACCTAATAAAGCAGGTGATCTTGTAAAAGCATAGTGCTCGATAGCATATCGAATAAAGCCATCTAGAATGCATTCTAATTAGTTAAGCTTAAATAATGTAAAGCAATTAAATTTTAAAAAGAAGACAGTCTGCGATATTAGTATACTTTCAAATTTAACGTTATCCATTGAAATTATCTTCATCGGACCCGGAAGAAGAAATGGCCGTATATATTGACTCGGTTTTATGTAATTCTGTTCAAATCGAATTTAGCGGATTTTCCATTTAACCAGCGAATTTTAGTTTGTGCTACTCCGGTCAAATCATTTGAATCCTGAATTTTGAACTTCATGATTTCAACACAAAGTGAGTTTATTGAACTTTTATTTGATTTGGTTCATTTATCATTATGTTAATAAACATTAACATTGCATGCATTTTCACTGTAATTCACTGCATCGATTGCGGACGCTTTTCTCGACTGGATAACTATTTCGGTTGCTCAGCTCTTTCAGTTTTTTCGCTTTGGGACTGTTATTCAATACCTGGATAAATCTTCAATCAACCTCTTGGATATCTTTCCTGAATATGTTTTAATTTGTATGACTTGGATGGATTTTATAACTTTAACAAATAAGTATGTTTTTGGCTTGATATATTTGATGTTTTATGTACACTTATGTATTTTTGTATAAATTTTTATATATTTTCAAAGTGTAAATTCATCATCTTCAGTAACGTAACTGCGGTAATGGTCCTCTGACGAGAAGATATACTTTGCCTTAATTTTAAATTCTAATAAAATTTGATTTGCACCTTATTTTATTATTTAATTTTATATCATGCTGTTAATTCTCAATCCAGTATATTGAGATTCAGTCTTTATCCGGATGTTTCACCAATAAAAATATATTAGTTGCCTCTTATATCTTTTGTTAGATTAACTTCATATATATATATATATATATATATATATATATATATATTATTAAAACTGTGTTCTGCGGCTACGGTAGTCAAATGACGCCCCGTAGCTGCAATCAGTCGTCCATGCTATTATAACATGTTTTATGTGTAGAATATACAATCCAATTAATTAACCGATATTGAGTTATTTCAAAAGAAAACAGCAAAGTGTAAGGGAGTCAAATGCAGGATATTATTTGCTTAATTTACTTTCATGCAACAGAGGAGGAGAATAGGTGGAAATCCTTCGTGAAAATTTAGATTTTTCCGATTTTTGTGAAATGTTTACAGGTGATAGCCATTAATTAATATATACTCCTTAATTAGGTGGTTCTTTGTAAAGTCTGCTAAGCATTAGGGCGTCATATTGGCTAACTATACTAATTGTAAACGTATATATATATATATATATATATATATATATATATATATATATATATATATATATGTAATATATATATATTTAATATATATATATTTTACTTTTCTGGTACCTAAGGTACTTAAGCTTTTTTTTTTATTTATTTGTTAATGCAACTTTGATTCCCATATAATTTTATGGCTAGCTACCATATTGCAGAAGGGTTCTTGGATGTAGTGTTTAGATAGTATTATAATTATCATTTTTATTTTTTTTATTATTGTTATAATTAATGCTATTTGATATGCAAATTACTATATCATACGGTAGTCTTAAGGGTAATATGTTATTATTATTTTATCATTATTATTATTTATTTATGTATATATTAGTGGTATTTTAAGCTGAATTATTTCGACACTTGATTATTGGGGAAATGGTCGTATAATCAGTACCATTGGAGAGCCATGAATAGTATAACTGTCCTGTTTTTAAATCTCCGAAACAGTTACATGGTAAAAAGCTGATGATCCCTGTGTTAATATTAGACGCTTAAGGTCTCTTGTGTTTGTTTCACTCTTATATAATTAACCCCCTTTTCTTTTTCTTTTTATTTTACTTATATTTTTTCAGTTATTAATTTTCCAACGAATGTTAAGTCTGCAATATCTTGGATTTAGTTAGTTTGTCTGGGAATTTCAACTGCATTTTACATTTTTTTTTTAAATGACTCAAAGCTTCTTTAGACTATATATATATATATATATATATATATATATTAGGGTAGGTCGATTTTACACTTTTTTTTAAATATTAAAAAAAGGCACGTACCGAAAGTTGTATATAGACCTATTAAATACTCATGCAAACAATTAGATCAAAAACTTCAGCGGTTTTTTTAGCGTTTGGTATCAAAGATCGTAGACAAGAATATACTGAAAATTCTTCGTTTTTGCAAGATTTGCTTGAATACTGGTGTGAAAACCAAATAATTTGTGCATTTAAAATCAGGCAATGTCCTTTTATTTTATAAAAATGATATTAATTAAAGAAATCTTCAAATTGAAAATTTGCCCCCCCCCCCTCATTTTCAGTATCTGCATTTTTAAACTACCTTTTAACGTTATGAATTAAACAGTAATATTTGAATACCTAAAAAAAATGATTTTTTTCTGTTATAAGTGAAAATATAACAAGCAAAGAAATAAGGAAAAACCTAACACTATTTTAATGGAGCTTAATATTGAGAGTCAAATTGCTCCATATAAGACCCCTTAGACAAAAATGCTGGTCTCAATTTCTGACTCAAAACTTTGTCTGTAATGTGTTGATGCCTTGCTTCAAAACCATATATAGTTTGTGAAGCTTCTGTTATTAACTTAACTGCCCGTTCCACGCCCTGAGAATGCCAAAAATGCAGCATAATTTTAAATCTATTAATTGTGTCCAATGTGTGGCATTAAAATTAATAGGTGGTATTCTTTTTAATCTTTTTCTGGTTGACTCCTCACTCCTGAAAGAACACATTAATTAATTGAATTATTAAAAAATTCGAATCTGTACTGCTTTAATAATTATGGTGAAATTAGATAAAATCTTTAAAAATAATTCTATAAATTGGAATAAATAATTGAGTCAGAAATATATGAATAAATATTACTTACCTAATGGCCAAAATTCTTTTTAAAGCTTCTCTTACTTCAATCTCTTCAGATTTAACCATGGAATATAGAAAGTTTTCAGGCAGTAAACAAAATGTATTACCTTGTATATTTCTAAATGTGATATCTTGGATTTTTAATCCTCTGGGTCATATTAAAAATGTGCACTTGCTGATTGTGGAATTTACTATTTCTTTTAATTTCAAACGAAGAAGTGGCATACACATTTACAATAAAATTTACTACATAGTGTAGTTTTGTTGTGTGCCTTTGTGGGTATGCACCACGAGTCCATAAACACATGAGCCTGATGGCCAAAGTTAACCATCTTGCTTGGTTTAAAGGACCAATTTTCCAGGAGGTATATCTAGAGTCAACCTAACTTCTAGAAATACCTACTGTGTATTCATAAAGGAGTCTTTGGTCAGAACTAAGATCATGTATTTCATCAATTTTAAAAATTGACTCTAGAGGATTGCTAATAGTGGAAAATGATATTTGGGGTAAATCATGGCAATCATTTGAGCATAATTTCCTCAGAGGGCCACTGAATGTTGTAGGGCTCTTTGCGAAACCATCTATGTTTTTAAAAAGGACTCTGAAAGGTAGTTCATTATGATGCAAAGAGCAACCAATTGTGTGAAGATTTTTAAAAAGTTTTTTTCTAAAATTGCAACCATTCCACCTTCGCAACCTGTGTTGGTATTAGTGTTATCAACAAGTATAGCCTTGATACTGTTCTCACTGTGGAATTCATGCAAAACATCCACCACTTGATCTGCATGAACAGCACCTGTTGCACCACTATTAGGAAGAACTCTGTGTCAGATATTTACTTTCACATGGTGTTTCTTTTGTAAAAGTTCAATGGTGTTCTGGTCCTTTAGTTTTTTGATAATTCTCTGTCTATTTTCATCCACAATTTCCTTATACATCAATGTGTCCTTATCCATTCTCCCATCAACTCCAATACATATAATATTTTAGGTGGGGTAAAAACCCCTGGCTGAAATAGTTTTATTTGTCTACCTCCAACAAGGTAAGATGTGACACAAGGTCATGAAAGTGGGATTAGATAAGCCTGCGCTATAGAGGTGAGCACTCTGGCCATTAAAAAATTGACTGGGCAGCCCCGTCGGCATTCCCCTGTAGGGGCGTCTCAGACGGTTAGCAATAAACTTACTCCTCCCCAAAGAGGGAAGGCAAAGCCTGGGAGGGTGCACCTCCTAGAATTGCACAGGACGGACAAACCCCAATAGACGGGCGTGAATGCAGACCCTAAGGCCCGGACGATACCGATTTATTTGGTGGGGTAAAAACCCCTGGCTGAACTAGATTTTATTTATCTATCTCCAACAAGGTTAGATTGACACAAGGTCAGGAAAGTGGGATGAGAAAGCCAGTGCTCGAGAGGTGAGCACTCTGGCAATTTAAAAATTGCCTGGGCAGCTCCGTCGGCATTCCCCGGTATGGCCGCCTCAGACAGTAAGCAATAAACTTACTCCTCCCCAAAGAGGGAAGGCAAAACCTGGGAGGTGCACCTCCTAGAACTGCACAGGACGGACAAGCCCCAATAGACGGGCGTAAATCCAGACCCAAAGACCCGGATGATACCGGTTTATTTGGTGGGGTAAAAAACCCTGGCTGAACTAGTTTTTATTTATCTAACTCCCACAAGGTAAGGTGTGACAAAAGGTCGGGAAAGTGGGATTAGATAAGCCAGCGCTCGACAATTCAATATATATTTGTGATAATTAAATTTGTAAACACAATCAACACGTGAATTCAAATTCGCTCGTTGAATTTTCAACCGGTGAATACCATAAAAAATATCCAATAAATAAAACGCCTATGTAAATAAATAATTATTTATATATAAAATTAAATATTATAGTGTTTTATTCCTTTTTAATTTGAATATGTACATTTAATTTCTTAAGAAAAGGAATAATAAACTTTAACATATTTATTATTAAGTAATGTATTACTTTTTTTTTGTTAAAACCCGGGTTTAATTTAAGGCGACACTTCTACCGGTGAAATCTAGGCTGTGAGAAAAAATCTCGATTTATTTGATCTTAAAGTTGCAATGCTCAAATAAATACAAAGTTTTGAAGAAAAATATTTCTTGTGGTAACTTTTGACATTATTTGGCAACTTTCTTCGAGTGCGACAATTTACAGTTTCAAAATCGACCTCCCCTAATATATATATATATATATATATATATATATATATATATATATATATATATATCAGAATGGCATTGGATTAGATTAATAATAATTTACAACTTAAACAATATTCTTTGAATTACTTCTAAACCATTTATTATTAAGCCTTTTCTTGAATCAAAATATAATAGATATCGATCAAAAGTAGAATAAGTATTTTATAGATGTGTGTTAGTATCAATGTATATTGATTTTAATCTTTGCAAATTTTACCTCCAAACAATGAAATATATGAAGTAAATTTCCCAGTAAAATAATAGAATATACTTCGGGTGTTGATAGTCCTCATATAATGTCTCCAAGTAGTGCGAAATTGTGAGCACTGCTTATTGTAAAAAAACAAAAAAACAATTGCGTGTCCTATCCGTCTCGAAGCGTTAGCTTTTCTAGCCAAGGAAACGTAATCTGACACAGAATAACCGTCTATCTTTATGACTGCCTATGCCCTCACACATTGTTCGAGATCTTTGGTAAGTTAAATCTTAAAATTAAACAATGTTAAATCTCATCAAAACATGTATGGGTTACAATTTCGCAATACTAAATGTTTTTTTTGAAGTGGAAGTGATTGAACGATTTACGGGACTACTGTGAATGCTTAGGCTATTTTTCCCTTCCAGATTATATAGTGTGCATTAGATTCAAGAATGTTGGATACACAATTCGACGATTAAAATTACAACTCTGTTCCCTGCTTGACGATTTTTTTAACTATTAATCGAGAGAACAGAAACGTATGCTATATAACGTATTTAATCTCATACTGTACAAGCTATAATTCTGTTGATATATAATGTGACAGAAGTGCATGTAGATTAAGCCGTAACGAACCTTTTGCGTTCGTTCTGTGTTATCTGATATAGAACTTACATTTCTAATAACTGTTGAATGATAAGATGTCTGATTAACGTACGATTATGCGGATAAACACATGTTTATCCATCAAAATATATATTGGTGTATGTGCATTTTGTATACCGCATATGTGAGCTGAGGTGAACTAATTTTCTTCATTATTATAACTATAAAACCATTGATATGTCAGAGAATATACATATACTTATACATATAAACAAAATAATCATAAGAGGTATGATATTGACACGGATCTTTGTGTATCCTCAATTATATTCCTCGGTCTCTACTTATCTTGCTTCATATATCAGTGATTTTACGTAGCACAATATCAGCGCAGGTTTAGAATGGGTATCGACAAACTGTAAAACAACCTTTTGTTTTACTTTTTTTCATTTGATCTTATTTATAAATTAATACATATATTTATAGAATTAAAAAGTATATATAGATGAACAAATAATTTATAATTCAGGGCTAAGCTATTGCGTCTTCTGTTTATCAGCCGATATGAAAGTAATTTGAGCTTTACAGACCCCCATGAACATATTTCGTCAATTTTAACATTATCTTAACTTAGTTTACTTTTATAACCCTGTAATTTAGGTTATAATAAATAATAACTTGTAAATAAAATGGATGAACTATTAAGATAAACGTTTAACAGATTTATTAAAGATGAACACATAATTAATTAATGAATTAATTTGCCGCTAGACGCGATTGACATATTAACAGTCTGAAGCCGTGATATGTGTTTACTTTCTCTCCGGGCATACTACCATTTCCAAGGGCGATACATCTTAACCCCCGAAATGGTTCAAGGGAGACAATTCCTGTTCGTTAGGTGTCCTAACATTTACCTTTCTTTCGGAGGGAATTCTCAAAAAGCTTTTTTTCTTATGCCTCTGATTCTGGAACAATGGCATGCTCATTTAGATCTTTTCTTAATCAAATGTTGAATTATATCACAACTATATTAGCATTTCCGTGTTCTATTTCTTTACTAATTTATATTTGCATAGAAGTTCGCCTCCTTATTGTATGACTTTAATTTACGTTATAGACGCACATGTTCATGTATTATCTTGGATTATTATCTAGAAACATCTGTACGATTTACTTTGTTCTAAATTTGACATCATATCACAGTATGATATAACACTTATATGTCATTATATATATGGTATAATATTTTCATTCATACAAACTATATTTGCTACGCATTTGCAGACATATTTGCAGACATATTTCGACCCACCATTAAATACCTTTCATGGGAATCGCTCCAGACAAATCATGTAGACACTTGATGTAATGAGCTAACGGGAACAAAAATGATCATCACAAAGACAGGAGCTGTGTATTGACTATATTCTTGAAAATACCAAGATCATAGGTAGGCTGAAAACAGTCAGCAGGAAGAGAGCTGTATTACAATGAGGTATAGACTCAGAGAATTGATGGAGACCACGAGGTAACCTTAACCATTGACACATATATACATGTATATATATATATATATATATATATATATATATATATATATATATATATATATATATATATATATATATATACAGGGTGGGCAAAAATAAGGGTCCTATTTTTAAAAATTCATAACTTTTTTATTTATTGATTTTTTAATTTTTTCTTTTAGAATAAGTAAAGGACCCCTTCCGAAGCAAGCATGAGCCGTATTAGCCCTAAGGAACGTACCCTCATTTAGAAAATATTATTTTTGCTTAAAAAACTCAAAACAGTGTAAAAAACAATACTTTAGTTTTTGTAAGTTTTAAGAAGTGTTTTTCGGCTAAAATTTGTTTTGTTTATTTCAAAAAATCTCGGAAGGGTCAGTCTACACACACATAAAGTTTGGTGAGTTTAACTTTTATTTTGTGGAAGTTATTCAAATTCAAGTTATTCAAATTTAAAGATATGACCCTTATTTTGGCCCACCCTGTATATATAAATATATATATATATAAATATATATATATATATATATATATATATATATATATATTTATCTACATCTATATATACACACATATATATATATATTTATATATATATATATATATATATATATATATATATATATATATATATAAATAAATAGTACATAAACCGTTACATTAAAACCAATTTCTTTAGTAAGTGAACAAATTAAAAAAGAGACTGCCCTTGTACAATAAAAAGAAAAATATAAAACATATTTAGAAAGTTTAGTTTAAAATAAATGGTTTCGTGACAGTCGTCTAAATTTTATTGTCATTTAAAGCTACTCCACTTATATTTGATTAGTTTCATCCTTCACCATCGTCTTTATCAGCCTCGTTTATTTTATTGTTTTATTTCCTCGATCCATGATAATTCGATTCTGTCCGACTATGAATCTCCAGTTTATTTATTGCTGTCACGAAAACAAATATCGTTGCCGCTAACACCAATTGCTTCACTAATCAATCAAGACGCACCAAAGTACTCAGACTTCTCCTCGTCACTCGGTTTATCTGCATCTCTCTAAAGATCTTATTCCTGTCCTTTCACACCATACAGTTTCTTCTCCCTTATCAGTAAATTCCTTCTAAATCTCTCTTTTGTCTTCTTTACTTCTTTGTTTGGTTGTTTTCTTCTAAATACGTCCTCGTAACTTGATTAGATATTTTATACGTCATTCAGTCTTTAGTTAGAAATAGAATCCCCATCGCTTAATGCGCAGATGAAATCAAAAATTTACAAATGTGCACAAGTTATTGAAGAGAGAGTTACTGTTAGCGTTTTCTGAGTTAAAATTCGACATAGGTGTATTAGCTTTACCATGTTAAAGTTTTTAATATGTTTTTTTAATTAATTTTCAAGCGTTTTTGCTTGGTTATCAAATTTAAGATTAGCATAGTATTCTGATAGTGTCAACGTACACTTTAAATAATATTAATGTTAGTGTCTAACGCTTTATTTAACTTAAAATTGACATATTGTGTTCTTTGCTAACGGTCTCTCACGTACAACTTTAATATAACATTGCTACGCCAAACTTTGAAATAGCATATTCAGCGAATTGAATGTCCGTATAGTTATCATATTTGTCGTTTTTTTCGCATTTCTCTTCTTTTGTCGCATATTTATATTCTCGTGGAGACCACTTTCATTCAGAGAGCGTATCAGTTTCCGATTATTCTACAATGCTTTATTTGTTACAGCAACACGAATCAAGATGGCAACCAACCTGCCTGCATGACCGACGGCTAAAGCGGTACATCCGAGTTGCTATCTAGAGAACTGATAAATAATTCAGTTCGCAAATAACAAATGTATTGACCTCAAACAGCCCTATCAGCTGCTTTCATTTCATGAATTAATGTCACATTTTTATCCATAAATCAAAAGAGTTAGTTTTAGGCTGTAAACACTTTCACCATTTTGCATCTTAGATTATCACATAAAATATCATTTATTATAGTTCGTAACATTTGTTAATTAGACGATACCCGATGGAATAATAAGTAATTTATGTGTCGATTTAAAGTGAAACAAAGCGTTTACTTTATTGTATTATCATCAGTAGTTAAGAATACTCATATAAATTACATTTGCATACATGACTATTCCTTATTTTCTTCATTAATATTTGTAATGTTTAGTTAGATTACGATGACGCTTTCTTTTTCTTCGCGCATTTTTGCTATTATCCATTTTAAATAATCAAATAGGATATTATTTAGTAGAGTCTGTTATATATTTGCCAAACAGGTCAAACCGACGTTGCGTGGAAGTAGTACACATTTTATTCTTATAACTAATTGATTTGCTGCTCTTATAACACACAAAGTAAATCGTACTTAAAATACGAAAAAACTAACCGGGGGAAATAACATGAATTACGCGGGTAAAATTTGATGTAAAGAATATTTACGCGATTAAACTTTTCTTTTACAAAACACCATAAGCGATACCAGTTTATACTTAATAAATAAATATTCGTGTTACGGAAGGTTATTTATACCTATTTTAGTCACAAAACGATAAATAACAAAAGGGATATGTATTCAAAACTGAAATATAACATTTCCTCTATTAGATATAATGACTTTTTAAGACGAGATCTCATCGTCTTTTCTATTGCATAAGCGACCCTATTAATACTGATAACAATGACTCTGTATACCTGATTAGTGCAGCTAGCCGATCATGGGTACGTTCACATTTAATTATATAGTTTAGAAGTTATGATATACAGAACGAAAGACAGACACACATTACATTCGGAAGATATATATATAGTATATGTATATAGTATGCCCACTGGGAAGAGATACATGTATATAGTATGCACACCGGGTAGAGATACACGTATATTGTATGCACACCTGTGTAAAGATATATATATATATATATATATATATATATATATATATATATATATATATTTATATTAGTCGCACCGGGGTAGGGATACCCGTATATAATATGCGCATCGGGGTAGAGAAACACGTGTATAGTATGTGCACCGGAGTAGGGATCACACGTATATAGAATGTGCATTGGTGTAAAGATACACACGTATATAGTATGCACACCGGGTTAGAGATACACACATATATAGTATGCGCACTGGGGGAGAGATACACACGTATATAGTATGTCCACCGCGGCGGATATATGTACGTATACAGTATGCGCACCGGGGCGGAGATACGTACGTATAGATTATGCGTACCAGGACGGAGATACGTTCACATATTATGCGCACCGTGACGGAGATACGTACATATATAAGATGCACACCGGGACAGAGATACGTATGTATATAGTATGCGCACCGGAGCGATAGTTTTGGTGATGGTACTTTCAATAGAAATATGTCATACTTTTTCCCAGGGCAACGGAAGAGGAGGGGTTAGGGAGAGAATTCGGCCTGGAAAAAAGACAGCTTCTTCCGAAGGCAACAGGGAGAAGGTCGCAACGAGGAGAGCGGGCATTGATATGGTGCGACCAAAGAAGAGGAGTCTCCGGGAAACTTCGGGTACCCCTGCTAGTTATTAATAAAATACTCGTATAAGAACATGAAATAGATTATTTTATCTGATACACGCCAATGTTGTTTTATAATTTCTTAGTTATGGACGAATATCTTAATCTGATAACACTTTTTGCAATGGTATTAAAATATATTGAAAACGGCGACGTATTACAACATATTATTTACCGTAATAAGGCAGTTTTAACTGCTTAATTGGGTTTGGAGTGCGACTAGACCATTAATGAATAATTGCATCAGTTTCACAAGATGCCATATCACGTGCTGCCTGATATGAAATTTTCGCAGCAACTGGGTAGACTTAAGATATTTGTTGTATCTAAGATATGTACTCTCGCAGATAGTGCCACATAATTTACTAAATGTAGTTCAGCGTCACCAATAAAGAGTTCATTATGGGTTCTCTTGCGAGGGACTACGAATATTTTCAAGGAATCCTATATGCATCTTATAATTATTACAAAGATCAATACTACTATGGTAATGCTTCTATACAATTGTAACCCTTATTTTCGAGTTTCCTTTGGGCTTAGTAAGCGTTGAATCATTAATGAATGCACCATCTGAAGTTGAGTATTGATTTACTCCTCTCCAGGAGTTAGGCACAAGGCCAGTTTTTTTATCTTACTCCCACAAGTATGATGTGACCCAAGGTCGGATCGGGACAGTGGGGTTTAAAAAGTGCCTGGGTAGCCCCGTCAGCATTCCTTGGTAGAGGCGCCTCAGGCAGTAAGCAATAAACTTACTCCTCTCCAAAGAGGAGAGGCGAAGCCTAGGAGGTGTGACCTCCTAGAACTGCACAGGACAGAACCATATACCGGCGTAAATAAAGCCCCGAAGGCCAAGACAATACCCGTCTATGGGGTGCAGTATCCATCGGAACAAATACTACACTTTGATCTTAGCCAAAAGGTTGAGTAGGTTCAATGCTATAGCAAGTATCTAAGAGGTGCTCGATGTATCTACAATCATCTTGACATGCAGCCACACACATTTGAATGCGTAAAAGGTCAGGTTAACTTGCTAGATGGTGTCATTTATGTGCGTACATCGCGAGGAAAAAGTTATTATATATTGAACCATGTTCTACCAATATATCTAATTATATCCCCACGTTCTAAGTGTGCTAGGATATAACAATGTTTCGTCTAGTAATCATGTCATTTAAACAAGTCGTCGTTTGAAACCCTTGTATAAGCTTACCATTCTTTAGTTATGCAAGGTGAAAATATCGCCGATCATGATATTGTATTATATAACCGTAACTTTGATCGAAACTAATTTATTTTAAATCTGGATAGATTGTGTAAAACAAACATCTATAGTCAGATGTATAGTGACTGATAATATGACGAGAACATATCTAACTTATAATCTGAAATGGATAATGAAATTACTAAAAAAATACCGCAACAAAAACTGAAATTAAGTCCAAATATAAGATTAAAAGAGTATGGAATATATAAATATAATCATTGGGTCCTGATTGGAACAGGAATATAATGACGGTCGTAGGAATTTAACAAAAATCATGAAACATGACTTACGCGGGCCATACAAACCCCTTATATGAAAAAGATTAGGATCAATGTTCAGTCGAATATTCTTTGGAAATACGCGGGCACCGTCCCCTACGCTTCAGTGTAGTGTCTAATGAATAGTAACCTTTGAATCGACATAAATCACATTACTGGGAATATATACTAGATGAAATACGCATATCATGCATCTGCAACAGCGTAGGTCTTACTGCCAATTTAAACTTCAGAGAACCTTTTCAATCTTGTAAAACATTCTTTTAAATAGTTATTGAGAATATACAATGTGTGGGCATCGCCTAAATCGATGGAGTAATCCTCGATAAAGTAACGGCATACTTACAAAAATGCGCTTATATAGTCATATGAAAACACACCAGCAGATGGATGATGTGGTCGACATTTGCATATTCAAATGCTTATTCAATACGAATTTTTAGGCATTGTTAGTGAGTATACTAGACTTGTAGGTGTTGGTATTCTAACTAATATAAACGAAATAAGATCCTAAAGTAAAGCCAGCCCTTCATTGGTTCTCCCAATATTGCTTTCGGTATGCTTAGACCAATCATTATAACTGAACAAGTAAAGATAGTGATAGCGATTTGCGAAACATTTGTATCCCGTAAGCTTTATTTCAGATAGCAAGTTGCTTACTGTGCGTCTGCATGATGAATAGTTGTTAATGTATAAGACCCCTATTATTTTAAATTAAACTGTTAGCGTTTTATAGAACGGGACTTCAGTTGGGTGGTTTAAATCTCAGACCCCTTCTTTGATGACAGAAAAGTTAATACCGACGAGGTATTGGTTTATTACCGCGGGTCTTACGAATGCAGAGTCATGAGCGAAAGTAAGCTATCGCTTTTTTAGATTGTTTACATTATTAAACAATAATACAATAACGTGCATTGGTTCTTCTACAAATGCTTACTAGTAGATGTATTTAAGATGTCATATTGTTTCGTTTTTTTTTAGATGATGGTTATATAATCTCTATTATTTGTAGCATAATCTCTACTGTTATCATCACCTCTTAGGACTTTTGTACAATGGGTGAAAGTGGTAAGTGTAATCAGTTCAAAGTTGGCGTCTTCTAGAGGGTGAATGGTGTATCTTCAGTACGGGTAATACTAAAAAGTACACAAACACATTACTTGAGACTACTACACGTTAACGTATGATTGAACACGAAAAAGTTACTGGAATGTATTAAACAATTTGTTTCATTCGACATCGTACAGCTTGCCTAGTTCATGTGAAAGAGTTCCGAGTTCAAGAACACTCACCTGAAAAAGCTCAAAAGAAACATCATCTATTCTTAAAATAATAACGTCCCTAATAAAACAATTTGTACGAATTATCGAAATGATACATATTTCGTTTTGTCTTTCATTGATTCTATCTCTGAATCTTAGCATTTTATACATTTGTGTTATTTATTAAGCAAATATATATAAATATATATGTATAGATATATATATATATGTATATATATATATATATATATATATATATATATATATATATATATATTACATTTCTTTTTGAAAATAAGTTATTTTCCAGTATGTTACTTACTTACTAGAGTGCGAATATCGCTTTCATTGTCTTTATATGTTTGTCAGAGATTATTTTATTTCGTTCTGTCAAAAAAATAAACTCAGTCAATATATATATATATATATATATATATATATATATATTTAATTTAATATTTTACCACAGTTAAAATCTGATTATTTTTAAGTATAGTTTCATTAATTAATCACGCCATAGAGTTTTCCTGTTTTTCCACCTGGGGGCACGCACTTAAATATCTCTGTAAAATTATTTTTCAAAGAGTGATCAACATTTTACGAAACCATTTTTTCACCTCGAGCCAAATTTCAAGTATTGTTCGATACACGCTCTCTATTTAAGTAGATGCCAATACGCCTAAGAGCTCCTCTTCATGTAAAACGAGAAAAGGAACCCATAATTATATAATTTATTTCCCAAATAAGAGTGTTGGCTTCGTTAGTGTTATTCTCATTTAAACACACTAATTTCTCTAATGAGCAAAAATCAAGTTGACATTCACGCCGAGAAGCAATTAATACTTCGTTTGTTTAAGTATGTTGCTCTGTTTTAATAAACATTTTTTTATGAATTGAGATGTGTAAATATAAGTACAGTAATTTGTTTGTTTTATCAGAAACTTATTACATATTACCGTACTTTAATTCCTACCAAATACATCAACATGAACCCGTCAACATCAAACACTGGTGTAGCAGAAGATGATGTGCCAATTGGACATGTGCAGGACTTCAAAGATTTTAGAAAGTTCACTAACTCCGATTAAACTATGAATACATATAATTGCGTGGCATAGAGCGCAATCAATTCCTTCAATAAAGGAAAGATGCCATCAAGAGTAATACACAATTCTGGGTCTCTAAGGGGTCGTTCAAATCCATCATCCTTTACGAATCAGACACTTTGATACAAAATGTTATTCAATCTAATACACTTAAAAGAGCATACACCAATAGTATATGCATAGTATTTAACATATCGTCGCTAGATAATGTAACATACAAAATGTAGTATACTTGGCTTGCACACATATCTGCAGTGGTTTAACGCTGATATTTTGCGATAGCTGGACATATATTTCGATAATATTAACCTGCTGGAAAAGTGTTTTGCTGTTTCGATATCTCAAGCGACGGGTGGGAAGATCACATGTTAGAATAAAGACTTGTCTAGATAAGGGCATTCGTTTCTCGTTATTCAAGAGTCTGTCTGCAATGAGTAAACGATCATCATGACTTAGGGACTTCGTTAATGTTTCAACATCGAATGATGGATTACGCAAGAAAAAAGGAAACTATTACCGTGTGATTAATATATTTATTTGATATTAATACCGACCGTGCTTCACATGTTGGAAACCCATAGTATTCTATGCGTGTGTGTGGTATATTATTATTGCTTAGTTCGAATTCACTATACTTCCGAAAAGCAACTGGCTGCTTATTTCGCGTTTTTAAAGTGTATGTGTGCGTTGCACAATGATGTAACTATAGAAGTATTCACAGATCAAATGACATTGAAATCATGTGTATTCACTTTAGCATGTTTACTCGGATAACACTGATGATGTAAAAGGGGGTTGTCACAACTCCCTTGCATATGTACTTACTAAAATTGTTGACAGGCATACACGTGTGCCAAATGCTAATGAGTATGTCGCAAGCTTTATTGATCTTTCCTCTGATGACGTGCTCTGAAAACATATCTACGATAGCTACAGAGAATCATTGTGGCAAGTAGTACAATGGCCTGAACAATGGATTCGTTGAAGCTAAATTGTAGTGAACACCCCGTCTGATCTGGAATCCCCTGAGCACTCAGTTCAGTTCAGCAAGTTACCTGATGCCCCTTTTCCATCATAGTGTTCATTGATATCATAGAGCCGATTATGACAGCTTAATGCCTTTCTATATCTACAATCCATCTTAAATATATCTTTAACAAAAATGTACATTGCGTCGCATCTGATATATTATTGTTGTTTGTCGTTGGTATTGAAAGATTTATCCAGTCTACAACATTCCAACACAGATCGAAGAGTCAGTCCTTGCATACACTTAACATTATCGACGCTATTGCCGACATAAACAACTATTTTATTGTTTTCGGCTAAATGTATTCTCTGAAAATCAAGCCCTCCTTTAGAAATTACCGTAAATAAGAGTAATAGTAAACGCTTAAGATTCTTATGCAAAATCAGTTACATCTAAAGAGCCCGATCATACTTTACGCTATGGAATGCTTTATTCCCATTCATAATATATCATTAATGAATAAAATCATAATAATGGTAAACACTTAAGACGCAAAAAGCGTATATACATTAGGAAGCACACGCATTTTAGTCATACTACTTCATTAATATATATATATATATATATATATATATATTATTTTCAATAAATCCGACCAAAATCATCACACATGTTCCCACGTATGTGAATGTTGTTCAGGCAATCCTGATAATCAAATCGAATACAGATGTGGGGTTGTATTAATTATTGTATAATTTATTTTCATACACAGACTTGTTAACGTTTTATAAATGGTAATATTTAAAACAATTTTACAAGACATGGTATCAGAACTGTAAACGTTTCTACATTTGCACAATCACAAAGTAACTGTGTAGCCACATTATGGTGGGGGTATATAATATTATGTTTATTTAGCGTTGTTTTCATGTTGCTCTTGTGAATAAGATTATTTTTTTATGTCAAATAAGTTAAGGCAAAGTAATGTTATTCAAAGGATCTGTAAATATACCATAGATAACGTAAATCGAATCAGATGTTAGCTAACCACATTTAGGAGTTAGTTTATTTAAATTACATTGGAGTTACTCATCTGAAGGACTAATTTCTAACCTACGAGCGCACTCTTCTATGCAGAAGTACAATAAATAGTCGCTTTGTGCATGTATTAAACACAAAACAATGTATTTACTATTTCATACAAATGGTTGTGACTGGCGCGCTATCTTCTATTCATATTAGTTGTCTACTTTATATGTCGAAGCTATTGTTCCCCGAATATATACCACTCTGACATAATATACTTGTGAAATATATCGCTCCAAAACGTCCTTTAAAAAATCATGTTCATTTTTACAACCCCCTTGCATTGTGTTATATTGCATCGTGGAAAGCATACAAGGAGTTTTCGTTAGTAACAACGTCTCTGATATTACATCATTTTATGTATCGTGCTTTTTTATTTGCCTACACTTTGTCGTTAAAAAAGTTTTCGTCACGAATATATAAACAATTCAATTGTAAATATATTATTATCCTTCTGGCTTTTCGTTTCTTATTCCCACTTACTATGTGTTATCCGGGATTACACAGCACTTAGAAAAGCGTATCTGTAGTGTGCGTCCGTAAATAAGATAAATTAGAATATCAAATATGTTATTGCATACAATTATGAGTTACCCTATTTGGAAATCTTGTACATGACATTACGTGCGGATTTCTCTTGTTTATTAAAGTAGGGAATGAGGGCACGCCGTCGGGCACTGCCCAACATCCAAAACAAGTCGCTGGCACAAACAATTAGTCGCCTTACATGGACATTACCCTGTAATGGAATGTTTAAAAAAAGAGATTTGTGTTGCACACCTACAAAACGATATAAGTAAGATAGACTTATATATTATTGCTATAATATTAAGATGCGATTATAAAAAATGAGGTTAATTCGTAAGGCTTCTACATAAGTATCAATGATATACAAACATCGGAAATTCTATTAGAAGTTAACAGAATTAATAGTGCTACGTGTACAGAAAGTTGTGCCATAGCATGAACTCTGAAACGACTAAGCAAAAAAAGAAAGTGAATATATTTCTATTTCTAAGATTAGCTGCTTCTGTTCGGTCACGATTCGAAATGTTCCGTCTTCTTTTAACTCTTACCCGCTTAGGAACGCTGGCGATGGGGAACCTACGTTTGACTCCTCTGAGCAACGGGTGAATAGAGTCATTGTGCTACAATATCGTTAGTGTATTTTCATTAATTTTGCTTATCTTATATATTATTCCAGCGACCAGGCAATGTGTTTAAGACTGATTCATCGGCATCTGCATTACCACTGGAACTACAGATAAATGAGTGGCCCTATTGTAAACCGTAGATGAAAGTCTGTGTTTTGTTCCTTTATTAATTAGCGACAATATTAATGAAACACACACGCAGTAAAGTGCAAATAACAACATCGTTGCTAAATAAATATTTACGTTTTATCATTTACTTTAGATAAGAAAAAGATCTAAGTTGCATTTTAAGAGTCAGTAATTGAAATATTTTAAGTTTTGTAATTATTTTCTAAATCATTTTTAGTCAATTTCGTGTTCAGTTGATATTAGAAATATTTCATATTTGAATTTTAATTATAGTTTTAATATTCTATATTTTCTGTGCGTATTATATTTATTATAATGTACACATATAAATATTTCTCGATATGAATACGGCCCAATATTAAGTACCACTGTCACATTAGGGGGAGTGTTGTTAATTACCAACGTTTTTGCTACGAGAGAATAGAAAATAAGCATCACAATCGTATTTGTCAAAAGTAGCGCCTTACTCGTGTTTTTGTCGTTACCTAATTTTTCGGTTTTACCAACTCACTTACTCGACTCACCTTCAAGCTTTGTTTTCTCCTCTCCAGGCGTAAAAACAATCTAAGTAAGAACTCATCCTCTATCATCAATAAAAAATAGTTCTTTCTACTCCCCAGTGTACATTTAAGCGAACGGAACTTCCATGAACATAGTGTATTTCTCGAAAACTTCTTATCCGTGGAACACGTTACTGCGGTAATATTTCCTTACAAACTACAACACAGTTGTACCTAAATCTATTGGAAACAAATATATTTCGAGTCGTCCTGTGAATTAATCAAACAGTTTCGAATACTTTCATAATATTGATTTATCATCCTATTAATTATGTCATTGACCTATGCACTTGAATGAATTTGGTTTTTATGTAAGTGGAGACACATTTGTAAATATATATATATATATATATATATATATATATATTTTTATATATATATATATATATATATATATATATATATATATATATATATATATACCGTGAACTGACGAATAATGGTGCAGATGTATTTTAAATGTTGAAGTAAGATTAATTACAATTCCAATGGAATCATTCATAGCAAGAACTCGCTTGGCTACAACACCAGTAATACATGACTTTTATTTCGTTCATTACCAAAAGCGAAACAAAACATCTCGAAACAAAGCTAATTTAATAGAAATCCGATATGTGGAAGAAAACACCACGAGTCTTCTTCCAAATTGACTCACTCATAATCGTCTTCAAGTCAACGATACTGTTTAAGTCGTTCTATTGGATAAGTAATTCCTCTAAAGTAATCTTCTTCCTCCCTCACCAATTATTTCTGGTCCTATCATGGTGGCGATTATCGTCTAACTGACGATCACATCACCCCTCCCCCCATTTGTCCCCGGACCTTTGTAAACGGTTACGCATTAGTAAAAGAAAGCATGGACATATAAATCATTACTGACAAATTACAACCTATATAATACATTATATTGAGGACAAGTATTCGTAAAATCTACAATTCATTCTGAAACGCCGACATTTTATATGCGTCTGGCTGTCCAGCTGATCGGTTCGACAATCGACCGGCAGCCTCGTTACATTCTCGGCTTTCCCATCTGCCTCCGATTTGTGATATGTCGGCTTTCTTGTGGCGGATTAATGTTCTCTAATATTGCTCTGCTAATAGTCAGTACGAATTCTTCAAGCAGAAATGTTTTCTTTCCCAATGTGCCGTCAGAATCTTTTCCTGGCACGATATATTTTTTATCGTCTTCCGCCATCTTCTAAACGATTGCACGCTAAACCTCGACACAACCATGTAACACAAACCGGCCGAATGTCATTTCATATCGTCGATAAACTGAAAGATGCAGAGAAAATAAATAGGTTTCTTGTTAAGCGAATAGATAGGTATGCAGATTGTGTTAATCTTTCGTAAAATAAATAATAAATGCTCCCAAAATAGTGTGTACTTAACCCAAATATAATCTTATTAAAATAATTCCTCGCAAGTATGTTGTATTATATATAACCTGCATCATTCCACGCACATATTTACTAATTTGCACTCGATAAATATAGACTAAATGTATATCCATAGATTAACAATTATTGCTATCAACCAAAGCAATATATTTGAGTTAGATAATAAGATTAAAAATAAATTATTATACTTAATGATTTTTAAAATGTATTGAGTAAAGGGCTGGATTTGATAAGTTATTTATTTTTAATAGATTGATCACGTCATTGTAAGTGGGGTCAAAGCATCAGGAAATCAAATCAATATCAAGTTGTGTTCGCTTACTCATAAATTCTATTTCAAAATGCCCCGAAATACTTTTTCATACTTTGGCCAAAGCTATGAGGAAAACAGAAACTATAGAATATAACTTTCATGTAAGTTAAAAATAATGGATGGCAAGCATATGAGTAAAATATATGTTTTTATATTTTACACATTTATATATGTTTAATATGCCCCTATATAATGCACGTAATGTTATATGTTTATTCAATTGTGAATTGCAGTTTTATTTGTTGATGGTAAACGTAATAAATATATGCTTAGTACCTCGATTAACCCAGGCAGGTGTTGTAAATAAAGTTCATTTTGCGTCAGAAACAGAACAAAATATTCGTTCGACAACAGCACTTGCTATACGGAAATTCAACTAGTAATCCATGTGTTATATATTGGATGTGTGATATATCATCATATTTTATATACATGTTTATGCAATTGCACTTAGACGCGTCTAAGTACAAGCTGTGTTGCAAGTTTAACATATTAGATTTGTAATACTTGTTACGGAACGAAGAATAAAAGAACCGAGTGATGAATTACATTATGATGGAAAGAAGTAACCCAGCTGTTTATTATCAGTGAATGCGTACGAGGTGAGACGAAATGAAGATGTGCTCTTAAACAAGAATATGTAAATGTATTTATGTTTAAGCGAACCTCTGTGTTGATTCCCCTATCAAAAACTTTTAAAAAAGCAATATTCTAGTAAGAAATTATCTTAGCTTTATTTCTACTTATTTTAATGTGCGATTGAATTTAATTCAGCCATTAAAAAGCTGTAGTCTAAGCGTCTACATGAGTTAAAATTCACATGGTTTCTTGAACACACGTAATATCAAAGTAATAACCCTCATCAGGGATATATATATATATATATATATATATATATATATATATATATATATATATATATATATATATAACATGTTAAATACATATTTATAATCATTAGCTAAATACATCGGTGTGTCATGCTTATGCAATCTTCAGTGTAGGGTAAGTTAATTCTTTGAGGTCGGAGGGCACCAACCCGTTTTCAAAGTCACCACGCGGCCGCAAGCAATTAGCACGGACATTTAGAGAAAGGAAACTCTATATACGCTAAATCAGCGAACACACATAATAAGCAGTCGAACAGTATTCAACAACAACAATGGTCAGACTATTTCATTTAAGTCATAGTGTGATTGCTTCTTATTAGATTCTCTCATATGCTCTAGTCTTTGTAATAAGGGGCTATGAAAACATTCTAAATAGATATGTATTATTATTACGTATAGACATCGATGTTTGATGCTTATGCAATTTTCAGTGAAAGGAAATGTTAATTTCAATATGACTACTGATCGTAGCAGGATATTCTACTCTTCTTATATAAATATATGTTATTTAAAAAAAAGAATGAGCTATGATTATTACGTTGCATATTTCTCAAGTATTAACTAATTATTCATGATGAATCACTATTTGTTATCAAAGCTTAACAAGTGTCGTTACTATTATTATTATATTTGTCACATATTCCTCGGAATTTATTTTTATTTTACATTTTCTCATTTGCTACTGTCATTTCATATTTTATGATTTAGCGTGGTATGATTAGTTTTGATTAAAACTAATAAAAAACTTCCATGGTCACGTTTGTTTTAAAGTTGATGTAAGGGACAACGTACAGATTAATGTTTATCGATAAAATGTTATAATATCATCCTATAACAATGTATACCAAAACAAAATCATTAGATTCAACATTTATTTGTGAAATTTATATAATACAGAAATAAACTGAATAGTTTACCATAACTATATTCAGAAATCCGAAGTAAGATAGAAATATAGAGTATTTAAGGTCGCCACATAGAGATATAATTTCTGTATAAAAAAAACAGCAGTATGAGAAGCATATTATTCCTTCTACTAAGAGAGAAGATGTGACAATGTTTGTTTAAAGTGCCAAAAATTAAAATAAAACAGAAACCAAGCAGAATCCAATCTGAAAGAAAAAGTAAAAAACGCAGAATGTGTGTTTATTTATCGAAAAAAAAAAGAATCCATCTTTGATAAAAATACAGTATTTAAAATACAAATACGAATTATACAAAACTATATATATATATATATATATATATATATACTTATAAAAAAGAAACAAATACAATGATGTGCGAATCAGATTTTATTAGAATTCAAAGTTCAAGTAAAGTACTTTAAAGCAAAGTATTTAAAAGCAAATATATATATATCCCCCCTCTCTCTCTCTTTCTACAGCCGGCTCTTTATATTTCCTTGTTTTTCTTCCTATACTATAATGTGCGTAATGAAGCCTTTACAGAACTGCCAAAATACTGTTACAATTAAGGTATGAAGAAAAATCATGTCAATAATGATTGATGATTATAATAGTTCATGTTGGTAATGATTAATGGTCACTGACAATGCCGAGCAGAAAAATTGTCCCGGTTAATTCCGAATTTATTGTCCCCAATGTCAGAGTATTACGAAAATAAATGATAAATAAAACAAAGCGAAAAGATGTAATATGTACCAGTTACCAAAAGTAATGCTGTAACCTTACAATTTTTGATCCAGAAAAACGCCAAGGAGAACAAAATGTCCCGTCAATTCCTAATTTTTCGTACCTTTATTTTAACATATTAAGAAAATACGCAATGTTTATGAAGTAAATAGTCCGAAGAGATTTACTATATTTTCTTTTACCAAAAGTAATACTGTAATCATACACTTTTTATACAAGACAACGCCGAGAGAACGAATGCCCATGCTTAATACTAAATTTCTACGTCTTTCTATATGAACATATTAAGAAAACGCTTAATGTTCATGATTTCAATAGTCTGGAGAATTTACTTTATATCCCTACAAAACGTAATACTCTAATCTTACCATTGTGGATTCCGGACAATTACGATGGCGAAATAGTTCCGGTTTATTATTAATTTACTGTCCCCACACCTCATCTAACAACAATATGAAGATACACAAGTATTAAGCACGTTTTTATTATAGCTCCTTGTCTTCTAAAACATTATAAAAAAAGACAGAGAAGTTATTTATACCGAGCAACACAGCGTTTAAACACAGCTGCTCAATCTTATATATCGAACACTATTATGAGCACGGTTTGGTGACTACCTGCTCTATGTAGGATATTGTGCACTTTGGAATAAAGCTCCTGAGATATACATAATTTTTAAAAAATCAGAGAATGTATTTATCATGTGCAACACTGCGTTTAAACACACCTTGTCCATCAAGGATATTGAGCACTGTTATGAGCACTTTAAGCTAACTACCTCTTTTATCTAGAATAGTCATATAAATAAATACAAATTAATGTAGAATTAATGTAAAATGAATGAACATTTTAATGATAAACTTAATAGAAAAATATTACTGAAAAATCAATGCAAAATGAAGAGTAAAAATAGATAAAAATTAATGAAAAAAAATAAGTAATGAATTAATAACGAAAAATATATGAATTAAAAAGTGCGTGAACAAAATTTAATGACAGAGTGAATGAAGAATCAATGAAATAATAAATTAAAACATCTGTGGAAAATAATGTATGAACAAAATGAATAAAATATAATGAATGAAAAAGTGTAAATAAAAGAACCTTGAAATACGCAAATTAAAAAATTAATGAAACATGTTAATGAAAATATAAATGAAAAAATGAGTGAACAAAGTTGAAGTTTAAAATGAGAGTTAAATATTGAATACAATTCGAATGAAAAACTTAATATAGAAATTGTAGTAAAAAAATGAAACACTTAATTAAAAATGATACATGAACAGTAATACATTAAAAATTAATGAAAAATGTATGAATACAACAATGAATAAAGTAATGAATAAAAACTATAAAATAAATTGATGTAAAAATTACTGAAAAAGTTAATGACAAAATTGAAATAAGAAAATAAAGGAACAATAATTAAAATAAGCTTGTAAAATTAATGAATAATAAAATAAAAAATAAGAATTTAAAAAAATATTTAATTAAATTGTATGTAAACAAAGAATGTAAAATAAAATAAAACATGAAGGAATGAAAAATCAATAAAAGTTGAAATTAAACAATAAAGAGACTAGTGCATGTGAAGATTTAAAAATAAAAAAATAATGAAACAAGAAAAAAATAATAAATAAATTGATGTAAAACACGAATGTAAATTGATAGAAAAAATGAACAAGTACAAAATGAATACAAACATCATTAAATGAAAAACAAATAAATGAAAAATGAATGAAAAGTGAATGAATGAAAACCGGAATTAAACATTTTAAAAATAAAAAAAAGTTGAATGAAAAAATGACTCCTTCGAAAACTTCATACTATGACTATCTCCCAACCCTCCGACTCCGACTCCTTGCTAAACCTCTTCCTCAAACCATCGATTCTGACACCTTAACAAACTTCACACTTAGACTCCTTCACTACAGAATCTTGTTCAGAAGAGGTGCGATTACGGAATTATCAACCCTTGCTTCCAAATATACTTATGCACATAAATAGCACGGCTGTGCATTGGGCAACTTGCTTATTACAGGATAGTGAGCACTTTGGATTGGCTAACGTATACCATTTACCAGATATTATAATGTATTTTTAATATTAACATTCCTGCACAACACCATTTATTTTGTCCAGTATACAATATAATTATAAAATACAAATACGTTTTTCTCTCGGACAATGCTGCGTTTAAACACACATTCTTTATCTGTGATAGTAAGACATTTTTAGATTACTATATACTACTTCGTATATAAAATGCTGTAATTATTGTATTATGATACCGGGCAACGCCAAAAGGTGTTTTTTATATAAAATAGTCTTGCAAAGAACAATGATGTGTGTTTCCCCCTGTGCAACGCTCCGTTTAACACATCTGGATATTTTGCACTTTGGGTTAACTAACTTATAACATTTACCAGACATCATGATGTATTGTTACTATCGTGACTCTCGGGCAACACAATGTATCTTTTCTATCATACAAACAAAATACAAAAAAAGTGTTTACCCCCGGGCAACGCCGTGTTTAAATCACCTGATTCATCTACGATAATGACCACTTTTTGGTTGCTATATACCACTTTTGATTTGACATTCTATAATATTACTATTATAAATTCCGGCAAACGCCTAATTGATTTTACCGTATAAAATAGTATAAGACACGCAAAAGAGGTTATTTTATGGGGAACCCGACATTTAAAAATACGTGTCTTAGCCAGGATATTAAACTAACTTATACTTTACTAATCACTCCCGGAAAATGCCGAGTCGATTTTCTTGTATGAAATAATATAACAAAACATAGTGATAGTGGTTTTCCCGGGCACCCGGGCACTTAACAATACACGTTATATCCAGGTTATTCATGTGAAAAGACGCATACGTTCTTTATCCTAGGAAACACTGCGTTTCAACACATACTCTGTCTAGAATATAAATCACTTTTTTTCAGAATTGTTAGGTTTCTACATGCACTATTATCCATATTAAGCACATGATTAAACACACCTGCTCTATCAAAGATAATGTACACTTAAAAAAATTAGGAGGCATCGACGGCACTGCTAATCCTTACTTTTTCCCTCGATCCAATCCAGTATATTGCTCAGGTGTGAGTATGCCTAGCATAAAGACAGAAGTGCGTTATCCAGGGCTACACAGCATTTAAACAAACCTGTTTCATAGAAAATAATGAGATTTTTTCAGTGCTTTTTAGGTTACTGCCTGCTTTAATCAGAATATTAAGCATTTGAATATGGATCCCGTATGAAAGACGTTCTATATATCGTTTAAATCCACCTTATTCATCTTGTATGATGAGCATTTTAAAGAGTAATAATACCTCACCAGCTCTAGTAAAATCAAGTTAAAACCGCTATCTTTAAAAATAAGGTCGCTTTTTTATAAAGTAGGAAGGAACTAACATAAAATTCAGGATGCATCCAGAGCACTAACGCAACACTCAAATATGCTGAGCACTAATAAAGATAGTAAAGAGAAGTAGATAAGAAAGAAGTAGAAAATAAAAGTATAGGAAGACAAAATAAAAGAAGAAAATAAAAAGGAGGAAAAAAGTAGTAGAATAAGAAAGAAAAAGTTTAAGTGAGAAGAACAGGTATGAAAAAGAATTAAACAGAATAAAAAAAGAAAATGAACAAAGGAGTGAAAGAGATAAAAATAAAAAGAAGGATGAGAAGAAAACAGAAGAAAAAAAGAAAGCAGAAGCAGAAGCAGAAAAAAGAACACGAAGAAAAAGTAGACGGTGAAGAAAAAGTATGAAAAAAAGAAGAAAAAAGAAGAAATAAGAAAATGACCAAGAAAAGTGAAAAAAAAAGAAGGATGAGAAGAAAAAAGAAAAAAGAAAAAAACAAGCAGACAAAAAAGAAAGCAAAAGAAAACACGAAGAAAAAAGTAGACGGTGACGATAAAGACGAAGAAGAAGAGGACACAACAAGAAAAAAAGTCTTACAAAATGGTGGTCAGTCTATTGCTAATCGCCTTAGGTGGCCCTACGCGAGAAAGCCGGCAGTGCTGAAGCCCTCCCACGCTTCGAGAGGTAGTTTGTTCATAAAAATCACGGCAAGTACTTTTTCTTGTCGCCCCCACCTTATTATGCCGTCATTTTCCGATTAGTTGTAAGGATGACCGGGTAAAATGTTAAGGCATTAAGAGTGGACCTCCCTCTTCCTAGAACTTTACCCATTATTAACATGTATTAAAATGATTTGATTATCAATGAGAGCTTGCTAATATACCAAAAATATAAAAAATATGCACACACATACACACGCACATGTGTATATATATATATATATATACATATACACACATATGTGTATATATATCTACACATACACACTTTTTCAAATATATATATATATATATATATATATATATATATATATATATATATATATATGGTATATCAGCAAGCTCTCATTGATAATCAAATCATTTTAATACATCTCTCTCTAACTTAACCCTTATTTTTCTATTTTTAAAACCCATTTATATTTTTGTTTTTCTCCTAACCTTTAACCTGTCTTTCCCGTTTGTTTTCTTTTTTCACGCATTTTGTCCGCCTCGGCTTTTCATTTTTATGAATTGCTCTTTAAAAACCTATTGTTGTGACACATTGGCTGACCTATCCCTGTGTATTTCTTATTAATCTTTAGGCGCTAACTTCCAGTGTTATCAATTTCATGGCCACCCCTTTTGTTCACCGTAGTTAGGGTCTCTGCCGCCTTTCCCCCACCCCCACCGTCTACTCAATTCAAGATGAGAAGAATAATAAATAAATAAATAAAAAAAACAAAATAAAAACAAAAAAAAACCATAGAAGTATGTGTCACCTACTTATCATATCTCACCATCACTTAATGTATTATCATTGATAATATCAGATCATCCTTCTCTCATCCCATGTGTGTGCCTTCAAAATAAAATTATATCTTCATTTTCTGAAGACGTTCTCCACGAACGAAACCGGTCAAAAAATATATTGTTTTTCTCTTGCACTCTAACTTGTTTTTCGTTTGTCATTTTTTCACACATTTTGTCTATCACGACATTTTATTTTCATGAATTATCGTGTACCATACCCCATATATATATATATATATATATATATATATATATATATATATATATATATATATATATATATATATATATATATATATATAGATATATATATTGCGTATGCGTGTGTGTGTAATTTTATGTCTGGAAATTTGTAAGAACGAACACTGCACTAGAAAAGATTGAAAAATAAATGTGAGAAATAGCACAACAATGTGATAACTTCCCGAAACATGAATATATTTTAATTTAAAACGGTTGTTTATTCCAGAATCATCGTCTTTATTTTATTAACCTGCAATATAAATAAAGTTAATGTCATAATAAAGAAGATATTACATGCTAACTTTATTTACTTGTGAAAGTACGAGTTTTTGCCCAGAACTTTTATCTAAGTTTATATATCGAACTTGTAGGCTTTTTGGGGCAGACAATTATCTAATCTCACATACACAACTGTCTACTTCTCATTTAACTCTAAAAATGTCGATTTTACCTGTCTCTCTATTTTTGTTATATTCCATAGACAATTTTCGAGAGATCTACTTTCCTGTAATATCAGCCTGCTCTGATTTCTTCTTTTGGCGACTACTAAACAATCTGTCACCTTCAAGTTTTCCTTACAAATTCTTACCTGAAATACCATCATGTATTTTTCTTGTCATTGCTTGTTGTTATTTTTTATGGTCTGCCTCATTAACGATTTCCACTCGTTTTTTCCTACGACAGCCAATCACATTTTTCACAATTGCTTGGACAAGCCCAGCCAGACTGTCAGTCAGGATGCTTAAAATCTAACGTATTTCTATTGACACCCTGTGAGCAAATCAGCTTGAAACGGTCGATGAGGTTTTTGATAACATATCATGAAAAAAAAAATCGTTGACAAGCGTCATCCACCTGTAATGTAGTTAGATGTGTGTCTGTCTCTTATCAATTATGTAAGTGAAAATCAAACTATGTGCTCGCATGATACACAGCTTTCAACTTTTTTTCGAATAAAATTTCACAGACAATTAAATGCTGGTATTATGTTGTATGAAGATTTGGTTGACGATTATAGCATGCAGTCTGCGTACGAACAGAACTCTATCAACGGATAGACGCCGTTTTACTTTATACTAGCAGTGGTTACCCGGCGTTGCCTGGGTTTATAAAAAGCAAAATATAGGAAATTAAATAGCGTGTGTGACATCTTTATATTACAAATTCTCTCTATATATCTCTTTCGTTCTCTTCACCTGTATCTGTATCTGTCTTTCTTTCCCTACCCCACATTTTTCCATTACGCTCGTCAACCATTTATCCTCTGCGCAGCCGATTCTTCTCTCTTGTTTTAATGTGTTGAGAAAATATGATAATATAATAAATTTACAGGTAGTATCCCTTTTTAAATGTAAGACTGTATTCTTACATTTGTTTACTCCTGGACTATGCCAAGTAGAACACACCACAATGAAATTATTTATACGGGGCAATTTCGTTCCGCCTCCACCGATTTTACAATTATATGAAGATAACTTATTTTTAAAATGAAAATAGTCCGAAGAGATTTAAATGTAATACTGAAATTTACATTTATTGCTCTCGGACAACTCCAAGTAGAACACAAGATGTTGTTTACTTCTCACTAATTATAGTACAGTCATGTTTATAATAGTAATTTTATTGCTCCTGGACAATGGCGAGTATTACAAAATGTTATGTTAACCCTCGCCCCACTTACCAAATATCATACTGTTATGTTAGTAAGGAGGCCTTCACAGAACTGTCAAAAGTATGGTTAAAACTAAAGTATTAGTAGAAATTATGTTAATCATTAAAATGTATTTTCTCCCTTGAAAACGCAGAATAGAACACACTGTCCTGTAACTCAACTCATTTAATAAATATAAAACTGTAATATGAGCAAGAGGACTTTACAAAACTTCCAAAAGTGACGTTAGCATCAAAGTAGCAAAATATATAATGTTCTCAATGATTACTGACCCCGGACAATGATGAGTATGAAAAAATAGTCCTAGTTAATTCACAATTTCTGGTCCCTTCATTAAACAATAACATGAAAATAAGTGATGTTGATAAATACAATATCCGAAGAGATTTACTATACACTAGTTAACAAATGTAATACTTTAATTTTTCGATCCCGGAAAACGCCAAGTAAAACAAATTTTCAGGATCAACTCTTAATTTCTTATACTACCGTCTTAACAAAAAATACGTAATATTGAAGAAGGCAATAGTCCGAATAGATTTACTATATATCACTTACCAACAGTAATACTGGAATCTTACAATGTATGATTCAGGACAACACCGACTACAACAAATGGTCCGGGTCAGTTTCTAATTTATTTCCTCCACAATTCAATACATAATTTTCATGAAGTCAATAGTTAAAATAAATTGACTATATATCATTTACCAAAAGTAATACTCTAATATTAAAAGTATTGATCCCGGACAACGCGTAGTAGAACAAATGGTCCCGGTTAATTTCTAATGTCTTACTCCCCTCTCCATTTATACATTTTTGAAGATATGTTTATGAAGTCAATAGCCCGAAGAGAGTTAATCTAATAGTAAAAGTAATACTGAAATCTTACAAGTATAGAATCCAGAAAAGGCTGCGAAAACAACTGATCACCCACTTCAATCTAACATATTTAGAATATATTTCATGTTTATGAAGGGTATCGCCCAGAGAGATTTACTATATAACTGACACTGTAGTTTTACAATTTGTATCCTTGACAACGCCGAGTAGAATACATCTACCCGGTCAATTTTTAATTTCTCCACCATCCATTTCAATATATTAAACATAATTATAATGTTGATGAAGTAAATAGTCCGAAAAGAGTTTACATATACCAGTTACCGAAATTAATACTGTATTCTTAAAATGTTAGATCTCGGGCAATGCTGAGTAAAATAATTAATGATAAAAACAGATAAAAAATGAATACAAAATAAAGAATTAAAAATGAATGAAAAATAATTAAGGAACAAGAGTTAATAAAAAAACAAATGAAAATGAGTGACTGAACAAAATGAATAAAACAGTAATGAAAAGAAATGAATGATGAAAATGTAATGAAAGAAATTAATTGAAAAAATAAATGAAAAAATGAATGAAAATTGAATTTAAAATACATGCACAATGATGAATGATAAACCCTATCACGTCTAGAATGAATGGAAAAATGAATGAAAAAAAAATGTGTGAACGATTAATACAAATAAATAAACAAATAGAATGAAAAAAAAATGTAAAATGAATGAAAATAAATAAATGTAAATAATTTAATGAAAATATAAATAATAAAAGTGAATGAAAAAATTAATGAAAAAAACAAATTAAAAAAATTAATAAAAATAAACAATAGTTAATGAAAAAAAAATCAATAGAAGATAATTGAAAAATGAATTAAAATATAAAACAATGCTTCATT
This sequence comes from Sepiola atlantica, assembly GCA_963556195.1. Lineage (NCBI taxonomy): Eukaryota > Metazoa > Mollusca > Cephalopoda > Sepiida > Sepiolidae > Sepiola > Sepiola atlantica. Next base: position 119,210,206 of record OY744527.1, read on the forward strand.
GATTTCTAGTTTCCTTCATGGAAAAAGCTAACGATACACATTTCATGAGAATATAAATGAAAAAGTCAATAAAAAATGGATGAAAAAATGAATAGAAAAAATAATAATAAAAATGAATTAAAAATAAATGAAGAATTATGTGACAGAGGAATTTAAATGAAAAATGAATGAAAACAATTAATAAATAAATGAATGAAAAAATGAAGGAATAAAATGAATGAAGAAAAAAGAATGGAAAAATGAATGAAGAAAAAAGAATGGAAAAATGAATGAAAACAAAAAATGAAAAAGTATGGATAAAGCCTGCAGCTTGGAAAGAAGCTATTGGAATAAGAAGATGTATTACCATGACGTCTGAAAACAGCGAATGAATGGAGACTACTAAACCAACGAGTTAAACGAGCTGGAACAATTCTGAAAAACACATGTCACAATAGTATTTATAGAAATGGCTGAGACTAGCAGCATCACGTCTGTGAGAGAGTCGGTGTAGAAAAGAATAAATTCCAGGGTCAATTAAATTACATATACGTTTCTGCACCTTATCAATAGCCCTAAAATGGGACAGAGATTCACCAGCCTTAATATGACAACAGTACTTCATACATGGTATGATTATGGATTTGTGGAGATGGAGAATATCTTCTGGTGTGAGAAAGTGTTTGCAGCAAAAAGTACAATTGATCTAATGTATGATAAAAGAGAAATACCAATAAGTTTCAGAGTTGATTTCTCCTCAAGAGAAAAGCCATCACTGAGCAGCTCAGTAAGAAAAGGGGCACGTCTATGATTGAAATACACGAGGTGTGTCTTAACTGGATTGAACGAAACTAGCCATGTGATACCATAAGCCACACGTGAACGCAGTTCAACCCTTAGATCAGCTGCATATATTGACTGATCCGAGGGAGATTGGCGAGAAACAACACCAGAACTGAGAGTGGTATCATGAGCCTATATGTTAATTTTCTGAACAATATTCTCGGTGTTCGGCTTAGAATAAGGTATTGAGAGAACACTAGTATTGATAGAAAGAGAGAAATAAATTACACCGTTTAAAGTTACTCGCAAGCTTTCATCAGAAAAAACAACCTAATAATGTCAGGAATCTCACAACCAATACCATACCCCTGATGTTTGTGACGGAGACCAGAATGGCACACTTCGTCAAACGCCTTAAAAATGTCAAGCCTAATGCTCTACTTTCTTCTCAATTATCCATAAACTTACAGATACTCTCAGTTACAAAAGTTAAAAGATCAACAGTTGGACGAAACCCACGAACACCATACTAAACATTACTGAAAAGGCCAAGACTTTCAAGAAAATGAACAAGCTTGCCGTTTATCAACCTTTCAAAAACTTTGTAAATAACGGGCAGGAGACTAATCGGACGATACTTAGTTGGGCCATACTAATCACAGCATTTTTTAAAGCTGGGACAACAGAGGACTCCTTCAAAAAAAAAAGAGAATCAGGGCTTAGACAAACAGAGATTGAATAATTTAAAAAGGATATAAAGCAAGTTCAAAGGCAACCCGTTTGAGAACAACAACAGGAATTTAATCAGGACCGGAAGTCTTAAACTGGTCAAGATCAAAAAGAACCCAAGCAACCATATTTAGAGTTATAATAACATAATTAATAGATTGATCAGTTTTCAAAAGTCAATTAGTAAGAACAGCACCAGTATCATCAAGAGAAGAATTGCCAGCAAAAAGACGATCACATAGATCAGCCTCATCTTTAGAAGATGACATAACCTAAACACGAGTAAAAAGGGGAGATAGGACAGGGTCACACATGCTTTGAGAGTAGCTAGACTTAGCCTCAGAGATTGCTCTCTTGCAGGCATACCTAGCTATTCTGTAAGATTGGCTAAATTCTCAGAACCATGTTGACGATACTGATTAAAGTCATGGTTACGTATGGTAAGTGCCGAATCACAAACAGATGGACACTATGGAGAATAATAAAGTTTTGTTTGAAACTTTCAATGAGAAATAAAGGTGTCAATTCCAAAAATACGTCAGTCAGTAACATCCCTAGCAGCATCGTTCGGAGACATACCAAATATAGAAAACCATGTAACGTCACAAGGGAAACTGTGAAGCCATTCCAATCAGCTATCTTGTAGCTGAACGTCTTCTTATGAGAATGGACGATTAATAGAATACTAAACCGGAAAATTAACCTCGATATCAACAATCGCATGATCAGAAGAACTCAATGGCGGAGAAGAAGGAATATAAAATGAGTCAGGAACATAAGTTCGAAAAAGATCAAGTAAATATGGTTGATTAATATCATTATAAGGAAAACGCGTGGGGAAAGTGACAATTTGGGACAAGTTATGGGCAAAGGAAAGTTAAGACATATTACACCAGCTAGATAGATGCGGTTAGAGTGAGAGAGTCAGTCGGAATGATGAGCATTGAAGTCACCAAAAACAAATATGAAGCTTGAGGATGAATTTGTAATGCATCATCAATACTGCTGGATATAGTATCACCAACACATCAGTTATTATCAGAAGATGCACGGTAGAAAAAGAACAAATAGGAAGGGGAGTGCAGCAAAGGCAATCTCATACAGATAAAAGGACACCCATCAGATTAAAAGCTGGTGGCACGTGCAATTTGAAGACCCTACGAAGAAAAAGAGCAAAACCATGAAAATGCGTGGAAGAGTCTAAACGGACAAGATGCAAATAACCATGCACATGTAAATCGCTGCTATCAATGGAAGCATCCAGATTAGTATGACAAAGAGCAAGGATGTGAGGAGATTTGCCTAAGAGAAAGGACTAAAAATCAGGAAAGTTTGACCTGAGACCTCTGATGTTACTATAAAAAATCGCAAGCTTTTGTTGTGTGGATTTGTTGAAGACATAATACCAAAGAAGGGAGAGATAGGTAGAATCACTTCAAGACAAACAGAGCTTGAAAAAGACCCAACCACCAGCATTCACTCCTCTAGACTCACAACAGGCTAGCTACAAAAATAAGCCCTTTAAAGGTAAAATAGGGAGGGAAAGGCTTACTAGGTTATCTGACAAAAAGTTCTACCCCTAAACTATTAATGTGACTAAACAGAAACAAGTAGTTTATCGTGACACCATCACACTTAAACAAAGGCTGAAGATGGCCTTCTCACCAAGATGTAAGCAACCATTTTAAGAGTATCGGCATCAGAATAGACAAATATTATGCAAGTATTTACATACCCACACATATGTACAATTAAAGTGACTCTTTTTATATTTTATTTATTTATTTGGTAGTGTACATTATAGTATACTTGTATATATTTAACAGTCATACATATTTAAAACAAGCTCAATATGTTTGCTATTTGGATTTGTTTTCACCAATATTAAGTTTAGAAACTTCTTTGGTGTTTTTGGTTTCTCGATAATGGGGGATACAAACAACAGACAAGACAAATAAATATGAAGTTTTTCCCCATTTTTTGTTGTTTTATAACGACGACTTTTTCCAAAGACACTTGCCGTTTAAATAATTTATCTGTAATGAGCGATCACGTGACAGAAATGAATATTATTTTTCCTCTCATATATATATATATATATATATATATATATATATATAGTGAACTATGCGAGATCAAAGTAGTTAATGTTATGGCAATTTGAAAAGGTCATGCAGCTAATAAGCTTAATGCAATCCTAAGTAATATCCATTACTCGTCTGTTGCATATATAAATTGTATCCAGTGTATCTTACCATGTTTATCTGTCCATTCTACGACACCACAATAGAGCTTTTTTTATCAAAAATCGGCTAAATGTACAGACTATGTTTTCACTGTTTTAAACATCAGTAATGTACCAATTCGTAAACATTTATACTCATAAATAAGTGTGTGTATTTCGAGTCATGCAATAAATTAATTCGATCCATGTATATAATAAAGTAAATTGAAAGGACTAAAATAAATTTAGTATCCAAAATATCGCACCTGATATTAGAGTAAGGGTGTCGCAATCCCAATATTGGTGAAGTTCAGTTGTAATGTGAAATACAGTGCAACTATATATATATATATATATATATATATATATATATATTATATATATATATAAATATATATATATATATATATATATATATATATATATATATATGAAAATGATTTTTCTATTAACCGAATACAATTAGGGTAATTCGAAAATGCTTCTTTCGGTACGCACGAATATCACACAAACCCTGCCTATCTTTAACCATACTAAAGTATACTTAATATTTATCTTTACATAGTTATCAATCTGTTAAGAAATCGAACCTGCACACACACACACATTTAATTACCGATGTTTACAGACGAGAATACTAATCAAAGCAATGTGTCGTACTAGTTATTTAGTTTACATAGCATCTTATTTTATTGGCAATAAAGAAACAGCCTTACTTTGTTTAATGTTGTACATTTACTAGAAATATCTTAATTTATAACTTGTATGGAATTAAGTATTAGTACACTGGGAATGTATAACATCAATTGTATTTAACACATGCGGGTTCCTACATAACAACATTGTGTATATTATATATATACATATATATATATATATATATATATATATATATACATATATATATATTCATAGAGGGAGAGAGATAGAGAGAGAGAGAGAGATTGTTAACACACAATTTAATGTTTCATAGTTGAATACAAATGTGTATTTTTATAAACGATGTATATATACATATATATATATATATATATATATATATATATAATCTGCTTCGAAAATGACTGAAAACTATTGTAGAATCGTAATTCAAGTGTAATTTTCCTTACACTTTTAGTCAACTCTATTGTATAAACTTTCTAGTTTTTATATGATCTCAGTCGCTGAAAGTATCCCACTTTATAAGGTTTCTGTTTCGAATTCTAACTGTCTGCTGGATTTCTCAGACATCTCTGTCTACATGTCTCTTTAATCTCACAGTTCGATCGTATCGAGACGAAATACATCAAAAGAAAGATGCGTGCAGTTCCAAAATCAATAATTGTTACACAAACCATATGGAATTTCCACCTGTGAATTTATAACCAACAGGCACCTGTTAATTGTTATTTAATAGTTTATGTACTCAAGGTTGAATCATATATATATATATATATATATATATATATATATATATATGTATACGTAATAATTTATATATATACATATATGTGTATATATATATTTATATATATATATATATATTTATATATATTTATACATATATATGTGTGTGTAAATGTAATTATGTTCACATATATGCGTGCATTTCTCGCTCCCTCTCTCTGTATACATATATGTTATAAACAGTGTAACATAATGTTTGGTAATCTCTAACAGCACTTTAGCTAGACTTGTCTTCGTCTTGTTAGTATAGGAAAAAGGACGTTGGTTTGTAACTGGACCGTTTTTAATAGTTGAAAAACTCATACACACATTATATATATATATATATATATATATATTAGTATTGGTCCCTTCAATAATAAACCACTAATATATTTAAGATACGTAGATGACATTCTAATACCAACAAATAATATAAACGAGATTAATACATTACAAGACACTTTCAAAAATAATTCCGTTTTTGATTTCACTTATGAACTAAACATCGATAAAAAAACTCCCTTTCTTAGACGTCTTAATAGTCACAAATCATAAGGATTTTGTAATATCTACATATAAAAAACCTACTAACAAACACCCCTGTACTCTTAACTTTGTTAGTGAATGCCCCATTAAATATCAAATAGCCATTATTAAAAAACCTACACACGCGAGCTAAATTAATCTCTTCCTCACCTACTCTCTTTCAAAATTTACTTGTAAATAATGGTTTCCCTAATTATATTATAAACCGACAAATTCAACTATTTTAAAATATTGCTAGTAACAGTAATAATAATAACAACAACAATGAATCCATTTCTCCACTCAACAAGACTATCAAACTATTTTACCGTAACCAATTTCACCATAACTATAAAACAGATGAACAGGTTTTAAAAATTATTATTAAAAAACACGTACTTTCCACCGACCCAAATAAAAAAAAGTTAAACTAATTATTTACTACAATAAAACTGAAACCACTAATCTTATGATTACAAATAATTCTTCACCCTCGATTAGAGTCTTGGATAGGACGGGCCTAGTATACGAGTTTAAATGTCCATTGGGAGACTGTGTCTCCGACAACCAAGGAAAACACGTATATATTGGCTCGACCACCACGACTCTGTCCAGGAGGTTAACCATGCATCTATCCGATAATAGGGCTATAGCTAGACACCTTACTAATGAACATTCCTGTCCCCGATCGTAAATCCGAAAACTTCTCGTAGACAATACTAAAATCTTAGAACATAATACAAATACACAAACACTCCAGATACTAGAAGCTTTACTCATTAACACAAAAAAACCTGCTATTAACAAGATTAATGTTAACACTTGTACTAATATACTTAAATGCTTATAATACCTAATAAATATAGTTTCATATTTAAATTTTTCCGCCATAATTAATTATAAATCTCACTCCAGGTATTTACCTCTTTGTCATTATTCCGCTGACGATGGAGCCAGACTGGTCAGAAAGTACTCTGGACCAACATGTACATTACGGCAGTTACATCAGCCAATTTTCTTCCGAGATTAAGATTTTAATCCGGAAAATTGAAGGGATAAATACTAAAATAACCAGACAAAAATTGTCGGTTATTTTTAATAATACGTGTCTTAAAGAAAAAATGCTGCCTCGATATTATATTTATAAACATCACAAATATTAAAATATAAATGCATGACGTCAGAAATGTATTTAAGCGTAATACTTTCAAGTAGTTCCCTTTGGCGCAACGGTTAGCGACAATATTTTTCTACATCGAAGGAGAGGGGGCGGTAGAGGTGGAACGATCGGGAAGACATATTAATACGATAACGTTCGTGTTATTTTGTGGGTCACGCTTACATCAATTGCAACGATCTTCCAAATCTGTGTATGCTACTCATGAATTGGAGCCAAATTTAATGTAATCTAAAACATTTACAAAGTAATATATAAGTAAAGATCAAGATAATTAGTATTGAAAACATCATTTCGTGTAATTTTTAAAAAAAACAACATATATATATATTTATTTTTAAATTTATTTATTTTTTTATTTGGGGGGGGAACCTTTTTATTATTTTCTGTGAGGGAGCCAGGAGCGGGGGAGCGGGGGAGCGGTGGAGCTTTTGGTGTTGATTGCTATTTCTGTTAAATTTTGCGTCGTGTCAGCTGATGCCGGTGTAATTTATTGGAAGGGGGGCTCATTTATTGGAAGTGATGTTTCAAGCATTTTCTGTTCTTTTGTTTGCGATGTGGTGTTCTTTCTGTGGTTTTGTTTTCTACCTGTGTAGATTCCATGTGACCCTTCGTAGCTTATGCAGATTGGTTTTTGCATTTGATGGTTTTTCTTAAGATGGCAGCTGTTTAGATCTAAAATTATTAGTATTATACTGAGTTTCTTCATGCTGCATATCCCTTTCAGTTATCGCGCTAGTTCCGTTTATTTGCTTCGTTTTTCCGTTTCTTTGATATTCACTCTGTTGTCTGTTGGAACGGCGAAGTATACGGTTTTGCAAGGTTTTTCTTTCTTGTTGATTATTATAACATCCGGCCTTCTTACTTGTATGAGTTTGTCTGTTTGTATATCTATATCCCAGACGATTTTGAGTGTGTTCTTGTTTTCCAGTCCTGTTACTGGACAATGGTTGTATTGTGTTGCTACTTATTCGAAATTCAATTGTTTGCACAGTTCCCGGTGTACTGCTTTCCCCACAGCATCATGTAGGTTCCTGTATTCTTTTCGGGGCTAGTTTGCTACATTTACTTATTATATGATGTACTGTTTCATCTCTTTGTCGACACAGTCTGCATTTACTGTTTTCCTCGGTGTTCTCTATTTTACCTTTAATGTAGTTTGTCCTAATTGCATTGTTCTGCGCAGCCATCAGTAAAGATTCTGTTTCTCTGTTCAAGTGTATTTTTCTTTGCTAAACCCAGCTATTTTTGTTGGTGTCTTCTCTTGTCTTAGCGGCCATGTAGATTTTTTTCTTCCCTACTTTTCTTTTCGTGTCGTTTTTTTCTGGTTGCTGTGCTTCCCGAATTGCTCGTTGGATCGGTGTCTCTTTTTGCGGCGATAAGGATTTCCATGTTCTAAGTTATGAATTTCTCCAGCTCTTTTTTTGTGTATCACACAATTATCAATACTTACCAGTCCTCTTCCCCCTTCGTTTCTTTTAATCTAGAGTATGTCCGTATCGTCCTTTGAATGTAGTGCGTTGTGCATGCTCATTGATATTATAGTCCTCTAATCAAGGTGGCTGAGCCCTTCTTTGGTCCAGCCTATGCATGGCCCAGAGTATATTATTAGTGATACTGCCTAGATGTGCATTCGTGTTACTTGATTACTGCTATATAATTTCGTGTCTAGGAATTTTCTTGTTATTCGTAAATATTATGTTTCAACCTTCTCTTTCATTTCTGCAGTTTTATGGTGTCTTCTTCAAGAACTCCAAAATATTTGTAGCTATCTTGTTCGCCTAGCGCCTTCAATCCTCTTAGTTGACGAGTTTCATTCCTTCTGTTGTGTCCAGTTTTTCTTTGTTTTATTCTTAGTAGTGCACACTTTTCCATTCCGAATTCCATTTGGATGTGCTGACTGAAGATTCTGGTCGCATTTGATGAGCTTTTCCAGTTCCTTTTTGATTTTTGCAAATAGTTTGAGGTCGTCTATGTACATCAGGTGGTTTACGCTTAGTTCTGTGCCTGTACACTTGTATCCGGGATCACATTCTCTGAGTATGCAGTTGAGTGACATGATAGCTATTATAAACAGTAGTGGTGACAGGTAGTCTCCTTGGAAAATGCCTATATGTATCTTTATCTCAGTCAGATGGTGTCTTCCGGCTGTCAGTTCCAGTTCCCATGTTCCTATTGCTTTCTTAAAAAGATTACTTACTCTGTCAGGTATTTTGTATATTTTGAAACACTCATATATCCATGCTTTAGGGGTTCTGTCGTAAGCTTGTTTGTAGTCAATCAATACCATGGATATGTTCTTTTTTTCTGTGTTTTTTTCACTTCTTCAGGATTTTTTGATCGCTATATAGCAGGTCATGCGCCCCTCTTTTTCCTTTTACGGCGTCTTTGTTGTTCTTCGGGGAATAGTCCACGTTTGCTTAGCGATTCGTAGATTTGTTCTCTCAGTTGTGCCGTCAGGATTATCTACATTGTTGGTAAACAGGTTATTGGTCTGTAGTTTCTCACAGTCGTTCCCTTTTTGGCATCTTTTTGGATATACGTTATTCTTTCTCTGTTAATCAACTCTGGCATGTCTGTTTTGTGGATACATCTTATCAGTTTCTGCGCTTGTCTTTTATGTAGGGTCGTGAATTTTTGAAACCAATATGCATATATTCCTTCATGGTCTGGTGCTTTCCAGTTTGTCATTTTCCTTAGAGTGTCCTTAATGGTTTATGTAGTAATTTTTGTTTCTGTTCCTTCTTCTATTTCATGTAGTTCATGTTTCATGTTTTTCAACAAGTTGGCATGGTTTTGTGTGTTATAGGTTTTTCACTATCTTGCTCCAATAGTGTTTCGTCTCTGTCGAGTCCGGTTGTTCCGTTGTTATTCGTTCTCCGTTTAAGTTTTTGTAAAACTGGCTTTCATTTTGTTTCAAATGACCTGTTCTGTTTTTGCTGTTCAGATTTGTATCTATATTGTCTCAGTCTTCCCTCTATTGCTGCTATCTTTTGTTTTAATCATTCATGTGTCTTATTCAGTCTTTCCTTGTGAACCGGCTTTCTGGTGTTCCATACTTTCCTATTCTCTGGCATCCGTTTTACGGTGTTAGCATAATTCCAGAGTTCGGTTATTTGGGTTTCCAGTCTGATTTCCTATCCAGGCTTTGTCGGTCAATTCTTTAGGCCAGTTTTTTTTTCTTTTTTTAGTTTTATACTTACCTATTTTGCTCCCGCATATATCAAGTTGTTAAGGTCTGTGATAATATATGTATAGATGTACGCGAGTACTTTGTTTACTGTCTCTGTTTAAACTTTTAACTTCTGTCAATCTTCGTTCCTTAGAGATGGGAGATTTGTTTTGTTCTTGGACATGTACGTATTATGTTTTCCACTTCTCTTGCTTCTGCCTCTATGAGGTCTAATTCGGTGAGTTCTACTATATCGCAGTTTTCTACCTCTTCCGTTACATAGTGGATCTTTGTCTGCCTTCTTCCGGGGGTGTTTCGTCCAGTGGGGTGGCTTGCTCTGTTCTGCTCTTTTGTTTCTTTTGTTTGATTTCTGTCCGTTCCATATCCGAGAACCATTCTCTCTTGAGGATCTGTTTTGCTTGATCTGTTATCCTTTTTTCCGTTGTAGAGTAGCCAGTAGCAGTGTTCCATAGATGTTTCATTCGCTACCGGTAGCTCCTTTCTGCGAGGTGGCGACTTTTGTAGTAGCATTGGATTACCATGTCTTTCTATGTTGTTTAAGTTGTTTTCTTTTTATTCCTGCTTTCTAGTTTTGGGTCTGTGTCCTTGTCATACATGGAATTTAAGGAGGTGCTTACCTGTTTTTGTCCGTATTTTTTGCCTGAAATAAAAAGAGGCATTATTATTATTATTATTATTATTATTATTATTATTATTATTATTATTATTATTATTATTATTATTATTATTATTATTATTATTATTATTATTATTATTATTATTATTATTATTATTATTATTATTATTATTATTATTATTATTATTATTATTATTATTATTATTATTATTATTATTATTATTATTATTATTATTATTATTATTATTATTATTATTATTATTATTATTATTATTATTATTATTATTATTATTATTATTATTATTATTATTATTATTATTATTATTATTATTATTATTATTATTATTATTATTATTATTATTATTATTATTATTATTATTATTATTATTATTATTATTATTATTATTATTATTATTATTATTATTATTATTATTATTATTATTATTATTATTATTATTATTATTATTATTATTATTATTATTATTATTATTATTATTATTATTATTATTATTATTATTATTATTATTATTATTATTATTATTATTATTATTATTATTATTATTATTATTATTATTATTATTATTATTATTATTATTATTATTATTATTATTATTATTATTATTATTATTATTATTATTATTATTATTATTATTATTATTATTATTATTATTATTATTATTATTATTATTATTATTATTATTATTATTATTATTATTATTATTATTATTATTATTATTATTATTATTATTATTATTATTATTATTATTATTATTATTATTATTATTATTATTATTATTATTATTATTATTATTATTATTATTATTATTATTATTATTATTATTATTATTATTATTATTATTATTATTATTATTATTATTATTATTATTATTATTATTATTATTATTATTATTATTATTATTATTATTATTATTATTATTATTATTATTATTATTATTATTATTATTATTATTATTATTATTATTATTATTATTATTATTATTATTATTATTATTATTATTATTATTATTATTATTATTATTATTATTATTATTATTATTATTATTATTATTATTATTATTATTATTATTATTATTATTATTATTATTATTATTATTATTATTATTATTATTATTATTATTATTATTATTATTATTATTATTATTATTATTATTATTATTATTATTATTATTATTATTATTATTATTATTATTATTATTATTATTATTATTATTATTATTATTATTATTATTATTATTATTATTATTATTATTATTATTATTATTATTATTATTATTATTATTATTATTATTATTATTATTATTATTATTATTATTATTATTATTATTATTATTATTATTATTATTATTATTATTATTATTATTATTATTATTATTATTATTATTATTATTATTATTATTATTATTATTATTATTATTATTATTATTATTATTATTATTATTATTATTATTATTATTATTATTATTATTATTATTATTATTATTATTATTATTATTATTATTATTATTATTATTATTATTATTATTATTATTATTATTATTATTATTATTATTATTATTATTATTATTATTATTATTATTATTATTATTATTATTATTATTATTATTATTATTATTATTATTATTATTATTATTATTATTATTATTATTATTATTATTATTATTATTATTATTATTATTATTATTATTATTATTATTATTATTATTATTATTATTATTATTATTATTATTATTATTATTATTATTATTATAATAATAATAATAATAATAATAATTATAATATTAATAATAATAATAATAATAATAATAATAATAATAATAATAATAATAATAATAATAATAATAATAATAATAATAATAATAATAATAATAATAATAATAATAATAATAATAATAATAATAATAATAATAATAATAATAATAATAATAATAATAATAATAATAATAATAATAATAATAATAATAATAATAATAATAATAATAATAATAATAATAATAATAATAATAATAATAATAATAATAATAATAATAATAATAATAATAATAATAATAATAATAATAATAATAATAATAATAATAATAATAATAATAATAATAATAATAATAATAATAATAATAATAATAATAATAATAATAATAATAATAATAATAATAATAATAATAATAATAATAATAATAATAATAATAATAATAATAATAATAATAATAATAATAATAATAATAATAATAATAATAATAATAATAATAATAATAATAATAATAATAATAATAATAATAATAATAATAATAATAATAATAATAATAATAATAATAATAATAATAATAATAATAATAATAATAATAATAATAATAATAATAATAATAATAATAATAATAATAATAATAATAATAATAATAATAATAATAATAATAATAATAATAATAATAATAATAATAATAATAATAATAATAATAATAATAATAATAATAATAATAATAATAATAATAATAATAATAATAATAATAATAATAATAATAATAATAATAATAATAATAATAATAATAATAATAATAATAATAATAATAATAATAATAATAATAATAATAATAATAATAATAATAATAATAATAATAATAATAATAATAATAATAATAATAATAATAATAATAATAATAATAATAATAATAATAATAATAATAATAATAATAATAATAATAATAATAATAATAATAATAATAATAATAATAATAATAATAATAATAATAATAATAATAATAATAATAATAATAATAATAATAATAATAATAATAATAATAATAATAATAATAATAATAATAATAATAATAATAATAATAATAATAATAATAATAATAATAATAATAATAATAATAATAATAATAATAATAATAATAATAATAATAATAATAATAATAATAATAATAATAATAATAATAATAATAATAATAATAATAATAATAATAATAATAATAATAATAATAATAATAATAATAATAATAATAATAATAATAATAATAATAATAATAATAATAATAATAATAATAATAATAATAATAATAATAATAATAATAATAATAATAATAATAATAATAATAATAATAATAATAATAATAATAATAATAATAATAATAATAATAATAATAATAATAATAATAATAATAATAATAATAATAATAATAATAATAATAATAATAATAATAATAATAATAATAATAATAATAATAATAATAATAATAATAATAATAATAATAATAATAATAATAATAATAATAATAATAATAATAATAATAATAATAATAATAATAATAATAATAATAATAATAATAATAATAATAATAATAATAATAATAATAATAATAATAATAATAATAATAATAATAATAATAATAATAATAATAATAATAATAATAATAATAATAATAATAATAATAATAATAATAATAATAATAATAATAATAATAATAATAATAATAATAATAATAATAATAATAATAATAATAATAATAATAATAATAATAATAATAATAATAATAATAATAATAATAATAATAATAATAATAATAATAATAATAATAATAATAATAATAATAATAATAATAATAATAATAATAATAATAATAATAATAATAATAATAATAATAATAATAATAATAATAATAATAATAATAATAATAATAATAATAATAATAATAATAATAATAATAATAATAATAATAATAATAATAATAATAATAATAATAATAATAATAATAATAATAATAATAATAATAATAATAATAATAATAATAATAATAATAATAATAATAATAATAATAATAATAATAATAATAATAATAATAATAATAATAATAATAATAATAATAATAATAATAATAATAATAATAATAATAATAATAATAATAATAATAATAATAATAATAATAATAATAATAATAATAATAATAATAATAATAATAATAATAATAATAATAATAATAATAATAATAATAATAATAATAATAATAATAATAATAATAATAATAATAATAATAATAATAATAATAATAATAATAATAATAATAATAATAATAATAATAATAATAATAATAATAATAATAATAATAATAATAATAATAATAATAATAATAATAATAATAATAATAATAATAATAATAATAATAATAATAATAATAATAATAATAATAATAATAATAATAATAATAATAATAATAATAATAATAATAATAATAATAATAATAATAATAATAATAATAATAATAATAATAATAATAATAATAATAATAATAATAATAATAATAATAATAATAATAATAATAATAATAATAATAATAATAATAATAATAATAATAATAATAATAATAATAATAATAATAATAATAATAATAATAATAATAATAATAATAATAATAATAATAATAATAATAATAATAATAATAATAATAATAATAATAATAATAATAATAATAATAATAATAATAATAATAATAATAATAATAATAATAATAATAATAATAATAATAATAATAATAATAATAATAATAATAATAATAATAATAATAATAATAATAATAATAATAATAATAATAATAATAATAATAATAATAATAATAATAATAATAATAATAATAATAATAATAATAATAATAATAATAATAATAATAATAATAATAATAATAATAATAATAATAATAATAATAATAATAATAATAATAATAATAATAATAATAATAATAATAATAATAATAATAATAATAATAATAATAATAATAATAATAATAATAATAATAATAATAATAATAATAATAATAATAATAATAATAATAATAATAATAATAATAATAATAATAATAATAATAATAATAATAATAATAATAATAATAATAATAATAATAATAATAATAATAATAATAATAATAATAATAATAATAATAATAATAATAATAATAATAATAATAATAATAATAATAATAATAATAATAATAATAATAATAATAATAATAATAATAATAATAATAATAATAATAATAATAATAATAATAATAATAATAATAATAATAATAATAATATAGCGCTAAGATAACAATACTATAAATTATATTATTCATAATAATGCGTTTGCTGGTCGGTTATGGTTGTCTACATCCATTTAAAAAACGCACATCACCTAACAGCCAAAGCTAAAACAGAAACAAGTAGTTGAGTAAAAGTTTGATCTGCCGAACAGAAATAATTTATTAATTTTAAAATATTAAAAAAAAAATCAAATGAAACGTCGTAAATATTGTTCTGTAGTGATATATCAAGGTATGTACTGTCGCAGTACGATCACGATGTGTTAGCTGTTCAGCCAAGTCGGCAACAGACAATAAATCTATTATAATTCAGTAAGGAATGTATACTTTTAAACGGTTCTCCATATATATGAGCTAACAAATTGTCAAAGTCTAAGACCAGAGTTATGTTCTTTAACTAGGACAAATGTAATTTCTTTCTAAACAGGAGTACTGCTGGGAACACGATTAGAACTCACTCATAATCATGTCGACGTAAAGGAGATATAGTACATATTTTTTAATCTAACGAAATATGTAAGTACATAAACATGAGAATAAATACTATTTATCAATTAGCTATTGAGATATCATGAGTCTTGCTCGAAATAATTTATCCTTTCCATATTCAGATTGAGATTAGAATTCTTAAGAAATCATAGGATTTTGCATAATTTATTCGATTTAAAAGATAACGCTCATCCGTCTTAAGCTTTTCTGAAAATGCAGTAGTATTTGCACCTAAAATAAAACAGCATACGGCTTCGTGTTGTCCAGGTCGGATCACATTATTAATAATTCGTTTAAAAAGCATACAATTTCGATTCAGTTGCTCAAATACAAAAAAACATAATGAAGGAACAGAAGTGCTATATGTTGCAAACACATGATTGAAAGATAAAGACAACAAAAAAAGATAAAGCGATATCAACTTGACGGCTTGTCGTAAGCAAAAATAATCATAGCAAAAGAAACAAAAACATTAACAAAGATAATGACTAGAGATAAACAACAATATTAATCTTCGGAAAAATGTGGATTTGAAATATGACAAAATGAATGTCGTTTTTTTGTCAAATATAGACACGCTAATTGGAAAACATCATTGTGTGATGACATACACATGCATGTGTGAATTATTTAAGATTTGCGTAAGGTTGACACGAGAAATGAAATAATAAAGATTGAACGTCAACACTAGATACATAAATGCAGGTTACAGAGTGCCGAGATATGAAATTGATGATATAATATGTAAAATGTCCATGTATACACAGAAGTTATTAAATCAATTAAATTCCCCTTTAACCTTGAATTGTTAAATAATCTTAATTAAAAGGTTGCGATATTATTAAATATAATTACCGTATGCTAAAGTGAACATCTTGAAACATACATCATATAAGCCATGATTTGGATAAAAAGTTGGTTTCACGAGGGAAAGTTACTGAGTTGTCCGTTTATCGGAAACTATTACGCTCCATTCTCATGTTCTTTATTTTTTAAGTGACTACATTTTGTTTGTTAACAAATCAACTGGGGAAATGGCATGCGTACTCGATTAACCGCTTTTGAGTTGATGAAATAGTGTAATATGTTCAGTCCTAATTGTACATGCCACTATAAACATCTGCTTCAGTTAAAATAGTTATATTATGAGCATGAATCCTGATATTATCTGTATAACGCTAGCAGTCCCTGGGTTAAGTCATTTTCATATTTAAATGTAACAATATACATATATATATATATATATATATATATATATATATATATATATATAATGGTAATAATCCAGGTGAAAAATATTCACAGGGTGGTAATCCAGAGAATTTTAATTGGGTTTATAAAAAGTGCATAATATCAAAATAGAGCTTTATATATGATAAAGTTTTAATTCTTACTCTACCTGATGAGATCTCAGTTTATAGTAACTGTTGATCGATAACATCGACATGCTAGTGTCGCAGATTTTGTACATGTCTGTGTAAATAAAATTATCATATATATATATATATATATATATATATGTTAGTACAATGATGTAATACACATATACCTGACGGTCAACCTCCCAAAAGGTTTATGTTCAAACAATATCGTACATTCACTGTGAAATTACAAAAAGAAAACTGTTTCTCCCTAAGAAATCGACACCTCGGCTTTTAATCTGACTTTTTAAAAGTAAGTATCCCTTGACGCATGGTAATAATTTGCTTACGCATTCAAATACCTTTCAACTATAAACATATATAATTAGGAACACGAGTTATTTTCTCTTTTAGAATGGGTCGTCCTACACGCGGAAATTATAATACACGTTGAAACTAGTAAGTGTTCAATTTGTTCTCTATTGGTACAGTGCATCTGGCCATATACTCTCAGATGTGACAGTAGCATTATGTTTTTTTTAGCAGTTCGCCATAGCATGATGGTTACTTTTATCCTTTTTCGTGTAATTTTCAAATCTACCCGGATATATATCATTCGCAGTTTAACGGAAGGAGACGTGCAGTCAAACAACCACGATTCTGGATTTACTATTCTGTTCATGTCACCTAGTTTATTTTATACAAGAACGGGTTTTCCGGAATTTTTGCTACTATTCTCTTTTTATAACGTGTAGATGGTTCTTGGTAATCCATAGTATGCCCAGTATCGATCCCTCTCATTCGGATTTGATATGAATGCACTAAATTGGCGATCTCGGAAGAGGTGGCCACATTTTACTAGAGATGAATTTATATCAATATATTATTATATTGTAAGATAATATGTATGTAAACACTTTGCAGCCTTAATAAGATATAACCTAGTATCAGAACTTCAGAAAGGACTTCTGTTCTAGTAACACCTAATAGTAATGACGAAATTTCAAGATCATCGGATTCTCTAAGCATAATTTAACCCACGGTCTACATAAGCTCCATCATTTTTTTAAGTCAGTTAGTTTCTATACATGCAAATTAATTGCTCTCACATCCAAAATATTTCTAAATACATAAACTCTCATTATGAACCCGAGTCTCTTTCTCGTAGGAAAACGGGCGTCCTAACAAAATCATCAAATACACTTTCCCGCAAGTAAATGTACGTTTTTCTCTATAGCTGCAGATAACTTTACCTACAAAAACTGCTGACTTCCAATAATAAATTTTATTTTAAAAACGAGTTGCTAATTCGATATAGTTTTGTACTTGTGAGTAAATATGACTCCTGTAAATGACAAGTGTATACGATACACTATTCGATAATTGATGTTCATATTGTGAGTGGCATATTAATTCATTAATGTACACTTCAAGAGGAATCATATTGTGTTCAACTATAAATGTTTTGATACCACGGCTTCAAAATTGGTCATATTGAACCTATAGCTTACTAGAGTTATGACATGTGAGATTAACACATTTACAGAATGAACACAATTTACCGTGGCCTGTGCATAATTTATAAAGTCATGTTCTACATCTCTTACTAATAAATACCTTCCGATGAAAATATAAATGTAAACAAATATGCTCTAGGTAAGAAAGCAAGGAAAAATACAATTGATAAAAATTAGTGCAACTACCGAGTAAGTCAATATCATCGGGCTCGGAAGAAAACATTAGAAATACAAAAACAACACCAACAACAAATGTATTGTACAGTAAAAGGTGTGTGATTTTATAGTATGCGCTTCATGAGTCATTTAAATGTTAAAGTAAATGTAATGAATTGAACAGCAATTGCGATACATCTAGTTTAATTCCCATGATTCAGAAGAGAATATGCGTAATCTGTTACATTATAATACAATGCAATTGTCTTCATACGTATACGAAAAATTATTAATGCATGATATAATAGACATTTTCAGAATTAGAGAAATAAAATGTCTAGTTCTTACGCATTCGTATTAAATAACATAGTTGTCAAGAGATTGCATTCGTGTGATACTTGAAAAAATGCATACCTCAATAATGTAATTAATCATAATATACTTAGTTACAATGAATACGTAAAGTTGGATATATGGTTTCTTTAATCGATATCGTTATAACCTATTTAATTAGCCATTACAGATTTACATATCATTAGATTTATTGTTTTTATTTCCTAACTAGTTAATTTAGGAATTCATGAATGACCAGCTTTCTCTTGTAATGTGGAAATACTAACATGTGTTAAACGTATCGCATAAAATGAATGCTTTCAGAAAAGGTATTACTGTTCAATGCTAAATAATTACCAAACATAATACAGTATATTATAAATGTAATGGTTATTGTAGACAAGGCTGACTGACTGTTTGACGTGTACAGTGATAGTTCGATCAAATTCCTGATTAACATTGTTTAGAAAATTAATATGTATGCTGATGATACTACGATTTATACTGGTGTTTCTTCTCGATTCCATCCATCAGATCAGTTGAAATATGCAGCTGATCTAGAAGTTTACTGGTTCAGTTGTGGATTGGGGTACGAATTGGCTTGTTTCCTTCACTAATCTGAAGATTCAGCTTCAATTGTAAGTGTGTTTATTTTCTTCTTGAGATACTTTGATCTTGAAACTTGTTGGTGTTTCTCTCTCATCAAATCTTCCTTGTTCATACATAAGACCATTACTATTTCTGCTTCTCGTATAGTCGTTTCTCTCTATCGCTGCAAACACTGTCTAACATTTGGGATTATACTATATCGCTACAACTCGACTATCAGACCATGCATGTAGTACTGTTGTAATATTTGGGCTGGTGAATATCTGCCCCATTTGAGGGTTATTGATCAGGTGGAGGAACTTATCTGTAATTTGCCTGTCTAAAACGTTTATTTTTCTCTGCACATTCTCTCTCAAAGACGTGATGTTGCTAGTCTCGGTCTTTTTCTAAAATACTATTATGACATGTGTCCATCATAACTGTGTGATCTATTCCACGTTTATATTGTTTTGATTTGTCTGAATCGTTGGTCTAGTAGTCTCCATCACCTGTTTTGATACCTCATTGTAATACAGCTTCCTATTCCAGTAGCTTATTTCCTAGTATAGCATACTTGTGGAACTCTCTTCCTGTTGACTGTTTCCTCCAACCTATAGCGTTGGTCTTTTTAAGACTAAGGCCAATTTACATAGCATGTCTTTGCGAAAATCATTTCTTTCTTGTTAGTTCTTTACATCAAGTGACTTTATGCCTAGTCTAGAGCAAGTTCTATGAAAATTCACTGACATCAATTTATTAGTGTTGTAAAAACCTCAACGCTGTTCGTTTGTAAGTACATCCGTTTTCAATATTAGGATAGACACCGACGCCATTAAAAGAGAATAAAACAGTTTCTAAACTTGACTTGCCTATTCAATCGTATTATCAGAAGATAAGCTGTATAAGGCGCATGAAAAATGAAAAAAATCATATATGTCATCATAAAACATAATGGGTAAGCAGTGGTAAGATAATACTATCTTAAATATTAGACCCTTAGCTATTTATATTCTAAAATCACTCAAGTCTCGTGAGAAATTACGAGAGAATCTATTTTTTTAGATTTATATGAAATTATCTTTAGCAATCAGATGACAGAAGAGTCGCCTTAATGTCTACAATCTCAAAGTGTGTTCAATGTACAAATCCCAATAGGCGTAGAAAAAATAATGCAGGAACATTTCGATTTTGTTTTTAAATGATGTTCATGTGTAATTCGTGATAACATAAAAACAATCAGTATGAATAAGTTGGTATCTGAAACAATGGAGAACGTATATGTAGAGAGTGTCGGTGTATTCCCTGATATATTAAATTGTCCACTTTCTTTTTTTCTTTTTAGTGATTTATCCTAAATGTTGCACTTGCCATCTCAGTTATACACTATATCATTATTTCGCATAGCTTTAAGCCATCGATGAGATCTAAAGTTTTAAATGCTATCAGTAGTAAATTATTGAACTAAATTATTTGGGTTGATTGCATGAACATGAGTAGCACATGGTAATTATATGTGCACACATGCAACTTAGTCCTAAATATAACAATATGCTGTCTGTACAGAAGTTGTTTTATTTCACAAAAGCGTTCTTTCTACAGGAAAATATCTAATCCGCTTGTAACGTCAGGGCATTCTGTTTCTTTCTATTCCAACACTGTATCTGGTCATATAATACCTGAAGTTACGTGGATTGCCATTATCTTTACTAGAAATTCATTGAAGCAGGGAAGTTACTTCACACTGCCTGGTCCAATTGTCAGATGGTCTGCGGTATGAATCAGTAATAGAATAAGTCAGTTCAACAAGATTCGTTAACCAGTTTCTCTTATGCTCAGACGCAGGACCATTACTGCTTGCACATAATCTTTGGTAACCTCAATTCAACAGTTTCTGAAGGTATGTCTCGTTTGGAAAAAATATAGTGGTGTGTTCTATTAGTCAACACATCGTTTGAATAGGGAATACCCCAGGGTGTGTCAAGTAGTAGGCATTACTTTAAAGTAAATCCAGTGTTTAGGCCAGAATTCAAGATAATTTGAGAGGCTAGAGTAACCCATTAGTTCTAACTAATTACAAGTGTACTCTGGTGTAATTCGAAGTATCTGTTATGATTTAAATTATGACGTAAATAGAAACAAGCAATTACAGACTAGTTATTTACAAACGAACCATCTACTAAATATAACTTAATGTAAATGTATTCGTCCTCAAAGATAATTCCCATTGGCAATAAAGACGACGAAGGTAAAGAGTGTTTGATATATTAATGTTATGTGATATCAAGTAGTATTCTCACAATTAGATGACATTTAGAAACAATATACAAAACAGAGAAGATAGAGCGCATCCACTAATGTACCAGAATAGCATGGTTATAGTGTTTTTGCATATCATTCATTTGGCGGTAATTAAATGCCGAATTGTGTCACTTTGATAAAAACAAATACGTTTCATATTAAACAATGTACGGATCACTTTGTTTGTTATGCTTATATTCGTAATTAGTCATTAGTTTATAATTCACGCATATGTGTGAGCTTAAAAATTAATACTAGTCGGCGTCTGATAGGAACTAGGAGTAATGTCATCCATCAGCGAATACACTTTTAGGTTTAGTATCGTGTTTTAATAATGCGAGATCCAGTAGTTAGAGAAGTAGATATTAGTGGAAAGTAGGTTAGACAGAGATACTATAAAAAAGAAAAAAGAAACACGGTAAAATAGACTGAACAATAATATATGCTTCCATTTAATATTGCACACAAAAGCAGAGATAGAGAAGCTCGAAATAGAAAGTAATCGACAGACATATTAAGTAATGGGCGCGTCACAGAGGTGGACCGGGACGTCTTCCTTACTATTTGAAATAATTACACATTATTGTTTCGGTATTGGCAGTAGGTAATAAAAACTCATTTTTATGATGATATTAGTGATTTGTGAAAGATAAGCATTTTGTGTTTCGAACAAACAAATTAACATTTAGTTTTATTTGTTTAAACTTGCCCACCATTTATGTACGCTAATAAAAGAGTTTGTTTTCTGTTTCATAACTTACTGTCTGGACAAACAGGCGTTCTAATTATAATACATGAAAATCAAAAATGTACACATCCGCTGTTGTACCTGACTCTTTTAATCATTTTTTCTCGTTACTTTTAACAATACGTGTTTTTAGCTATAATATGTTTAACTTCCATTTTGTAGGTTTAATTATTGGTTCAATTATCCTTGTCATGAAATTATAACACATTTTGTTAAGATAATGCTGTTTTAATCTCCATAAATTTAACGAATGCAACTAGCTACCAAAACGTTTTATATTTATACACACGATACTCTGCTAATGATTTTGAAACGAGAAATGACTTTTAGCCCGAATCATATTATGCTCCTAAATTCCTTTCAATGCAATCTAAACAACTTCGAAAAAAATTGCTATGGAATATAGTGTGCAAAAATTAAAACGTAAATATAATTTTGGATTCATATACACAATTTAAATTAATTAGTTAAATATAATTTTATTTACCTATTTGGCGCTATTGCCTTTTTTTCAAAACATCTATTTTTTGAGAAAAACAAATAGATGTGGAATTATTAAGGGTAAGTTTAACCGAAATAATATCACACAAAGACACAGGACATTTTGTCAACACTTTTATTAATATTGGTTCATAACAATGCTGAATGAAAAATATATCTAATGAAAGTTAAACTGAAGAAAAAACTTGCTTCCTTCGTAACGGACTAATTATGTATATGTTATCTATAGTGTAATACATTTCAATTAGATGACACTATTGTAGAAGATTCGTCTTGTGATCTTTTTCACCCAACATTAGCGAAGTGGCGTATGGGTTGGAAAAGGAGCTTCTATATATACGTGTATTCATTTTGATTATTCAACTTGTATTGTCATTTTCGAGAAATTGTACTCTAAGTAAATTCTTCTAAATAAGGTATGACGATTTGTGTGCGTCTGCATTACTCCCAGACATTAAAGAAAACAATCGTTTAATCATATATAGAAGCAAATTAAATAAATTACAAAGCAAATTACTCGTTTTCCTGTGTTATATCGTCGCGTATCTGCAAAGCGTGTTAACTGTATCGTTATTTTGGCATAATAATAAACACTCGGTAAATATGGTATGTCATTAATTTATGGTTTAAATAGTTAAAGTATATCAGGTGGTAAATGGAAACACGAATCAGTGCCAGGAACTTTGACTCTTTGATAGAATTTCCAAATATATGTAATATGTTTCTACTTGTTAATATATATATATATATATATATATATATATATATATATATATATATATATATAACAACTTTTTGGTTTAAAGATTAAATGGTAGGGCTAATTACTATACCAAGTATTTAAAACGTATTTGAATAAATACATGATCAGTAGTAATGGTCAATAACCGTGTTTTATTTCAAATATATATTATGTATAAATTCGCGCACAACTTAAATAAACATCTATTAACATACGGAAAAGGTTCATTGTATGATCTAATTGGTCATGTAGTTTTATAATGCAATAAAATCGTTACTATCTCTACTTATTGTATCTATGAAGAACAAGATACATACAGAACATGCTAGGTCTATTACATAGTACGTCGGCGTGGCAGGCGTAGTAATAGGTCTTGTTGCTATTCTTTGTTAAATCTCATCAGTATTGAATTGTTTTTTTATTTATTATTTTTGTCTATGTCTGCTTATTTCTTTCATTCTTTGGTTGCTATTTTGTCTTTCCGTTCAATTTACGTTTGGTGGGTCTTTGTTTACGTTATACTTTAATTTTACACGTCGTTTTAATGCCCTTAGTTAACGGAATTATGCTTTTGATTATCGCTCGGGTAGTCGTCATCATACTTGATCTTTATGACAGTCAGTTTTTTTTTAAGTAAAACTGATTTAATTTTTAAAATGTCAAGTTTAAAATCAGGAGAAAAGTAGAAGTCACATTTTTAGAAAATAAAAACCTGGCTCTATTCAACGTAGCAACTGGCTACATAGCCCATATATTTTGCAATAAATTCGCGCGTGTCACCTGACCTTGCTGATGGCATTTTACATTCACTTTGACACATTCAGGCATGTCCAAAATTTTAACGCCAATCAACTCCGAGTTTCCGAATGTTGATGCGTGGATAGGATGCGCTTTGATAACAATTCCAATCATGCAACCTTTCTGTCTAAGCAAATGAATAGTCATCAAGGTTTTTTATTGGTAAAACTTCGAGAATTATGCAATATTGAATACTAGAGCTTAGATACAAATTGTCATATCCTTACATTGCAAGTAAGGGTATACAGTCTCACGGTTGACTTATGTTTTTTTTGCCACTTTTTATTTTATTATTTCTTTACTTCTTTATCAATAATGTCACTATACTATAGAGTTAATGAATACAGAACATGCGATTACTTTATATATATATATTATTTATTATTTTTACAATATTTAAAATATCTTGAAATAAAAATATCTACTTTCCATAATTTTAATGTTATTCTGTGTATATAAAATACATTTGCATCTAATATCTTATTACTCTACATTAAAAAATATATATTACTTACTTTTTAAAAATCTATTTACTAATTGAATTTTTATAAATGAGGCAAATGTATTCACACATTATCCTTTACGATAGAGAATTACATTAAATTATTTTTTATTAATTTACAATATTTTCTATTGTAAAAGTGTTCCGGTTAATATCTGTAAAATAATCATTCAGTTTTATATTGAAAAAAACTTAGTAGTATGTATGTTATTTTGTTTCTTACTTACTTTTTTACACTAACATAACTAATGTTACTAACACCGTATTCATCGGCTTTTAGAGAGTAGTCACTTTTTCACGAATGGAATGCAGAAGATTATGTCGTTTTACGATATTACTTACGAGAATATTGGCAATTTGAAATAATTCATCCTTTACTAGAAATGTTATTTTTTTCAAATTTACTAACTAAAGAATATGACCGGGCGGCCATATATTTACGAGTATATATAATACAGTCCAATTGAAGGGAGGGTTTTATTTACGCGCGTTAAGATTTACTGCTAAGTAAGTGTGATCAAAATAATGGTCAATTTTAACACCGACTACATTATGAAAGTAAAAACTAATAAATAATAAACGAGTAAACTGAAACTATTCATATTTTTCCAAAGAGAATGTCAGCGTGCAAGTTCTTGGCCATCAATAATACCTGACAACATAAGCGTTCATTGCTTCGGTGGAAATAATAAAATGTTGCTATGTTTGGAATGGGGGTCATAAACTTCTAATAAAATGGTGTAAGGCCAAACTCATTTATTGGCAATATGGCATTTCCCATGAAATATATATAGACATCGATATATTATATATATATATATATATATATATATATATATACATATATATATGTATATATATATAAATATATATATATATATATATATATT
>OY744527.1:119241869-119291869 GCA_963556195.1 Sepiola atlantica
GCTACACAGAGGCTCCCGTGTTTCATCCCCGGGGGGAATCGTCAGGCTAAATGCATTTAGCCTGACGATTCCCCCCGGGGATGAAACACGGGAGCCTCTGTGTAGCTTGATTGCCATATATATTTTCATTGCTTACTACCTAGCTCTACTTACGTATCGAGCACTGTTGAAGTAAATACTGAAAACTGATACATCAAAATTTATATCTCCTTATAATATTTTATGTGGATACATGAAGTACTAATATATATATATACATATATATATATATATATATATATATATATATATATATATATATGTATATAGATGTGTGTATGAGTGAGGTGTATACATTGTTAGCCTGACGATTCCCCCCGGGGATGAAACACGGGAGCCTCTGTGTAGCTTGATTGCCATATACATTTTCATTGCTTACTATATATATATATATATATATATATATATGGTGTGTATTTAGGCAACATATTTTCATTTAGGAAAACATTATTAAATAACACGGAGTGGTTTTGTTTGATACGACTTTTTTTATTTTTTCAATTTTCCAAATTGTCCATCTAATGTTTCGGTCAAATTGATATAAATAGCATCCATGGGTTTCTTGTTCCATTTTTTTTTATTTTTTATCAAGTAATTTCGATTTGAATCGTCAAATGATCTTCAGGCGGTATTAGTTTTAGTGTCTTTACAAATTATGGTTTTACTGTTGTGCTCATTTTTTAAATTATAACGGCGAGTAGTTTATAACTTTAAACAGCGTCGTAAAGTTTAAATGTACATGAGAGCGTTATGGCGTTCTACACATATGGCAGATTTAAAAGTTTGACTGTTTAAACCGTAAAGAAATTGATTACGTTAAAGAAAGTGCATACAATTCAAACGCATAACTACCTAATGTCTAAGAATTTGATCATGTTAATTATTATGCTAGACACTTTAAAATGTTGCGACTAGTTTCATAATAGACATTATTAATCGTGGGATGTTTAGTTTTTATGTAGAGGGCTTCGAGTATTTGTAATTTTTTGATATTGGTATCGTGGTGTATCAGTTTGGTATTGTTAACAAGGATGTTTCTATATTGGGAGGGGGTGCAATTATGTTTTTTTAGGTGTTGGCATATACAGCTAGTGTCGGAAAGATGTAGGGTGAGTCTTCGGGATAGTGTTGTTGAAGTGAAACCTATGTAAGAATTACTTTTTTTGTTATTGTTGTCGGAGATACATTCTGCCATAGGGCATTGGAACTGATATATTATATTGCTTTTTCCTAATGTATTTGGGGTTTGAGAAGTGTTATTTTTAACAACATGGTTTGATGTTTTCATTTTTTTATAATAAATGATAAATCGTATTTTATTATCAGAATTGGTGGGGATATATAGCGATGTATTATATTTTTAAGAGCTTTTTCATCCAATTTAAAGTGTGGATGCAATTGGTTACAATAGAATAGATTTATGTAGTGGGAATTATTTAGCTTATTATTAGTACGATTATCTAAATTTATAATCATTAATTTTATTTATTCATCAACCATATAATTGGGAAATTGATTATTAATTAGGACTTGCTTCATGTTTTTTAATTCATTAAAAAATATTTTTTGAATGAGGAAATTAATTTTGCACGGTTTAATAGATTTTTTACCATAGCAATTGTATATCTATATGGGCATTCACTTTTAAAACTTAAAATACAGGTGTTAATAGATGTAGGTTTTTTATAGGGAGAAGCGATGAATGCATCACTGTTGGAGTCAATGAGAACATCTAAAAACGGAATTTTATTGTTAACATTAAGCTCATGAGTGAATTTAAGAACTGAATTATTTTGAAAAGTATCTTGTAGTTCTTTTATTTCATCTATACTATTTACTAAAATAAAAATATCATCAACGTAGCGGGCATAAATGGAAGGTTTAGTGATTATATTAAATATTCTATTTTCGAGGTCGGCCATGTAAAAATTACTAAAGGTCGGTCCAAGGACAGATCCCATAGAAACTCCGTCAATTTGGGTATATATGTTTCCCTTATGGTCATGGAAATGGACTTCAGTTGTGCAAATTAATAATAACTTTTTAAGTATTTTAGAATCAATTTTTAGAGGGGGGAGGGATGGGTTATTATATATGTTATTAATAATTATATCAATTGTTTTGTATACAGGGACATTTGTAAACAGACTTTCAACGTCGAGTGATGCAGTAATTTTATTATCTGTTTTTGGGGTATGCAGTATGTGTAAAAGTTCATGTGTGGATTTTACACTATATTTACTAGGTAAATAAGGGGAGATAAGATCATTAATAGTTTTAGTTAATTGATATATGGGGGTAGTGACATGAGAAATTATTGGACGGGGAGGAGAGTTTGGTTCATGAATTTTTACAGTACCGTACAAGTCACCTTGTTAACGTTAAACTCTCCAAAATAATTGGAGATTATAAATCTCCAATTATTTTGGAGAGTTTAACGTTATCAATTACGGAAGTATTGGCTGTAATAAGTTTGTTTACTTGTGTGTTGAGTTTATCTATGGGGTTTCTTTTAATTTGTTTAAATTTCGAGTGGTCATCTAAAAATGTTTGTAATTTAGTGTAATAGTCTGATTTGTTGAGAACCACATAGATGTTCGTTTTATCTGCTTACTCGATAGTAAGTAGAGCTAGGTAGTAAGCAATGACAATATATATGGCAATCAAGCTACACAGAGGCTCCCGTGATTTATCCCCGGGGGGAATCGTCAGGCTAAAGGCATGGAGTTATTTTTGTCAGGTGTTTTTATATACATGGCTTAACCAATCAGATTTTGTGTTGTTCCCTCAGCCAATCGTTGGGCTTCCCGCGAACGAAGGCTTTGTAGGTGACGCTCCTATGTCTATCCTATTTTTTGGGTACAATGGAGTTTCATATATCCTGTTACCTTTGTTTTGTCAATACAGTGGGCGAATTTATTTTAACACGTGGTTTCTAGTATTTCTATTTTAAATTTTAACTTGTTCAGTTTTTTATTTATTTATTTATTTATATATATATATATATATATATATTTATTTATTCTGGTACAGAAAAATTAGTACAACATTCGTACCGTCGGTTTCAAGCACGGAAGGTCTTACCCATCCGGCTCTCTTCAGCTTCTGTTGTCATCTGTTTTGGAAATGTGAGGTCACATGACACTCTTGTTGGGACGCGTTATTTGCTCAGTGTGTTGTGTGTGTTTGTTTAAATTTGAATTTAGTGTCATAAGACCGTTGAGATTTAAAACACGGGAGAAGAAAGAGAATTCAAGATTAAAGGGAATAAAAAGGGGAATAAAAAAGGGGGGTAAAAAATAAAAAAATAAAAAAATATATATATGAAAAAATATAAATATATATATATATAAATAAATATAAAAAACATATATATATATAAAAACATTTTAATACTAAGAATAAAGGAATAAAAAAAATATATTGGGATGACGAAGGGAAATTTCAAACAAAGGCTATATGCACACAGAAACTCCTTCAGATACAAAAACAAGGCTAATACGGCACTCGCGACCCGAATATGGCAGCTTAAAGAAGAAAACACACCCTTCACCATCAAATGGAAAATAATTGAGAGAAAACCATCCTTCTCTCCAGCCATAAACAGATGTCCTCTATGTGACGCTGAAAAATACCACATTTCAAAAGCCATCATCGATCCGAATACAACCTGTTTAAATGTCCGCGATGAAATATTCAAGGGATGTGCACACAAGAGGCAAGCATTGCTTATAAACTGGTCTGACCGATTCACATAATGTCTAACTACCCCCCTCTACTAATATAAACACAATAAAAACGAACAAACACCTCATCAACCTATATCCACTTAAACTTCAAGAGCAAAAACTCCGACCTTCACAAAAATACAAAAATATTTAATTTAATTATCAATCACTAGATTACTCAAAAAATTATATCCACATAAATTCCAAGAGCAAAAACTTCGACTTTCACCAAAATGCAAAAATATTTAATTTTTTATTTTTTTATCTTTTATCAACCACCAGATTAATTTTCAAACCCACTTTAACAAACCCAAATATTTCATATTTCCATCTTAGTTACCTCCCTTAGATCCGAATCCCTTCATTAAAAATCACTCCAATCTAAAGATTCTTACACATCAACGATTTTTAGAACGCATACCTTCAAAAATATAACGGCTAATGATACAAATTCATAATTTGGCTCACGGGAATTTCAGAGAAACCCTTTCTTTATTTTTATTATTTTTGTTTTTAATCTTTAATTTTTTAATTTTTATTTTTTTATTATTATTATTTTTATTTATATATTTTATTTATATATTTTTATTCTTTCTATTTTTATTCTTTCTTTCTCTCTCGCTCTTTTTTATTCTCTACTTTTTATTCTCTATATATATATATATTTTTTAACCCACTTTTTATACTCTTTTTCTCTTTTTCTTCTTTTTTTATTTATTTTTTTATTTATTTTTTTATTCCTTTATTTTTTTATTTTTTTATTTTTTTTATTCCTTTATTCTTAGTATTAAAATGTTTTTATATATATATATGTTTTTTATATTTATTTATATATATATATATTTATATTTTTTCATATATATATTTTTTTATTTTTTTATTTTTTACCCCCCTTTTTTATTCCCCTTTTTATTCCCTTTAATCTTGAATTCTCTTTCTTCTCCCGTGTTTTAAATCTCAACGGTCTTATGACACTAAATTCAAATTTAAACAAACACACACAACACACTGAGCAAATAACGCGTCCCAACAAGAGTGTCATGTGACCTCACATTTCCAAAACAGATGACAACAGAAGCTGAAGAGAGCCGGATGGGTAAGACCTTCCGTGCTTGAAACCGACGGTACGAATGTTGTACTAATTTTTCTGTACCAGAATAAATAAATATTATGCTCTTAATTTTTAACTTTGATTCTTAATTAATCGAGCACTCTGCTGGGATTTTTCCTACCATTCTACAAAGAATTTATATATATATATATATATATATATATATATGCACGCAGACACGTATATGTGGGGGTGTCATTTCAGACATTCTCTGACACAGGCAGACACATACATTCACACAGCTACATCAATACACAAAATATATACACCTATATACATACAAACCCACACATATATATATATATACATATATATATATATATGTAGGTATATATATATATATATATATATATATATATATATACATATATACATATATAATATATATATATATAAATACATATCACGACTGACACACACACACACCCACACACATAGACATTGGACAGTATCTAAGCGTATATATATATATATATATATATATATATATATATATATATATATATATATATATATATGTGTGTGTGTATGTGTGTGTGTACAAATATACTTCCCTATCGGGTGTGTATCAAAGTAAAAAAAAATAGTAAAAGTGTGGAAGTTATAGATACGCATATGCATATGAACAATCCGAAGTATTATCAATCAGGGAGTGTTTAATAGGATTGTGTAATGTTTAAGATAGGGTAAGTGTACAGTTAAAGGTGAAATAATTTTTTAGAAAAGGATTTTACAAATGTCGTTTTTAATGATAACATGGGTAAGATATATTTTTTGACTATACGTGACGAGAGGTATAGCTTTTTTGAATGGCTAGACTCATTTACTTTGTGAGGGTCGAGGGTTTTTATTGGGGTTCTAACTTGGGCTTATTTTAATTTACTTTTATAGCGACAGTATGACCTTTTCTGATTTCTTGAGTTAACGATATTCTTCTCTCTTGTAGCGGGGAGAATCATTTGTGCTACAGAAATGAAAAGATGGCATTTTTTTACGTCTGTGGTCTTACATTTTGTTCTTTTAGTTTCAACCATTCTAGAGAAAATGAGATATTATTGGATTTAAAATATTTGTACTATGTTTGCTAGGGAGGTTTTATTATTGGTGGTGGGATTGAATGAATACATATGTGAGGAGATGCGGTTCCATATTGATTGGGAGGAAGGCCCTGTATGTGTGTATATAGCTAGTCTATTAGTTCTATAAGTAATTAAGTTGTATCTGTCGGTGTGTGTGTGTGTGCGTGTTGTTGGGATTATTTGGTTGCATGTTTCAGGTGTTAGAAAGTGTCATTGGTTGGAGTGAGAGAAACACAGTTGTATTTTTCAGATCAGAAGTAGTTGGGATAATTTGGTTACAGTGCTTGCATAGACCACATATTTTTTAAGCAATTATTATTGTGTGGCTATAGTAGTGGGTTGTGGCAATTACATTCATTAGTAAGGATGGAAATGGGTACTGATTGAGGTGACCTATTTATTTGCTTATTGTAAGTAGTTATCATACTTTGGGTTATTTTCGGCATTGTTGAGTACAAGATCTTAATGGTGTTTTTATAACAGACAGTACTATATCTGTGTGGGTATTCAAAGGAGTTCCAAATTATGTTGAAGAATGTAGTAGAGATATTAGTGTTGACATTATTGTTGTATAGAGGTTAAACCAAACCCTTTCTTTCTCCTTAAACGTTGATGTTGATTTTTGATTTCTAGATGCGTTTGGTTCGTTATATTGCGTTATTGTTTTATTGTTTCTATAATTTATGTTAGTGATATTAGTCTAAGTTCTATTTCTGGGATTTTTATGCTTTTTTGTCATATTCTGTGTAATGCTATTGTAGGGTCGTTGTGTATGTGTATGGTGTTCCTGCTTATATGTTATTTTATCAGTGTAGCCGGGGTTCAGCAGGGCATTATTATAAAAAATAGTTTAGTCAAATGTTAATGTGATTGCTGATAGTTTCGAAATTCTATCTGAGACAGATAGGATTATTGACTTTATAATGTATTTAGGGTAGTTGACATATGTATGCACATAGAATAGCGTCAGATTACGTTTCTGGATAGTAGAGTAAGATCCAGAGAGTATGTTTGGTGCAACTTTAAGGAAATTGAAAGTGTTCTTCCATGAGTCAATTCCTATTCAGAGGTCGACTGTATTGAAGAAGGTGTGTAATTGGTCAATAGTTTTGTTGTAAATTTTGGGTATTTTTTTAATTAAAAGGTTATTATCTATGTATAAGCCCCTTGGTAATTTTAGATTTATGTCTGGATTCAAATACAAAAAAATGGCCGACTAAATCTGTAACTTGAGTAGCGTCAGATAACCCTATAACATCGTCATAGTTGTAACGGGTGTCTTTCCTGGTACAATATTTATTGTCAACGCTAAGTATGGAATTTCTAGCTTGTAATATTAAGTTGATTTCTATATCAGTGAAGTAGGAGTTAGTTTTACTAAGATTATCGTTTTTATAAGGAGGGTTGTAGATATTTATTGGTACTAGTTATTTATATCGAACGTTATAAAATGTAATCTAGATATATCTTAAAACTTAAGTAACCAATTAATTAATGTACCAGAAGATTGACATAGCGGGAAGAATATTGTGTCCTTAATTCCTAGTATAATTATGTTAAAGATTTAGAAGCCCAAATTAACCATAATTGAAAGATTGTCATGGGAATTACTTTTGTGATCTTTGAGGGATACTATTGGGGTGGCTGGGGTAACTATTTCAGTGTGATTAGACCTTTTCAAGGATATTAGCAGGGATTTAGCTTACTTGTTTATGTTGTTCAGAGTGTAATTTTTATGGCGAGACTGAATAGAGCATCATCGAATTAATCCTAATAGTCATTCCGTTTAGAGAAGTATATGGTGTTCAAGTCATATTGCTATTCTTTCCAGTGTTATGGTTTCTATATAAATTTAGAGGGAGATTGGATTGCGGTTAGTATATGCATGTTGTATTTAGTCGTTTTTAGTTTGTATTTTCTTTACATTTAAATAGGAGTAGAAAGCTTCCCATCTTACACTTATCATATTTTTTGTAAAAGCTTGGATGAGTTTGTGTCTGTAATTTTCTTGAGATAGTATCAGGATGCTTTAAACTGAAAGTGAGAGAAACACTTTACTGAACATATCAAAATAGATAAAAGAAGCTCGACCTCACAGAAGATTCAATTGTATTTATTTTTTATTTAAATTAAAGATAATTGAATTATCGTTTAATAATAATTAATCGTGATTATATGAAACTCAATATATTGAATAGAGCTATCAATTCTAGAAATGAAAGATGAAAATAAGAAAGTGTAACGATACAATATTTATTAACACATCAGAAGTTTAATAACATGAGTTTTATATCCTTAAACTATGAATTTTCAAAGGCAAATCGTTTACATCAGAGGATAAACACACAACAATGTAATTTAATTAATTTAATTCAACATTTAAATATATATATATATATATATACATATATATATATACATATATATATATATATATATAGTATAAACATAACCACATGTCTTACTTCATATACACCCTCTCTTTTTTATTTGTTAATAAAGAACGATTATGCACTGATATTTTTTCACACAATTGTCCTTAGAATAGATATTCTGAAAGCCACACTTTTTATTTCATGAGTTTAGGAGATCAACTGTACGGAATAGATATGTTGTTAATAGTCTGAGGGCGCAGCTTTAACATGTATGTACATGTGTACCTATAGATTGGTCTATTAATAATGTATTATAAAAACTATTCAACTTGTGTTGGAGTACTTTATTAAATACTTGAGTTGCATTGAATTACAATTTAGTAAACAAAGATAATACATGTACTACATCTCTTTCTCTCTCTCTCTCTCTCTCTCTCTCTCTCTCTATATATATATATATATATATATATATATATCTGTGTGGGTGATTGTGTGTCTGTGTGTTTACTTACGGACGAATATAAGCTTTACATATATAATTATTTTATAATTGTAATGCTTTCGTATTTTTTTCGTTGGGGGATATCGCACGTTTTCAGTAGAAAACTAAATAGTAAAGTTTACCAATAAACAAATAATGTAGACATGTTGTAAACACTAGTGCATCTAATGTATATCATATAATTTGTATGATTGCAATAGTTGATTGTTTATTGAGCATATCCATATCACTGACGCTGATGCGCTGCAACCGATCCCTATAACATGTATTATTTCATATAACACAAACACATATTAATAGAAATTATTTTCATTGTCATATGATGTGTTTTACATTCATTTGTAATGTTTCTGATGTTCAGGAGAACTAACTAGTGAGGTTTACAAAAACAATTTAGTTATGTTACTCACTGTTTCGCCAAGAATATACATCCAAAATTCATGATGATCTGTTTATTTACTATGTAGATTACTTTTACAAACCCACACGGACATCGATAGATATATATATATATATATATATATATATATATATATATATATATATATATATATATAGAGAGAGAGAGAGAGAGAGAGAGAGAGAGAGAGAGAGAGAGAGAAGGAGAGATAGACTGAGAGAAAGAGATAAACTGAGAGAAAGAGAAACAGTGGGAAAGAAAATAAAAGTGAGAACAAATAGTGTAGTCAAAATCAGAGACAAAGGTAGTACACACATGAGTAAACTTTACTTTCCTTCCTTTAATATATAATAGTTGGTTCCGTCAAACTTCTATTAAGATAGACTCAAATTAGAGCAAGTATACACTCAGCTGAGTGTGTCAATTTTTAGATAAATCAAGGATATTATGCTAAATATAAATAAACAAAATCATAACATTATCCATAC
Source organism: Sepiola atlantica (assembly GCA_963556195.1). NCBI lineage: Eukaryota > Metazoa > Mollusca > Cephalopoda > Sepiida > Sepiolidae > Sepiola > Sepiola atlantica. The sequence goes on from OY744527.1 coordinate 119,251,592, forward strand.
CACTTTCAGGAATTTCACATAAACAATATTTTTAGCATAGGATCGTTCGTGAGACGAAACAAATTTGTGTGTAATGCATTCAAACCATATTAGTCTATCTGCCAGCACCAATCAAATACACAAACATTATTATCTTCTAGCACACAATTATTATAAAAAACAACATAAACTATATATTGCTGCAGTCATCATCAGTTATTATCAGTTATTATTTTACTGTGAGATTCGAGCAACATAAATAGCCTAGTTGTAAAGAATGCTCCTTGCAATTTAAAAGCACATGGTTCGAATCTTAGTGCCTCAAGTTACCATGGCGTTAGCGCCGGCCCTCTCTGATTTTCACGATGAAAAATCTAGTTCACATATTTAGATCCTATGCTATATCCATTGAGACATACACACGTAAATTGGATTACCTATTTCTCACGCGAAAGTTCGACTCAATGAATATGAACTGGCCCTAGAAAAAGCTACACTTTCTAAGGGTATACTATGTCTCAAGAGAAATACATATATTTAGAGGGTATCTATTCTATTGAAAGGGAAATACATACTCGCAGAGATTGTTGAATATATCTAGGAAAATGCACACTTTCAGAAACGCTGAATTTTATTATGAGAAAGAAATGACGACAACACATACATTACGTTTTTGTTGCGCTACTCTTTGTTTCGGTTGATCTGGTTTCTAATGATAGCATATTCACTTAAATATTTCACTTATTTTCTTTTTCAGCAGGTTTTGCCTTATCTTTTAAACGCAGACATTCTACTTAACATCCCATGAGTGTTGCTTGCAAAGCGGTGATCTGCAGATTATTTTTACTTTTTCTCCTTTTTGTATGAAAGAAAATACATTTATAAGAGAAAAACATAACATTTTACTGTCTTCGCGTAAGCATTAGTGTTTTTATTTATATTCTCCCAATGAACGGGTCGTTTATTATACTCAATGTCCAGAACCATAACCCCCACATCGGCTTTTATATAGGATTGCTTTTTCAATAGTTGTATTTTATTGTCATTATTTTGACGCTGATACTATTTTTATATGTAAAACTGAAACACTTTGTGTATGCATATGCGTAAAAGAAGCTTGCACATTGTACATGCAAAAAGAAAAAAAACGTAAACGTAAGTGTAAGAAGAGTTTCTGATGCGTGACAAGACCGTGGCAAATATTAGCACCGTCCATCGGAGCAATACAGCGGCGGACCTATTCATCACGGCAAGCAGAATAAAGCGGATAAAAGTGTTTGGCTAACATTCAATTTAAACAATCGTTGAAAGTAAGTCGATAGCAGAGTTACAACCGCAGGCTAGTTCAAAGGACTAAAGGTTAAAACGAATCGATTGTAGAGGTTATATGTTTCATTAAAAAAAACAGTTGTCGTTTTATTACAATATTAAAAGCCATGAAGCATTTATGTGTGGCAGATGCTAAAATTTAAAAGCAGCAGAAGCAATACGCATATACAAGAATAATGCTACAACTAATTTTGAATTGGATAGCGGTGCTGACGTACGAATAAGTGTGCGGTTTTTACTTCTTATCAGCCTAAAACAAAATGTTCCTAATTGGTTTCATTGTGCAATCCCTATGTAATCCTTTTAGTGAGTAAATGTGAATTGAATATTAATAAGTCGGGATGAGAGTTTCGAAATATAAACTACATATGAAATTCTACACATCAAAGAAGAAAAAGATTAAAATGAAATTTTCACAATCACAATCCATGATCGCAGTTAATATAATCCACGTGCCGGAGCCCATCAAATCAGTTGATTGTATTAGTTGTTATGTGAAGACTGGTTGAATATACAATCGATATAGGATAATTCCGAAATTAACACATAAAAGTGTGTATGAGTATCGTCATTAAAATATACTACTCAGTGAAAATGTTCGTATCATGGTGTGTTTTATACGTAACATAGGTATAGACGATCCAATTATTCGAATGTATAGGTGATATACACGTGATGTTTAAGGGCACCCATATATGAAAATTTACCTTCACACCGAGTAAGTACAGTCGCTCTCTTGCGTATCAGAGTATTGTTATACTCTGATACGAAATTAAAAGATCAATGTCAATTGATCAGAATCTAACGTAAAATAAGGTTGTGTTTTTTTTTATTTATATGCTGAATAATATGCATTTCTAAACATTAACGCTGGAGTAGTACCACCAAAACAACTATTTCTAACATCACAAGGGCGAATATAAACTAATCAGATACGTTTCTGCACGTGAATTACCTTAAAGTCGTTCACGCATTCTTGAAAAGCAGATACATTAACTCACAGGAACACATTCTAAATGTGTGCTGCGTTATCGAAAATACATATCAGAGATTCTACGCATGTGGTAGTTAGCGTGTATTTGCTAGACTATCTAGTACACCATTCTTCTAAACTCACCACTGTGCGCCTCATTTAGATACATAGCGTTTCCAATTAATTATTGCTAGTAATGCAATTGCCATAATATCAAGGAATGCTGAATAATTGTCTGCCACGGTAAACTATGAGCAACGGTAAAAATAGTATGCTAAACATATCGAAAAGTATTATGATGCAATGTGATCAGGAAATATAACACAAACATACATCGACGTTATTAGATACTTACTAATATTATATTAATGTATATGAAGCAAACACAATTGAACAATGTTGGAATATATCTATGTGTATGTATGAATGAATTATTTAGCAATGTATCGTATATTTATTGTTTCGTTCGGAAGCCTTCTTTTATCATCTTGAAAGATGATTAATAAAATATTAAGAAACTCCCCATGCTTAATGCACGCATAAACAATTTATTTAGAAATTGGTCAATACAATCTTTAATACATAAATAGTACTATAAATAGGTGCCTCATTGGCAACTGATAAGCACAGTATGACGACCTGTACAATTATCGGTCAGACACGGAAAAAGGAAAAGCAGTGTATACTAACTGAATATCACTAGTGAAATCACATAAATAAATCGGAGAAATCGAAATCCTTCTGAAACCAATGGGGCACGTTCAGAACTGGTATATACATAGCAGCATTCAAACCAGCATTTTCAGTTTTACATTGAGATAATTAAGAACTGAAGCAACATCCCCTAGCAGCTTTATAACAAACATTGTCAAAATACCTGAAACTGACTACTTTTGACAGTTACTGAAAAAAGACTATGCACCTTAGCATGATGACACCATTCCTGGTATTCTTTTCTAACATCACTATACAATTTTACAACAAAGTCTGAAAAAACATACCAAATACATATATTAAACAAAAGTTAGGAAATAATTAATTATATTTCAGTAAGGGACATTTAAGACAAAGAAATTATACCAAAATTCATTGACGATAAAAAACAAATACTACTCTAAAAGTAGTATTACTAGCGATCGAAGACTGAACAGACGATATCAACCCGTGCCAAGGTAAGCAAAGTTAAAAATAAGACCGATACAATAACCGAAATATAACATGCAACAATATAATTTTCTTGCATATGATGGACCAAGCAAAGGCTTGAAAACGTATATAGTTAAAAGGCGCAATGTTGACAAATATCCTCTGCGTGCAAATCATTACAATAAAATCATTAGTCGTTATTACACATGTGGAAATCAGTGTAACTGAAAGTGTTCTACTAAGTTTTTGAGACGACAGGACAATCTAGGAGATTCAATATGATTAAATTAACACCTTAGTTGAACATAATATATTAAAAGACATGCGTATTTTTCGCCCTTTAAAACACGCCAAGATGTCTAGCCAAACTCACTAATATCCGATTAACATATGCTATGTGTGTATATCATATCCAATCCGCTTCTTTATCTAACAACATTATCGATGATTGCTTACACTGGCTGTCAAAGCTGCATACTATTGATACAACTTAACATTTCTCATTCTATGCACCACAAAAAATACTATGCGTGTCAGGTTAAACATGAAATCAGTGCTATATGAAGAGTAATGCGTATGGATTAGTATCATTATTGGCATATCGAATCAATACAACACATGAGTACAAAGATCATGCATACACATTGTCTACTTTCTTTAAAAAAAGGACCAGAACGTTCTTTTGAAAGGAACGCTCTCAGGAACATACATATAATTACTATAGACTTCACTAAAATAAATAAAAAATCGAGCGATCTATGAATATGACAGTAGAACCTACACCGACATGCGGTTGTTCTAAAAAAACAAGACCCCCGTCAAGTTAACATGTCCGAGAATAGTCGTAACTGTTCATAAGACGGCACATCGAGAGAAACAGTTGATGTCTAAGATACAAAATAAATATGTTTTAGAATAAAACCATCGCACTAATCTCTCTTTGTCTTGCTTAACAAATTCTCGAAAAGCAGAACACATTCACTGATTTTTAGTTTCATTAGATAAAACCGATAAACACAGAACACTTTTTATCACACGAAACTCGAAGAAGGAGTGCTATCTAGTTGTCTATATAAAAGGTTCGAATGTGTAGACATCACATGCATGTTTTCTGAGTCAGTTGAAAAATACATCTGCCAAAGCTTGTGGGTCTTATCTTATACGTGTAATTGTAATAAAAATGCTCCCCAGAACTGGCCCATGTCCTTTTCGAACTCCACAACACATGTCTAGCTGAATCTTCCTTCCTAGCTGGAAAATTGACTCTGTGGTACAAGTCTTCAAGAATGATGTGGAGAGAACTCATCCTCAGAACTACCGCCAAATAAGTCTACTTCCGATCTTTGATACATTTTTTGAATCTTTAGTCAATCTAACGATAGTCCGGCACTTTGTCAATTCTAAACTTTTTAGACAAGCACAATCTACTGCGGATATCCGAACGGTCATCTTTGAACTGATATATAATACACTAGGCTAGGCAGATGATGCTAGGACAGTAGAGCTTAATATACCCAAGGCCTTATAAAAGGTATAGCATAAAGGGGTTCTCTTAAAAATTCGCTCATATATAATTTTTGGGCAAATAGTTGATATAACAAAAAGAAAATTCCATGATGTCATCGATTGCTGTTTAAACAGGCAACATGATATAAATGCGTGTGTTTCACAGGAATCCATCTTTGGACCTTTATTATTTCTGAGTTTGATATTCTTTCCTTGTACTGCCGGCCCCTGAAACTCCCGCCCTGATACCTGGTTTCCCGACTGTATTCACATGCACATGTTGAAAACTAATTATAAACAGACATCTCGATGCACAGCTCCCAACTTATGATGAACCCAAAACCTACACGCAAATTCTCAGTAGCCCCTTACATCTACAGTGGCAACCTGCCTTTTTCGGGGTTAATTATGTTGATAAACATGTGTAATTGTGTGCAAAACTCTAGAAAGTTTTAATTTGCACAATATACAGCTTAGTTATTTGGATTAACGGTGATGCGGGACAAGATAAATCATATGCAGATATTCTCGAAGGCAATTCCAGAATTACCCACACCAAAGGCTACTCTGAATAAATACATTGTTTGATCTTGTTTATCAACGTACATATGCCTTCTCAATTAAAGAAAAGACATGCCACAAAAACGTGACATACTAGGAAAAAACATATAACATGAACGTAAAAACGAACTAAAAAAAAAAGTTCGATCAGCCATAACTAGCAATGGTGAATTCTATGAAAGAAGTAGTGCGCTTGTTTAAACAAGTATGTCCAACTTGGCACACGTAACAAAATCCTATTTCAAATTTAAAAGTGTCATACTGACGGATTGCTACAACGTTCAATCTGTATATTAAAAAGATGTTTGTTCGAAAGAGTTACTGCTCTCTAAAATTACACAATATAGTATTCCACGATAGGGTAAGATGAAAAAGCAAAGGTGGTGCCTCTAGATTGAAAGTACGACTGTATTGTTGTAATCTACCTAGTGTTCGCTTTTTAAAAATAATTTACTTCATATAACCTCACTAGATTGTTTAAATGTTTCACAATCCCTTTTAAAATGTGTTGGGCATTTTAATGAGTCTATCAGATAGGATCTCATATGACAGGCTGTGCTCGCGCATGTGTAATTTTTATAAATAACCTTGTGATGTTATTATTATTTTTAATTGCACAATTATTGACTTGTAAAATAAATTTACTAAAAAGAACATGACGGGTGTTACAAACTCATATTTACAAAAAGATTTAACATAATTATTCTTCAAATTGCGTATTAATTCTAGTAATTATTATTGCTGTATCTGGACAAAGAAATGACTCATTGATTATCTGTGTTTAGCAATGGTGAATGTATTTTAATCTGAAGCTTCACCGTCTAACTTATCGACCGACAGAGCTCTCATAAAGATGGGTCCACGCTTTTAATATCAAAGTAAAGTAAATCGAATTTCCGCCTGTTGGGATTCAGATTATAGATAACACATTATCGAGTATGAAGAAATGTTTAATAATTAATGCAAGAACGTAGCAGAGTTACAAATGATTAATGCTGCTAGGACCTTCTGTCATTTACTCAGCGCCTCCGACTTTTTGGAAGATAATATAACATTTATAAAGCTACGCTGTTCTTGGTTGCTCTCCTGCCCTCCATGCAGTCATAACTGCGCGCCAAAATGGAACCAGGATTTTCTTCTTCCTTTAATACCGTAATCAATACGAACAGTGAATGAATGCCTTGAACGTTATTTTAAATAAAATGAAATGAATTAAACGCGAAATTCAGGCATTGTGAATAACTTACATTTTAATAAGAATCAATAAGCATATACGAATACATATCTCCATTCAGGGATGTAAGGTACAATACAAAGAGTTCAGAATCATTTGCACACATTCACAGACATGTACACACGCACACACACACATACACACACAAATACATATATATAATATATATATATAATATGTATACAATATATATATATATATATATATATATATATATATATATATATATATATAAATAATAATTTATTTCATTTTGACTACAAAATTGATTTTGTTTCAGCAGAGCAGTTTCAGGGACTTCCGATCAGTTTTGTAGTCAAAATGAAACAAATTATCATTTATATTCTTGCTCTATATTTTTATTGAGCACTCTCGTAAACCCGGTTCAACTCCCTTGGATCTATACCCTGTGGTTCTATACCATGCTCAGATTATATATATATATATATATAAGTATTTATTATTTTGTACGTATAGACACTCGTGTGTCTTGTTTCGCCTCGCATTAATCAGTGTCAGAGATATGATAATTACTGCTCGCCGAAGGGGTCGCTTCCAGTCACAAAGTCATCCCTTCTCCTGCAGCCCGGCATCTCTCCTCACGGCCACAAACAATCAGCTCGAGACATGAAAGAGAATAAATATCTATACTGTAATTTGGCGGATGGTCAGAGAAAGCACGTCATATAGTTTTCAACTCACCTTGTAAGAACGGTTCACTACGCTAAGGCTAATGGTTTGTTTAATTTTTTTGTTAAAGAAGAAAACTTTATATATTATTGTAAAGGGTATCTAACAATATTTTAATAAATAAATATGTATTATTTTCACCTACATACACTATTGTTTCTAACAGTCATACGTTCAAGAACTTTTATAATAAATACATATATAATTATTTTTCTTTCTTTAGAGTTCAGGGTAAGATCTCGATATAAGTCCTAACATGGTAAAGTTTATGAAAATAATAGTGTGCTCAGGTTAATCCCTGACTTGGCTCTATAATACACATTCCATTATTCATAATAATTAGTTTAGCATTTAAGTATATATATATATATATATATATATATATATATATATATATATATATATATATATATATATGTATATACATATATATATATATATGTATATATATATATATATATATATATATATATATATATATATATATATATATATATATGAGTATATGAAAGGATAAAATAATCCGACGGTATGAAATTAAAAATGGAAAAGCGGAAGACCTTTTCGCTCAACGTTTCGCCCAAATTTCACGTGGGCTTTGTCACGAGCGGACGAAGAATACAAAAATGACAAAAGACGTATATATATATATATATATATATATATATATATATATATATATATATATATATATATATATATATATATATATATATATATATTATTGACGATCGCGCGTGTAGACCGATTTTTACAAATGTATTACTTCGTATAACTTTAAATTCAATGTAAAGCAATTATGTTTCTAATAATTTTACTTATCTTTAAAAGTTTGTTTCAGAGGGTGAAAGCAAGTTAAGACAGACACACTCCCTATCTAGTAAAGTTTATAAATAAATAGTTTACCTATCTTATTCGGAGTGTGAACGATAATATATTACAAAATTCGTAATGATCGTTTCATGAGTTTAAACGTTCATCACGTACAACGTCATATAGTGATTAAATTGTATATATGCACCAGCTAAATGTAAAGAATTACACGAAAGTTTTGCATAGTTTACTCACCGTGTTGCCATGAAAATAGTTTCTAAAATTCACAATGATTCGTTTCATATTTAGAGTATTATCAATATTAATATACACATGTATATCAATGCATGAATAATTTCGTTTGAAATGCTATGCAATTATGCACGACATACCAAATCTGAATTAAGAAAACTGTGCGTACTACTAAAATCAACCATCAGAAAATAAAACGAAGATTAAACTGAGAAGAGTTCGTTTTAAAGGAATATGCAAATTAGTTATGAGTTAGGAAGTTGCTCGTATATCCACGACTTAGTATATAAGGGGCATGTTTGCATTTTCAAATATAATAGTAAGTTTTTAATAGCCATCTGCGTGTGACTAATACCTTAACTTTATATGCACATAGATATAGACCTATGTTATAAGTTATAATAATACAAAACCCAAGTTATTAAACATTCGTTTATTTATAGAGATGTTACTTTAAATTTAAAATCACACAAAATACATGCAAAAATATACATTTGCTTTTGGATAGAGTTTGGATAAAAAGCAGTAATTACAAAATAAAAGCGAAGACTGACCCAGATCTGAATTGGTAGATGTCTATAATTAATGTCTTCTCTTACTATACTGTTTTTAACACTAGTTCTTATTTTGCGCAGGCTTTTTTTCGTGTCTCTATGCATGTCTATCTATTTATCTGTCTGACTGTATTTCTGTATACGCGTCTGTTTGTCTGGCTGTCTGTCTGTATGTCTGTGTGTCTGTCTCTCTATCTCTCTCTATCTGTCTCTCTGTTTATTAACAGTTAACGTCGATAAATACTCGGATTAATAATAGTCACATATAAGGCTATAACTCTACAGAAGTAAAATTATTTGACTTTGATAGGAGAGAAACTTTTTTTTTTAACATGGTTCACCCAAAACAAGGAAGGTCGCCACTGTAGACGTAAGGGGCTACTGAGAATAAAGACAAAAGGAGAAATTTTTTTTTGGGGGGTAAGCCTAACTAGGGATCTGCTCAGCGAGATGTCTATTTACATTAGTTTAAATTTCTGCATGTCAGTACTGTCGGGGAAACATAAGGCAGGGAGGGATGTCCAGATACCAGCAGCACGAAGAAAAGAAGCTATTTGAGTAGAAGGCTCTCCGGCATCTGGGGACATCCACAGTGAATGAATAGGATTTTGTTGATTGTCGAGTTAGTCTAGTGAATTTACGTCGAGAGGGGCACCAGAGCAGCCAATTCATCGGAGCATAATCAATTGAAGTATTTGTAAAACAAACATAAGGATTCTACATTGCGGCGATCGGACAGGGACTGAAGCTTGGTTGACAGTGAGGGACCGATTAGGTTGGCGACTCTTTTTTGAACCTTGTCAAGGAGGGAGAGACTAGTAGATGATGCACCAGCCCAGATGAGGCAACAATACTCCATGCATGGGCAGATTGTGGCTTTGTAGAGATACAGGATAATGACAGGTGTGAGGAGTTTACTAGCACGGTAGAGGGAGCCGACCTTCTTTGCGGCAGCCTTGGCAATGTCTTCAATGTATTTGTTCCAATTCATGTTACCTGTGAAGGTTAGGCCGGGGAGTTTGACTGATGAACTCTCAGACGGGATACGGTAAGAGAGTAAGAATGAGAGTTAGACAGGAGAAGTTAAATAAAAAAAGAAAACGATTTATTTGGGATTTTGTCTTTTTACTGTTCTTATATTTAAATGGCTTTTGGAATGTGAGTGAACCCATCTTACTCGAACTGAATAGGTAAACGAACTGGTAATTATTCTAGACTCTCTTCTGTTCCCTTTACATATTTATCCCCCTCTCTCTCTCTCTCTCTATATATATATATATATATATATATATATATATATATATATATATATACAGGGTGTTTCAAAAGTCTTGGGAACATAACGATTTTTAATAACTCAAAAACTATTAGGAGTTGAAAAATGAAGTCATCAGATTCTGCTTGTTCCAACTGAGCCATTAACCAGTCTTCCAGCATGTTGAGATAGGATTCACCAGTGATAGTTGCCTCTTCAAAGAAGAACGGTCCATAGACACCTTTCTTGGAAATTGCACAAAACACGTTCACTTTTGGTGAATCTCGCTCGTGCTCAAGAAGTTCATGAGGATTCTCAGTACCCCATATGCGAGTGTTATGCTTGTTAACTTTGCCATTCAGATGGAAGGTCGCCTCATCGCTAAAACAAGCCGGTCATCAACGCCGTTATCTTCCAACTTCTCTTGCATTGCAATGCAAAAGTCACGGCGAAGTGGCTTATCAGTGTCCTTCAACTTTTGGACCAACTTGAGTTTGTAAGGTACCATTTGCAGTCGTTTCCTTAAGACACGCCAGACAGTTGCTGGAGTAAGCTGAAGTTCCCTGCTGGCTCTTCTCACTGATTTACGGGGGCTCCGCTGAAAGGCTGTCCGAACTTGCTCAACTGCATCTTCTGAAGTTGAAGGGCGACCTGTTCGCTTACTTGGGCACACACACCCATCTTTCACAAATTTAGCATGCCATCTGACAATGGATTTCCTTTCAGGGGCTTCTTTTTTAAATTTCCTGCGAAATGCACGCTGAACACATGTCCACGATTCAGTCTTTGCAAATTGGAGGACGCAAAATGCCTTGTCTTGTTTAGAGAACGCCATTACTGCACCTGGAAAGATAACACGAAAATCATTAGTATGACCAAAAACTTGATTAAGCAAGCTTTAAAATGGCACCAGTTTCATTTTTCTACCTGCAATAGTTCATGAGATATACGCATTTGTAATGTTCCCAAGACTTTTGAAACACCCTGTATATATATATATATATATATATATATATATATATATATATATATATATATATATATATAATTCACACAAGGCAGTGTGTTAATAATTTGCTCAAGGTCAACATTTATCCAATCGTGACCGATCCTTCGACTTACCATTAATCTAGCTTTCATCCAAACTTTATGCGTTTTTTTTAACACAAAAAAAATAAAATTTGGTCCAGTTGAAACAAAAAGTAATTCACAATTAGTGCTTTCATCAATCTGTAAGGTAACGCTATACATTGATTTTGAAGCATCGTAACTTATTTTTTATTTAAAACAAAAATTTATGTTGTCTAAACTAAAAATCTAGCAAAAAGAATAAATAATCTAAAATATAGATATATCCAAAGAAGTGCAAAACATAGAATAGTTACGCAGCTTAAACTGACAATGTATAGTTTTTTTTTTAATTATAAATATAATTTACTAATTGAAAACTAGAAAGATATAACTCAATCAGCTGATTCGAAATAGGTTAGTGTTTAACCTATAAGTGGAATAGATAGTGTTGAGTGACTTTTCGTAGAAAAAGGGTGATAATTGACTTTTGAAACCGACTTTTTCAGAGAAAACAGACCAATGATGGCCAAATTGAAAACTGAAATCACACTTTTAGAAGAAAGTACGCCAAAATATGCCAAATTAAAAATTATCTTTATTAATGAAAACAAATTGACAATATTAAATATATAAACTATTGGTATGCTGAAGATGTTGACTTTTCATGCTTTGTACATCAGAAGCGCGTCCAATGAATTTTCGGAAGCTTTCTATTATTTTGTACACCAGAGGCACCTCCAAAAACTTACGATGCTTTTGTACACCAAAAGGGCGTCCGAAAACTTTCGATTAAACTTTAGATTCTTATATACAAAAGAGGAGCGTCTCTGAACTTTCGAGTCTTTTGTTCACCAGATGTGCGTCTGCATTCTTTCAATTATTTTTTTTTGCACAAGAGCGCGTCCGTAAACTTTCGATTACACTTTCGATTATGTTTTATTACAGTGGCGCGTCTCTGAAGTATTTTATTAATATGTATACCATAGACGCGTCTATAAACTTTCTATTCTTCTTTAGACAAGAGGCACATCCGTAAACCTTCGATGGCATTACACTAGAGGCGCGCCCAAGAAACTTTCGATTATTTAATACACTAGAAGCGCCTCTGTAAACTTTCGACTATTTATACCAGACGCGTAGTCGTAACCTTTCGATTATTTGCTATACTAGATCGTCCCTAAGTTTTCGATATTTTGTAAACCAGAGGCATGTCCGGAAACTTTTGATTGAACTTCGAATTTGTTTATACTACATAGCCGCGTCTATAACCGTTGATTATTTTGAACACTAGAAGCCTGTCTCTCAGTTTTCGATTCTTTTGTACACCAGGTGTGCGTCCAGAAACTTTCGAGTATTTTTGTATACCAGAGGCATGTCACTATTTTTTCGATACTTCTGGTGCACCAGAGGCGTATCCGTAATCTTCCGATTAGTTTGTACACCATCGGTACGTGCGTACACTTTCGATTCTTTTTTACACCAAAGGCGCGTCCGGTAAATTTCGATTTAACGTTGGATTATTTTGTACAACAAGCCGCGTTTCTGAACTGTCCATTCTTTTGTACACTAGAGACGCGCTCATGAACTTACATTTTGTTGTGTACACCAGAGGCGCGTCCATAAAATTTCGTTTTTTGTGTACACCAGAGATGTGTCCGTATACTTTTCGATTATTTTGTACTGCAGAGTTGCGTTCGGAAACTTTCGATTTGTTTGCACACCAGAAGCGCGTCCGTAACATTTCCAGTAAATGTTCGATTATTTTGTACAACAGAGGCGCGTCTCTGAATATTCGAATAGTTTGTACACCAGAAGCGCGTCCATAAATGTCGATTCTTTTTTTCACACCAGAGGCGCGTCCGTATTACTTCGATTCTTTTTGTGCACCAGAGGCGCGTCCGTAACCTTTCGATTAGTTTGTAAACCAGAGGCGCGTCCGTAAACTTTCAATTCTTTTTACACCAGAGGCACGTCCGTAAACTTTCGATTAAACTTTCTATTTTTTTGTACGACATAAAGTATGTGTAAACTTTCTATTCTTGTGTACGACATAAAGAGTCTGTAAACGTTCTATTCTTTTGTACGACATAAAGAGTCTGTAAACTTTCTATTCTTTTGTACACTAGAAACGCGTACATCAACTTTTTATTCTTTTTTGTATGCCAGAGGCGCGTCCGTATGATTCGATTTTTTTGTACACAAGATGCCCGTCCGGAAACGTTTGATTAAACATTCGATTATTTTGTGCAATAGAGGTGCGCCCATAACCTTTCAGATATCTCTGTCCATCAGAGGCGCGCCCGTAAATATTCGATATGTTTTACACCATTTTCCATTCGAAAGTACACTATACGCGCCTCTGTTTACTTTTGATTGTTTTGTACACTAAAGGCGTGGTCGAAAACTATCGTTCCTTTTGAACACTACAGACGCAACCGTAGCATTTGATTTTTTGTGTACACCAGAAGCATGGCCGTTAACTTTCGATTCTTCTTTACACCATAGGCGCGTCCGGAAACTTTTTATTAGACTTAAAAAATGTGTATACAACATAGCCGCGTCTCGAAACTTTTGATTCTTTTGTACATCAAAGGCGCGTCCGTAAACTATCCATTCGTTTGTACTCTTTTTTAATAATATCAGATGTAATATTTAATCCTATTAGTTGCACACACCAATTTAAATATTGTGATGTTGTTCACAAAATACTGAGCATCAGTTAACGCCAAAAAATAAATTCACTAATGATGTATTATATCTAGTCATCTTAATTAATAGTTGTTTTTAATTAATAATGGAGGAGAACAAAACCATAATTTGGATATTATGAACTTCAGTTCTATATTGCAGCAAATACATGGAACTACTTTTAAATCAACATATGTCATTCTTTATGAGGGAGCATCGTCTATTGCAGGTTATTATACTTGTCTATTAAAACATGCACTGACAATTTAGATGAAATAAGTGACAATATTATCAATTATGAACACAGTAATTCGTTTTCCAAATTACCTAATGTGGTTGTATTATTCATTAAAAAATATGAACTTGAAATTAAAAATATATTTTAAAATTTATTCTGAAAATTATATTGATACTGAAGTCAATAATAATATAATTTTACTGAAAGAAAACTATTACTATTCATACTGAAATGTGAAGGATGCTTTTTGAAATACAGAATTTGTTAATTAAATTTTTCTTGCTGCAGTAAAGAAGTAATTATTGCAAGGCAACTTTTCTAGTGAATTAGATTATTTGATTATTGTCATGTCATAATGGGTATTGGTTTAACTAAATAAGCAATTGCTACTAATATTTCCACAAACTCAACGTCCATGGGGCTCAATGGAAACCTGATCATTGATGCATTCTAAAACTGCAATACATTAATAAAGTGGACTAGACTTAAACATACTAACACATGTGTATTAATATTCTTAAATATAAACCTGACAAAGTAAAGGGTAAGTGAGAAAAACTCTTAAAATATTAGAGCTAGAATTTTGGTTTGAATACAAAATGTACAATATAATTACACTTACTCACAAGGTTGCTAAAATGGCAGATATATGCATTGGCTTTTCTTAGCACTTTCTTTGATGTTTGTATGTAGATTAACACATATGTTTGGGTGTGTGTTTCTGTGTGTGTATATATATATATATATATATATATATATATATATATATATATATATATATATATATATATCAGGTTACACAAACATACATACATGTTTTATTTCAAAATTCGCGTGAGACGTCAATAGACATGATTCTTGTGAACTACCGAAATAATAAAAGGCGCAACAGTTTATATAATATGACAAAGAGTGTCATCATCATAAACTACTCGATAGTCTTCACTCCATTCACCGAATTAAAATAAAGCAGCAATGTCCTCTTAAAAGTTACTGCATGTTTCGGGTCAATTGACTAGCCAGCGCAGTAGGGCAACCCAACATACACTTTTGCCCCAGTATTCATATTACAAACATGGCAGCAAATACACATATAAGAAAAACACTCAAATCATATCCATACATATTGCTTAAAAAAAAATCAAGTTTTCAAATACAAATACAAAACCTCGTACGATGTGTGACATTTTACATGTCTGATGAGTAAGAACAACTCAATAGTTTATCCGATAATTTTCGGACTAGAAGTCACTTTCATCAAAAAGAAGATAATTACTTAATTGATGCTGTTTTTCCTGAATGGATTTGTTTCATTGTGTTAATCATCTCCGAAGTCTTTAATTATTCACTTAAAAAAGAAGTCCACGACAAGTTCAAAATACGTTTCTTAAGGATAGTCTGCTCACAAGAAATTACCTCACTGAAATATAATATTCATTTTTAATCACAAAAAAAACAAGAAATACAAGGTAAATCGCACGACCTAGGTTTTTCATTTAATTTACAATTAAGCTACTATGATAATAAAAGTTGCCACTAAGATAATATATGTAACGTAAATATTATGTGTGTGTACTCTACACACTAGATAGATTCGCTGAATACCAGCTTTACAGTGTAACAATACTTGATTGTGCCTTGGGTCGAGACGGCCAATCGTCTGTCTTGTAGACAGTCTGCGCTGTCCATCATCTGGCTCGTAAAGAGCTCTCTATGTTTACAAACACGGTCAATTGCTGAAAGTGATGAATTTATTTACACAAAGAAATTACTATTTTCGTTGATGACAGTGGTCAATGTCACTCACCAAAATACTTAACTGATGTAGAGTGACATATGCAGTCAACCACAGAAAAGAATGTTTCTGTTAGAAATGCATCGTTCTTTTCAATTAGTTGAACAGTCTCTTAAGTCAGGCAGCCGAATAAGTGTTAAAACTATTACTATAGCAGCGGTGACCGTAGAGGTCGAGTTGTCGCAATTTGTGTTGAACATACTCAGCTCCGGGGTTTCAAATCACGCAACCGGTAGTGAATAGTTACACTTCTATGCTGACGAGTCCCGATTAAAGGAAAAAACGTATACGTACATAGAAAATTAACAAAACAAATATTTGTCTTCGAACTATCGTCCTGGGGAAGTTATACAATTAAGTCGAAACCTTGATGAATAGATAACCAACTGTTTGTTTATTTTTTACTTACAATATATATATATATATATATATATATAATTTATTATAACATCATGTGCCCACTACATTACCTTATATGATACATTGCGAATTGGTGTCTAACCAACGTACACACCTTTTTATTAATGTACCATTTTCAAACTTAATTTTTAATGAGAAACGATTCTTGATAATCCGTGAAGTCAGCAATGGATGTAATCCTATGATGTCAGGTTTATGAATAAAATAGTGAACCTAGCATGGTATTCTTCACAGAATTAAATGAAATAACGTACAAAATAAATAATGCAAGCTAAGATGAAGGTAAAAGACCAATCGCTGCCAAACAAACACCGACGCGTGGTGCTTCTGATCTGTGTGAAAGAAAATATTCAATTCCGAATGAATAGCGTATTGATAGCATGGAAATGTGTGAAGAACAAATAGAAAAACATGATTACTACTTTAACTGTTTATATTCGGTTATCGGCGAAACACTGTTACGATTTCTTTTCCATTCAGCGCTTTTCAGTATTCATTGAGCTTATTTCTATATACAAAGAAATGCGTCGTGCTGCGGGCATCAGCGAATGCTCCCTTTGTATCTTAAACATGGATCAACTGGCAACAACTCGAATAACATACTACAGCAATAAGGAGCATTTCTGAAGAATATTTCACACAATGGCATATATATATATATATATATATATATATATATATATATATATATATATATATATATATATATATATATATATATATATATATATGTTCGTGGGTGCGTGTGTTATTGGCAGATGTGTGTGTGTGTTCCCTATACAAAAGTTTAGATAACCTTCATAATATTTTAAAGCATATTCGTATGGACATGTTTAGCTTGGTAAAAAATGAAAAATGTTCCCGAATTTCGAAGAGCAAACCTTATGGTCCCTATGAAGGCATAACTCCCGTACATATATCCTTGTTTTATGAAATGTAAATCTTATGTTAACACTATTTAGGGTAAGTGAGACGATAAACATTTGTCTGAGTTGGTAAAATATCAAGCTGGCAACATAAACGTTGCTGTTAAAGTCAACTTTCCATATTATAATATTCCATCTAATGCTATCAAAACACTACTAAGGCGACGCAAGGTAACTATGCTTGTATGCATATATATATATATATATATATATATATATATATATATATATATATATATATATTTATATATATATGTGTGTGTGTGTTTTTTGTAGGCAAATAGACTTTGATATTTAATAATAATTAAGTCTCGGAACGTGTGTACTCTGCCGCTGGCTTTAAATGTTTCTTAATTTCAGTAATGCATGTGGCGATTTCCGTTCGCCTCATAGTGTAGAATCGTAATTCTCTTCTTAATCTACGAACTGCGCCTAACCGCCTGAAGCTCCATTTCCTGCATAGTACATACATATAGAAATAAACACACCCATATATATATATATATGTATATATATATATATATATATATATATATATATATATATATATAGATAGATAGATAGATACATAGATAGATAGATATATACGAACATACATATACATACATATATATATACACATACATACATATATATATATGTATATATATATATACATATATATATATATATATATATTAAGCCTGACGATTTCCCCGGGGGATGAAACACGGATGCCTCTGGGTAGCTTGATTGCCATATATATGTTCATTGCTTACTACCTAGCTCTACTTACGTATCGAGCATTGTTGAAGTAAATTCTGAAAACAGACACATTAAAAAATTATATCTCCTTATAATATTTTATGTGGATACATGAAGTACTAATATATATATATATATATATATATATATATATATATATCAGAAAGAAAGGATGAAGGTAATCCGACGTGATGGGAAATGATAAAGGAAAAGACAAAAAGGATGTTTTTTTATATATTCATCAACGTTTCGTCTTTTTTTAAAGACTTTTCCAGGATGATAATATTAAGAAAAATATCATGCAAGTACGTAAACATATTGGGTTTACATGATCGGTTGATGGGAAGAAGAAGTAGTAGCCACTGCTGGGAGCAGTAGGACCGAAAACATCATTTTTGGTTCTTCCTTTTTCATTTCCCATATATATATATATATATATATATATATATATATATATATATATATATATATATATATATATATATATGAAACACGACCCTAACATTAGTTATTAAGAGAACAACATTCTTTCAACACACTTTTACTTACAAACTATGATTTCTACAAATCTTGAGAAACTAAATTCTCTAGTATACAAAATATCACTGATCTTGATAAGAACAGTCTTCATTTGCGTGTTGAAAAGATCCCCGAGCAGGTTAAAAAAATAAAATACATCTAACATACTGAATTGATTTTTCTTGACATTCACAGTCAACTTTTAAAAGCAAAATATTTATTAAAACATGTTTTGCCATAACATGGTTCCTATTGCTATACATGTATGGTCAATTGGTGTCTCTCTTGTTTATTATGTGTATCGTCAATCAACCAAAACATACTATAAAGTTGACATATAACTTATATATATGCTCCGTAGGCATCCTAATGTAAAACATTTTCTTAGGTTCATTGTTATCTTTGTTATTAGTTTTTTTTCACGCACATATATCCAAATTGCCCTTCTTTTCTTACTTATTAATACTACTATCTTATTCAAATATATATATATATATATATATATATATATATGTATATGTGTGTGGGTGTGTGTGTGTGTGTGTGTGTATTAATATATATATATGTTCGGGGTTCGCGCCCACCGACCGTCGGGAATTAGTTCCTAGACTGAAGATTGCGTTAGCATAAAACATCGATGTCTCTAGGTATTTAAATATTTAATATTTATTTATTAAAATATTATTGTATATATATATATATATATATATATATATATATATATATATATATATATAAATATATATATACCGTTGAGAATTAACTTCCTTCATTGAAGATTGCGTTAGCATGAAACATCGAGGTCTGTATGTAAGAAATAATTAATATTTATTTATAAATATTATATATATATATATATATATATATATATATATATATATATATATGTATATGTACATATTTTATATATATATATATAAAATATACCGAATATACTTAATACGCTTAATGTAATAGCTTACCATTTCAATGTTATAAAATACAGATTCACGTCATTTCATCAACTTTTTTTCATGTAGTATACAAATTGTTTCGACAAAAACCAATATATTTGTAAAATGCTCCTTTAGGTTTATATGAGGGAGGGAGATTAAGATGGACATGAATATTAGATTTACGAGATAAATCATCATTTTAATCATATTGTAAAAAATAGCATCCAGTAAGTTTAAGCATTTTTTTTCTTTTTCTCTTAAGTTGAGGAATATTTACATGTTCAGGCCTTTCCATCTTGGTTTCTACCATTTTAAATTTCATCAATTGTACTTGCTAATTTCCTCAGTCAAAACTTCTACTATGCAGGTGTTCTTGAATCTGGCTAGTCTCCCCATTCCGCCACTCAATAATACACATATGGACCACCATGTCGAACTAGTACCTGCTTTGTCACATTTATATACTAAAACTATGTATGTTGTGTACTTGTTACTATGCCCACTGGATGGTGTAACTAGTGGCGAATGATCAGTAGTAGGAGGAGGCAAATAGTCTGAATAAGAAGAGTTAAGAGCGGATGAAAATGAATTATCACTGAAATATATATTTAAGTGATGACATCATCAAATGAGCTTTTTTTTTAAGTAAACAAAAGCTAGCATTTATACTTTGACATAACATCACATTCAAGTAAATATTTTGTCAACATCAGTCACAATTTAGAAATTATACAGTATATATATATATATATATATATATATATATATATATATATATATATAGCAAATACTGACCCAACATGTCATTTCAGATCCATTTCCTCTCTTTCATTGTACATGACATTTAGTTTATCTACCACGGATTGACACCCCAACATTAGAACAAAAATCTAAGTTGAATTTCTTCCCAAATCTAACTGATTTAGTAAAAGAAACCTTGACATTAGGCAAAGAATTTCTTGCAGCTACAACCAAGGACACATTTAATGTAAAAAAAATATGTTTTTCACTGATGTTTAACAAGTTCCTTTACTTCAAGGACATTTGTCTACGGTTTTCAGACGATTAATATCAATTGTGTCTGACAAATCTAATGAATTCACTATACAATTCCTCTCCCTTGGAGAAATATGCAAGTGTATCGCAATAGGTAATCCAGTTAGTGAATACAGAATGGATTATAGTGTTTTCATTTTTATTTAGTGTGGTCAGATCTACTATAACCTCCCAACAAATGTAAAAGAAAATGAGAAAAAAACTGTTTTAAATTTATTTGAGATAAATTGTGAAATTCCTAACATTTTAAGAGAATACCAGTTAATTATTTTTAATTAACTATCTAAAAATGTCTTTACTCTTGCTGCTTGACATATTCTGTATATAATCGTATGTAAATATGGATTTTGTCAGTCTGTTACAAAATTTTTAAACGTAAGAAATGCATTGCTAAACAATGGAGAATACTGCATTTAGTTAATCTGATATTCCAATCTAATTTAAATATGAATACATGCGAATCTTTCCTACGTATATTGACATCAACACCTTTCAACCAAAATATGATAAAGTATATATAGTAATCTGTAAACTCCGTCAAACAAAACCCGCTTTTGCATATTTATTTTTAAGTTTCTGATAAATTTATATTCTGTAATATACATTTATAATTGATATTCTACACTGTTATCTATTTATACTATTTTCCTCGATAGTAATATTATTATGATTATTAGTAGGTGAAGTCCACTAGCGAATAAATATGAAAGAAAATGTAGTTACCAGCTAATCATATCAGACCGTAGCAAAGTCATCATTACATGAATGTTCTTATTTCTATGTTTGACTTCAATGTGTATAATTATTGATATATACTGTCTATTGATTTATCACTGAAGAAATTCTTAATCCCTCGCTGGCTTGAAGCTTTTGGAAGTATTTCTCTTAGTTTTCTTATTTGTACTTACTTGCGAAAGGGAAACCTATCTTCAACTTTCTTTTCCCTTTTTTCGTATACAATGAACTTAATTTTATCTACATATGTATACACACACACACACACACACACACACACACACATATATATATATATATATATATATATATATATATATATATATATATGGGTAGGTGTATGTGCCATGTCGCGCATGGAAAGGGACCCTGCAATTATCTCCGGTGGTCTTTCCCGAGGCCAGAACTCCCATGGACCAGGTCGTGACTAATAGACTGGCTGTGTGAGCTTATTGGCACCAAACAAGTACCCACTTTCGCCAACCCACTCTATAATCAAACAAAATATTTTTACAAAGACATAAAAGCAAACCTAAACCAGACACCTAACAAGAAACACTTTCGCCTCCGCCCTTGAGGCTCGCATTCACAAGTATCCGGAGACTTAGAACCAACATCAACGACGTAGAATCCTTTCTCTTGGATATCCTAGCTCTTAGTGAAACTAACCTTAAATCCTCAATCTCCTAACACCACTTTGACATGACTGACTACCTCCAACTCTACCGTAAAGACTGACAAACATATGCACGGGCTAGGAGTTTATGTTCGGAACCCCCTCCCCCTTACTACAGAACATAGGTTACAATCAGATGACCAAGATTACATGTGCTTTAGATTGACTTTACATCACAGCGTCAGCTACTTATATTTCTTATACCGCTCCCCGTCGACCTAAGACTGTACTCTGCTAAACTCTGTCTCTGAAAGCATAGATAGAGCACTCTTAATTGACTCGAATGCCCAGATACATGTATTTGGGGATTTTAATGCCCACCACCGAGACTGGTTGGGATTCTCTAGCCAAACTGACCGGCGACTCTACGTATAATTTCTCCCTAGCTCATTCCTTCTGTCAGACTGTCAATTTTCCGACCCGCATCCCCGATCGAGTAGACCAGCAAGCCTCACTTCTAGACCTCTTCTTGACCTCAAAGCCCGAGGCTTGTGTCACGAAAGCTGATAGCCCACTCGGGAATACTGATCACATCGTGCTAATGATACATATCACTCTGAAAATTCGTCCAAAAGCTGGAGAACCGTTGCTCAAAACAACAAGATACTATGAGCAGGCTGATTTCGAGTCAATCAGAGATCACATCAGTGATGCCCCATGGAGGGAAACCTTCTCACTACCTGCAAACCGGTGTGCAAACGAACTAAGTTACTGGGTCAAAGCAGGCATTGAAGCCTATGTCCCCATGCGAACATTCTTTAGCAAGCTCCACTTTCCTCAATGGTTCACTTCAGAATGTGCAGCTGCCATTTCTGAGAGACAACAATCATTCTGTAAATTCGGCCGCAATAAGTCAGCTACAAATAGACATACATTTATAGAGTCAAGAAATAATTTCAAGGCCGTGACAGGCGAAGCAAAGAGAAGATATACTGAGTTAACAAAAAGACGCATGCAGTCTCAGAAACTAGGTACTCGCGATTTCTGGAAAATATACAATAGTGTAGTGAATAATGGTCAATCAACGATTCCCCCACTATCAAACCACAATGATGTCGTCTGCACGGCCACTGATAAGGCTGAACTTCTTGCCCAGCGTTTCGCCTCTAACTCCACTTTAGACTCTAATAGCCACCCCTCCCTGAAGTCCCTTTGCAGACCAAAGTCACACTTGATAACCTGGTCATCACCCCATCCCAGTGCAGAGACATCATAAAAAACCTTGACACCTCTAAAGCTTGTGGGACTGATCTTATACCTGTAATAATAATAAAGAAATGTTCTGCTGGACTCGCCCCTGTCCTCTCCAAACTCTTTAATAAATGCTTAGCTGAATCTTGTTTCCCCGATTGCTGGAAAATTGCCTCTGTGGTACCTGTCTACAATAGTTCTGGGAATAGAACCGACCCTCAGAACTACCACCCAATCAGTCTACTGCCGATCTTTGAACCTTAATCAATCTAGCGTTAGTACGGCACTTAGTTAATGCTAAACTTCTATCTGACTGCCAGTATGGATTTAGACAAGCACGATCTACTGCAGACATACTAACGGTCATCACTGAACGTATGTATCATACACTCGACAAGGCAGGTAAAGCTAGGGCAGAAGCGCTTGATATATTCAAGGCCTTTGACAAGGTTTGGCATAAAGGGCTTATCCTGAAAATTCGTTCATACGGTATCACTGGGCAACTATTTAATATACTTAGATCCTTCCTAGACAAAAGAAAAATCCAGGTTGTCCTCAATGGCCGTTCATCTAAGCAACATGACATAAATGCAGGTGTACCCCAGGGATCTATGCTTTGACCTTTATTGTTCCTGATCTATATAAACGATCTCCCTGATTATATAGTCGGAGATTGGTTTATTTACTGACGACACCACGCTTTACTCTCGCCATGTTGGTAAAACAGACGCGATCATATCCGGGGCAATGGATGAATCTTTAGAAAATGACCTCCAGGCTGTAGTGGATTGGGGTCATAAATATTTGGTAACTTTTAATGCCGCAAAGACAAAGCTAATTTCCATCAACAACTGCAAGAATCCTCTCCAACCACCGACTGCCATGGCAAATAACACCCTACCTGAGAGTTCATCATTCAAACTCCTCGGCCTAACCTTCACAGGTAAAATCAATTGGAACAAATACATTGAAGGTTGTGCCAAGGCTGCCGCAAAACAAGTCTGGCTCCCTCTACTGTGCTAGTAAGCTCCTCACATCGGACATTATCCTGTATCTATACAAAGCCACCATCAGCCCATGCATGGAGTATTGTTGCCACATCTGGGCTGGTGCATCATCTACTAGCCTCTCCCTCCTTGACAAGGTCCAAATAAGAGTCCCAAACCTAATAGGTCCCTCACTGTCAACCAAGCTCCAGACCCTGTCCCATCGCCGCAATGTAGAATCCTTATTTTTTTTTTTTACAAGTACTTCAATGGATTATGCTCTGATGAATTGGCTACTCTGGTGCTCTCTCGACGTAAATTCACTAGACTAACTCGACAATCAACTAAATCCCATTCATTCTCTGTGGAGGTCCCCAGATGCCGGAGAGCCTTCTACTCAAATAACTTATTTCCTCGTGCTGCTGGCCTCTGGAACTCTCGACCTGCCCCCTGTTACCCCGACAATACTGACATGCAGAAATTTAAAACTAATGTAAACATACATCTCGCTGCGCGGATCATGATTTAGGCTGACCCCCCCACACCTTCTCCCCTTTTCTTTTTTCTAAGTAGCCCCTTGCGTCTACAGTGGTGGTTTGCCTTGATTGGGGTGAACCATGTTAAAAAAAAACGTAGGTAGGCATTTGGTTTTTATTTGAAGTCATATGGCGAACCGCGAACCAGGAAGAGATGAATTGCCAACCACCTTAGCAACATCAATTAAACATGAAAAATAAACCAACATCAAAGGGAAAAGACAGATTCAATAGATTCTAATAGTAGATTATTAAGTTAAATTACTGGTATATATATATATATATATATATATATATATATATATTACATTTTAAATTTACAGTTAATTAAACGATATACCCTTTTACTAGTTCTGTTCCATTGAAGATGATACCACATATAAACACGTTAAGTGTTGACGTTTTTTAGCTCTTGAGTCTCTATAATATATTTGATCATATTAAATTGTATGAAAAATTGTATGAAATTTTGAAGCACTATACTTGTTGATAGTTATTTCAATTGAGTTTTCTTGTGATTGTGTTAATTATTGGTTAAATCTTAACATATCTTGGATATTAGTATAGATCAGCTTAACTTTTGATGAACTCCGCTGGGATATCATAAGATAAAATACGGTTTTGTTTTTTTAAATTCCCGAAACTTAATTAGTGACTGTAAAAAGTAAATTGGCTTACGAAAAAGTGATTTTCCACCTAACGATTTGGGACTATTTTTTCATATGCTTTTAATGGTTGCAAAATTCCGAAACTATATATATATATATATATATATATATATGCACTTCGTCGGGAATTATCATAGAAAACATTGTCTATGGGAAAAAAGACATACCGACATACTAATAGAGAGTGATGGAAATGTATTACATTTTTAGTTTAGAATAAATGGGATAGCGTTTAGTATACTGACTAATGAATGCCTAGTAATATTATTAGATTATTGAAATACACGGTTAATTAGGCATACGTTTCAATATTTTTACCGAGTTAATTTCTTAAATCTATTTCTTTAACAAAGACAGGATATGAATACATACCATCAAACTTTAAATACATGCAAATAGAAAATTACAATTCATATGATTGTTTAATGACACTATGTAATTCTCGTGGGCAATTAATAGATTTATCTATCCAGCTATCAGAAGTGAAACGAAAACAAAAAGCAACTAACAGTCGTGAACACCAGAGTAATACTATAAAAAAAGTCAAAATGATTTAGGTTTTTAATTTTATTTTACTGATATACTTACATTTAATCAGTATATATATATATATATATATATATATATATATATATGCATATATATATATATATACATAGTGAATGCTTTTATTCAAACATGTACAAGGTCTGCTACACTGGCATGTCGATGCTATCGATCTACAGCTATCAGGATCTGAGGTCTCATCAGGTAGAAAGTTTTTTTTATGATCCTAACCGGTCGCTGAATTCCAGGAAGAATGGAGTCAAGCAAAGAAGAAGAGGAAAAAGAAATGAAAGTCATGTGACCGATTTTTTTAATATATGTGCCGTTAGAAATTCATATTTTCATTTTTTATCCAACGCTTAGCTGGGGTAGATAAATAACCTTAACCCTCAACTACAAATATAATACAATTACCCCACTTTTAGATATATATGTATAGGTTAATTTGGTGGATATATGTATATGCATATGTATGAAAATATAAAATGTGTAACTATTTATATGTGTATGTGTACGCTTGTGTGTGTGTATGTATACGTATGTATGTGTACATATATATGTGTATCTGTGTGTTCGTGTATATGTGTGTGAGTATAAGTGCATGTATAGATGTATGTGTATACATATACATATATGTATTTATATGTATGCACGAGTACGTGTATGCGTTTATATGTATTTAACATCCAACTCACAAAATCCCACAAAAGTCAACCACATATTACCAGAATCACTTTTTGAAAATTATGTACTGCTCACTTTACTCAAAATTACTGGCCCCCACCATTTCTTTTATCCCCACTCATAGACCATAACTTGTGTTAACAACTTTTACTAGAACACCTTACCGCCAATATTATATTTAATCTTATAACAGGTGTTAACCCAACTATTAGTAATACAATTACAACGAATAATAACATTTATTAATACCACTGCCATTAATCCATATATGACTTCCACTAAAAATAAAAGCAATTACCAATATGTTTTATTAATTCATCACTAACTTTTATTTATAATCGAAATACATTTATTTATACTCCAAAATAATTAAAACTAAATATAATAGTATAATCCATCAATATCAATGTCATAAATTTATATACGATTCTTACTAAGAATAACTCCCACTATATTTTAACTCATAATTATCTAGAATTAAATATATTAATACTACTGCCACTAATCCGTATATGACTCTTACTAAAAATAAAAGTAAATACCACTATGTTTTATAAATTAACTGCTAAATATTATTTAGAATTAAAATACGGTGCACACTTTTCCATTCCAAATTTAATTTGAATGTGCTGACTGAAGATTCTAATCGTACTTATCAGTGTACCCAGTTCCATTTTAGCTTTTTGCAAATAGTGTATGACAATCCATGTACATACGGTGGTGTATTCTTTGTTCTGCTCACGGAGAGACTAATCACCGTCACAAGAGACACCGTCCAAACGAACAACTCGGGCAGAAACGAAACCAGAAAAAAAGTAGACAATAATTAAAAAGTGGAAAGAAAGACAACAACATGGACGCTTCATACGACTGATAAGAGAAGAAGCCAACGAAAATACCTGGGCATGGCTAAAAATAGAAATTGAACTGAGTAACTCAATATTTTATGGCGGCTGCGCAAAACAATGATATTATGGTAAATTACATTAAAGCTAAAATGGATAAAAGACAGGAAAACAGTAAACGTAGACTGTGTGGACATAGAGACGAATTAGTAAATACCACAATGAGTGAATGCATTAGACTAGCCCAAAAAGAATACAATAACAAGCATGACTGTGGTGGGAAAAATACACTGACAACACTGTTCCAACGATTGTATTTCGAATACACAGACAGTTGGTAAGAACATAAACCCGAAACAGTACTGCAAAACGAAAAGAAAACACAAATTCTCTGAGATATAGCTGTACACACGGATAAACTCACACAAGCCAAGAGACCGGATGTTATAATAATCGTCAACGATAGAAAAATCGGGGCAATTCGGAGATGTTGCCGTCACACTAGACCACATAGTAAAGTACAAGGAGGCAGAAAAACGAAGCAGATATATGGAACTTCCTAGAGAGTTGAAAGAGGTATAGAGCTTGAAGCAAGTCAATATAATTTTAAAATTGTAGGAACACTAGAAAACGTCCCGAAAAAAATGGAGAAAAAACTGTGAGAAAATGAAGTCAAAAGAATCACCGAAGCCACACAAAAATAATAGCACATATCAACACACCGTTTGTCTTAAGGACTATCCTCGAATGTGGAAACCGACCCGCATGAACTACGAATTGTAACCTGTCGATATGAAATTTATAACAGGGGAAAAAGCCCCAGAGAGAACGCTAGAGCACTAACACAGGAACATTGACTGAATGAAATGTTATATGAGCTACCTCCCTCCCTCGCCGAAAAAAATAATGGGACTGACCTCGGGTGACACCACAGAAAATAATCGTAAAGGGTCAATAAAGATAGGAATACCGAGGAGGGATTGCAATAACTAACATCAGAGTACGGAAATTACTGTGACTGTAGAGACTTATTGCAACCAAAATCGCAGCGGATACAAATGGTCGTTGCCAGCGAGAAATCAATGGTAGGCCACTGTTCCGATACCTTGCGGTGGGCATTGAAAAGAGCTGGTAAGTGCTAGAAAGTATGGACAGGCTTGTTGTCCGTCAGACTCCAGGGAACATTACTGTTTGTTGTCAGTGAACTATCACTGACTATGACGTGTGTGATAACTTGTTGTTAGGTTTATAATAATACCATTTATCATATTATTATTATTATTATTATAATTATTATTATTATTATTATTATTATTATTATTATTATTATTATTATTATAAATAATAATAATGATGATAATAATAATGATAATAATGATAATAATAATAATAATAATAATAATCCCACTTACATATCAATTAAGACGACACTAGACAGATAAACTATTATAGTTTTTCGCTATGGCAATAATTAAAGATACCACAATTGATAATCTAAGTATTTTTATAATAATGTATGATATAGTATGCATATGCACACCCAGTATACATTATATATATATATATATATATATATATATATATATATATATATATATATATATATATATATATATATATATTTGACGAATCTTATAAATGTGTACACTGTTTAGCGATTACTAAGTTTCACTATCCGATCAAAACGCATAGGATTTATAAATACCGGAACTCAGTTGTTGTTTATAAAAAATATGAATTAATGATGGGACAAGTTTTTCCGATTTAACATTACTCATTACTCAACTCAAACGCTTGAGCTTGTCTGTACAAGTAGACACATGTCAGGAAGGTCAATATCGCGTTTAAAATACACTAACTGGCAAATTATACACATGTATTTTTTACAAATTATTTGATTTAATATTAAATACTAGTAAATCTATATAAGAAAATATGGCTTTTACACAACGTCCACCTGCATTAATGTTCTTTAATATTTCTCATGTAGGTTGAAGGTCATTGTCTGGGCAAATTCTAAAATGTTAATCTGGTGCAGAAATATGTTTTGTATAAATAGAGTAATATATGTTGCTGACAATTATAACATCATATAAAAAATTAAATTTAAAATGCTGGGCTTTATAAATGGGAACTGTTACACAATGTATTCCAGAATGTTATTTTACTGTTTACACTCTTTATGACATTTAGCGTTTTGGTAAGTTAAAAATTAAGAAAATAGTTAAAAACAGCACAACTAACCAAAACATAATGACTTCCATGAAACGGTCTATAAACTTTACCAACATTTGAACATCGTAGCTTCGACGTTTACTCCCGTCAGTTTTAAATAAACGATTTATATGTTTCTGTATTTGAGAATAACAAATCCGATTTAATGTCAGAAAAATGAAAATATATTTTTACAGCGGTAAAAATGATTAGGAAATATGTTCTACAGATTGAAGGAAAAAAAGTTTCAAATAAACTAAGCTGCTGTTATTTCTCCGACATATGCAATTCCCCGCTTGTTAAATCTCGTCGACTTAACGAGAACCTGTCAAAACAAATAAAAATATGCGTATGTGCAACATTATTGTTGCATAGCAATCAATAAAACACATTTTAGTTTTTTAGCAATGTTTACTTAGGCTTTGTATTCACGGTGAAATAGTGGTCGAAATCATTTCTCGTTTACACACACACACACCCACACACACACACAGACACACATACATACTTAGGCAAACATTAAATAACACGGAGTGTTTTTGCTCGATGAGATTTTTTGATTTTTTTAATTTTCCGAATGGTCTATTCAGTGTTTCGCTTAAATTGTTGTATGTAAGTTCCATGTGTTTCTTGTTCCATTTTCTCTCTCTTTTTTGCGAGTACTTTCGATTTGATTTGTCAAATTATATTCAGGTGGTGTAAATTTTGGTTTCTTAAAATATATGCCTATACTGTTGAGTTTTATTTTCATTATTATAACGGCTAGTGATTTACAACTTTAAATGAGTGTCTATAATACTTAGATGTTACATAAGAGCGTGATTACGTTCTCAGTGCGTGCAAGATTCAAGAGGTTAGTTGCTTCACCGTAAATAATTAGATTACGTTCTAAGCACGTGCAAGATTGACTAAGCATTTGGTAACGTTAATTACTATGCAAGAAACTTTAGAATATTATGACTAGTTTCGTAATTCACATTATTGATAGTGGGATGTTTAGTTTTTATGTACATTGCTACTAGAATGGTTAACCTTTTGGTGTTAGTATCGTGGTGTATTATTTTAGTATTGTTAACTAGTATATGTCTATATGGTAAAGGGGGCAGCCATGCTTTTCAGGTGTTGGTAAATGGAGCTGGTATCAGATTCAATGCCCTATGGAAGAATGTATCTCCGACAATAACAATCACACTAATTCACACATCGGTTTCACAACCACAACACTTTCCCGGGAATTAACCTTACATCACTCTGATACTAACTCTATTTTCCAACACATAAAGAACATGACTGTCCCCATTCACAATATAGCCCCATACTGACATTGAAAGCCGCCATATTTTAATGTATATAAAAACATTGAAAGTATATAAAATGCATGATTATTTTTTTAATTGAAAAAAAAAACATAATCGGAGTTAGCCATTGTTCTAGTGAATTAATATTTAAAATATGAGTTGCGTATCTTATTCGTTAAGAAACATATGCGCATACTTTTTATTTAAATGGGGGAGTATGTAATCTAATGCTTAATTTATTAATCTGATGTATATTTATTATACATACACCTACTACATTTCGGTTTTACTATATTGATATAAAAACCGACTTTTCAATATAGACATAAACAAAAATGCGCACAACAATTTCCGTTATTCTAAGTACATTTCAAATTATTTCTAGCTCTGCATCAGTATATATATATATATATATATATATATATATATATATATATATATATATATATATATATATGGAGGTGTATATCTGCGTTGGTTGGTGTGGGTGGTGTTGTATATAATCTATTTCTTTTATCTAAGTTTTAGCTAGCATTTACGATAAAGATATCAAAATCTGCCTATTATCACAAACCGGAACAAGCCTTTTTTAATAAATATTTGTTAAATGACTGTTGGGTTCCAGCTCTTTTTATTGGCTGCTCAGTGAAATCTCTATCCATCTCTGAAAACAATCAGCGATAATGGCTGTAAAGAAGGAGTATAACCACGTGAGACTAACATATTTTCCGTCATGTTTTTCAATAAACTGAACGGAAATAATTTAACATTTTAGCATTAACAATTAGCCTAATGACATTCTATTCACGATTTGCTTTCGTAAAATTCTAGATCAAAATCCGACAATCACGTGGATTTTCTTTTAAAATGATACATTAATGTAATTATACGAATGAAATTAAAAAAAGAGAAAAAAACGCATATGCTAATTCAGTTTGAAAATGTATTTTAATTGCCTCTAGTTGTAGATTTTAATTTCAAGTCAGAACCTTTATTAATTAATTCGTATTTTTTTTCATCATTATATATGATTGTTACTAATCTGACGTTCATTCGCTTAGAATGTTAAAGCAGGAATATGTAGACTACCTTCTATGAACTTTTGCATTAGCACATGCACATTAATTCAAAATATTAATTATGCATGTATATATTCATGCAAATCACACATGTCATGTTGGGTGCAATAGTTGTAGAAGCTAGTCACGCATACCTTGTTTAATGTGCACAAGTTAATGAGGATGGTCAATTGGTTATGTAACTTTTCACAGAGCATCACTCAACAATCTCTTCACAGCCGATTAAATATATGTTTTGCTACGAAACTAACTTTACACGTATTACTATTACAGTTTTAATTTCTCATATATTTTTTAAATGAATGGAAATGTAATACAATCATCTAACCGTTAAAAGTTTTTAACGAAAATTCGGCTTCATTTTTTTTAGAAAATGCCGTGATAACTTGTAATTTAATTCGTTTTCCCAGTCTTTTAAACGCTAAATTATTCTAATCATGCAAAATGATCAATCACAAGTACATTTATATATTCTATATGTAATATTTTATTTCACAGAAACATTATACGAATGTAATATACATTTCTCATGTGTGCTATATTGTTCGTAGAGCTGTTTGATATATTACATATCTGATTGGCGTAATAATGGGTGACGTAGTAAGTTGTAACTCTCTTGTGATCTTCATACCGCCTATATAAGATACTTTTAATGTTGACTGTATGATAAAAACGCACAATAATATCAAATAAGTAGCAATTACAAACCACAATTAAATACAAAGGGCACCCATTGTGTGACATACATTCTGAAATAGAACACCACAAATTTCCACTGGGAAAAAACTGTTTGCCTTAATTGTATTTTTTAACTAAACATAGTTTACAATCGATTAAAATCTTAGGCCTATAAATAATTAGTGGGATTGTTCATCAATATATGTACGAGTATCTTAACTTTAGTATTTCTTAAGAACTTTGAACAACACAATTTATTCTGGAGGCGTGGCAACTGACTTAAAATCACAGCGGTGTATGATTGTAGACTTTACGAAAAATATGGCAGCTATACCCAACTTAACATACTGCTGTTTCCACTCTTTCTAGTGAGCAGGATACACTTTTAGATCTGATGATATGAATACTGCTTTCAGTAGTCGCATATTTTATGGGGATTAAATACTTATTTATCAATTCATGACACGGAAGATTCTTGTTATGGTTTATTAAGAAATTACTATTCCTTGAATAACGCATCATTAGTAAATAAACACTTCTCATTTCCGTCAATATCGCATAATCTTCTTCATAGTTTATGATGAAGGTTTAAATATATTTATGCGAGAAAAGAGTACTGTTTTTTTAAATCATTTACAAACAAAGCAATTGTAATGCATAGATAATAATACTTAAATAAATATGATATTATATTAAGAATGTTTACATGTTTTACATTAAATCAACATTTAAAACCCCTACAAGTACCTGCTGAATGCAAGGTTTGGAGTGGCGTTATAAAAACATCGCTGATTAACCCAATGATACAAAGGCTATTCTGAGAACTAAACACCTAGTACATTATACTCCGTAAGTTTTGAAAA
This sequence comes from Sepiola atlantica, assembly GCA_963556195.1. NCBI lineage: Eukaryota > Metazoa > Mollusca > Cephalopoda > Sepiida > Sepiolidae > Sepiola > Sepiola atlantica. Next base: position 119,285,275 of record OY744527.1, read on the forward strand.
TACTTTACTATTATATTCGGCTACGTTATTCTAAAAGTAAGATAACTAAAGCTATCTTAATTTAAAACAATACAACGTAATATTGCATCTATCAATATAGTATGAGTTTGTTAACTACATAACTGATATAATCAATGCACTAACATTGACGACACCCAAACCTTAGGAATTTCATATAAAATAAGTATTTTTGTATGTGGAGTTTGGGAGGTGCCATCTGAACTGATGGACGTATATTGCTAACCTTGACTAATATGCAGTTTTTGTTAGAAAAACAACGTGAGTCCACTAAAAGTCAATCCCACTAAAGTGAAAACAACATTCACAAAAATCGAAAGTGAATTAAATGTATTTGTTTGTTTTTGTTTTCTTATTACACGTAGACACCAGGATTTTTATATAAGGACATCGTGAAGGCATCTGGACTTGATGTGGAAGTTTAATTTGAAACCTGTTTGTGTTTAAGAAATAACGGTGTCTGTCAGAAGGCAATACAATAAAAAGTTAAGAAAAACGAAAATAAGAAAGCCAAAATAAAAAGCTAACCTGAGTGAAAAAAAATGATTTTGAGACGAAAGTGTTTCTATGAACGACCGTTACGATTAATTATAGAACATATTGTGATAGTTATTCTTAGATATAGGAGTGATTGTATAAACAGTCCCCTTATGTTAAATAAAATAAAATGGCTCATAAATAGCAATAGGCATCCATACGATTGGTAAGCGTAATCTTATTTGTTTGTAATGTTTTAGTAAAAGGCACATCTCGAATTTCAAAATAAACGCAGGAGTTTAACAGGAAGAATAAACTGTGTACATGTGAACGGACTCTACACAGCGAGTGTGTAAACTGGGCATTTGTTCTTTGTTATTTGCTGGCGAAATAGTGATCATCTAATTAATCCGCTATTTAATTTTTTGTAGGTAAAATAGATGTCCAAAGGAAGCTATTAAATTGATTTTTTAAAGAATGCAAAGACACGTGCAAAAATAGGTAATAGTAAGCGATTAAAAACAAAGTTAACTTCTATCTTTCATAGAGCGTTTTATTTCTGTATTTTCCGATGATACTTTATTATTGACTGTCCTTAAATAACCAAACATCGCGAAATACAGGTGATAAAATTTAAATAAATATTTATTGTTACGTAGGGATTTAATTGTCTTTCTGATATCAAAAAAATATTATCCTAGTAATTTGAATTAAAATTCATTAACTACGTGTACTTTTAAAATGTATGTATTTCACTGCTTTCTGTAATGATACACCGTTATTCATCTTTTACACCATTCTAATATACGCCCGGAACAGAAAAAAAGAACATTAAGATGGACTTTCCTGAATTTAGATTTTAGCTTTAGTGTAATATATAAATTATAAAAAGAAACAATATGGAATAACAGTGGCGATTAAGCAAATATGTCACCCTATGAGACCAGTCATTGCTGCATTTTGCGACTAGGGATGTTAAAGTAAATATTAACGTCAATGTGTAATTATGCCCGACCGCATCTGCAAATGACTGTGTTCAGAAAAGCTGCTTCACCGGAGCTAATATAAAATAATTTTGAAAATAAGTAGACATATGGATATTTTTTTAAAAACGTGCATTGGTCTGTGTCAGTCAAAACGGATTAGCATATAAAGGTTTCCGTTTGAAATCCAAATCCTGAATCAAATAGGGAAAATATTAACTTCAATTTATTATAAAGAAAAACAACTTACTAGACAGCCTTATCCCTGCGTCATATTTCATTAGCATAACATAAGAGGATTAAAAGTAAACATAGGTGTGTTGATGACACTAAAATAATCAAATATACTCTGATTGGCACTTTCTAGAGTATTCTATATAAAACATGTGTACTAATAAACATATACACAATATATATATATATTAAAAAAAATAATCGGTGTACTATTGGGCGTTGCCTGCGATTTTCTTTTTCGTTGTTGGTACGTATTTAACATCGCATATATAAATAGGAGTGTGTTTGTTCTAACACGTAGATTTTTAAATAACTAATAGAATTCCCGTCAAGGGACGAATGAAGTCTAATACCATATACAATAATGTCTTACACATTGGATGTCGCGTTTAAAATTAAAATAAACATATAATGCTACTAAAACTTATGTCAAGTATCTGTATTTCATTTCTTTAATCCATCAAATGTTAGTGATTCTAGAAAATGTCTCAAAATGTTGGCTAAAGATTAAGAGTGTTTAAAAAGTTGAAGTTTTAAGAGATTTTAGTTTATTTGTGGCACATGACGATGGGTGCAAAGAAAATTAACCATAGTGTTGTTTCAAAGTGAAGGTTTGCCCATATTATTTCGGCGGAAATTACCTGTTGTAAGCTATTCAGAGAAAGTGAAATGTGTAGAATATTTCGTAATTAACGTCTAAAACCTATCGTTTAAATTTCACAAAAAAAGAATGATCTTAATTTTAACAAAGGGTTTCCACTCCCTTTTACTTTTTTTCATGAAACTAAATCAAGATAATATTATTCAGTTTGGGACGATTTATGCGTGATAGCTTTGTTAAAAATAAGATAAATATCGGCTGATAAGCTGAAGACTATCTCATGTACATACACACATATACATATATAACATCCATAATCTTATATACGTAAGGATTATAACTGTATTTCCAAGCCATTGGCTGCAACACATTTGACTTTTTTTTACGTATTTGATTCTTTTAAGTATTCCGTTTTCGTTTACCGAATTATTTTTTAAATACGATTTAGAAATTAAAACTTTATCATTTATGTATCGTTTGGTCAGTAAATAATTAAACTATAGCTAGTGTTGTCGAAATGATACTGTGGTATTCCTTATCATTTAATTCGTTAGATGCAAATATCTTCCATAATTTAGATATGTTGATGCATGCGGATTTTCTAAGAGTGTCATTGCCAGAAATAACTGGCTATTTGACAATTATAATGGTTTACAATTTATTTGGAAATTTCAAAGATTTCTAACATAATTATTTGCTTAACTATTAAGACGAGATTACATTTTCTAAAAACTAAGTACATTCTAATAGATCTCATTGTATGAGTACACATTTGTAAAAAAATGATATTTATAATATTTATTTATTAAAAGATGGGCATTTTAATAAGATAATGAGATGTAGTATTTACAAGAAATACATTTAATAACAGCATTAATTAAATAAACAATTGTAATATACCTCTTACAATTTGGTTCAGCTAATAATTTACTGAACAACTACTTCCATTATACATGGATATAAAATAAACGGCCTTGATAAAACGAGGAAAAGATCGAAAAGAAAAATCAAAATAAAATTATTTTCAGACAACGCCTGTTAAGCGTAGCTTATAGAACATTCAAGGTTAGTGTAAGTTAACACGAGGAATGCACACGTATATACGGTAAGGCATTGACAGGAAAAACCAACACCCCTATGAAATGCAGTTATGTATTCGATTCAACTTCGACGTTATAAGCAACGTTTTCAATATTCTCGTCCTGATCATACTTTTTATCTTTACCGACGCCCACTTTTTTGATACGGACAACGAAACATGTAATTATGAAACACAATGACTAACTACTTCTATTGATGTTTTGTAAATCTCGGCTTTCTCCGACCATACCGGGAAGTTATAGATATACATCATAAGTTGTAAAATCAAACAGATATAGGAAACGGATGCCATTGCAAAGCTGATAACATAAATCAGAACGTAAGCCTTTGCTTGTCAAGCTATGAAAAACAGAATTAAACTTATTTGACACGGACACAAAACATGCCTTAAGGTAAACTGGCAAATGTATTGCAGCAGGCAGCTCATCGGGTATTTATGGTGGTCTGAATATCAAACTCGTTCTTATATTAGACTAGACCACCCGTGACCCGTTGGGTCAGTTTGTTATATTAGCTATGGAATTCATGTATGTGCGTGACACTTGTGGAGAAAACAAAAAAACTATTTGATGAAATTAAATGTAATTGTTTAAAAAAGAATATAGATAGATTTCTATGCGTCGTTCTGTTTATTATAATTGTTTTTTTTTTTAATTATAGTTACTGAATTATAAGTGGTTGGCCATACTTATAGGTAAATATGCACTGAACAGGTGAGAAAGGAAGGGGGTACAACCGGCTGTCTCGCGTACGTAACGAAAACAGAGGGAGTAGGAGTGGTGAAATCTGTGAGAGGAAAAGTGGGAGGTGGTTTCGTCACCGCCGCTATTGATATTAATAATGATTGTTGTTGTTTTGTTTGTTTGTTTTTGTTTTTTAAAAGGGTGGAGCTTTTTTGAAACTGCGACAGACTTTACAAAGTCCTGCCGTTGAATGTTTTTAGCCGTGGAGAAAACAAAAAAACTATTTGATGAAATTAAATGTAATTGTTTTATATTTAAAGCGATATAAACATTTCCAGAATGAAAAATTTCATGCGTTCGTTAATAAAAGGAGTTCAACGGAATTGGAATAACAGATTGGAAGACGATGCTATTTACGCATGCGCAACCGGATGTTGAAAACCGGAAAGCTGAAAGCTGATTGCAAACATACAAGACCCATAGACTTTTAGTAGTATATAGATATTGAGACGTTTAAGGTATAACATACCGCTTAATAGGATTGTATTTATGATTTATATTTGCGTCTAGCAACAGTGCTAATACGTAGATGACAGAAAACACACAATAAATGACGTTAATTGCACCCTCATATATTTTAATGTTATCACATACTAACGTAGACGATAAAAAATTATTGGTATACATTTATCCATATATTTTGTATTGCCGTCATGAAATGTTGGAAATCGGTATTAGTAGCTAAAGTAGTTATGTTGTGATCAAAGAGTTCTGCGGATCTCTTGACATTTTTCGGTTTGTTTTGCTAATATTTAGATTAACTAAATTCATGGTTGTTCACAAGTTGTATGTCTGTTTGTTCTCTCAGATCACATATCATTTGTTTTATTAATTCCTGATCTGCGTTGGTGTCACCTTCATATCGGTTGAAACATTACATTTCCGTGATATATATATATATATATATATATATATATATATATACATATATATATATATATATATATATATATATATATATATATATATATATATATTTAAAGCTATTATGAAAATGTATACATAGGAACATATATGTCTTTGTATATACAGTTTTATTTTAGACTGTGCTTAATTTAATGCATATATATGTAGATGTATCACATCAAGCTACATAATAACAATATATAAAATATATAATCATATACAGCCACATATTCAATCGTGTTTACAACCCATTAGTTCATCAAGGCTTGGCGAAATTCGAAACTAGAATTGAAGTTGTTGGTATCCGGTACTCTACCATGTTAGTAAACATAACTGCCAGTATCAGAAAATAATATATATATATATATATATATATGTATATATATATATATATATATATATAGAGAGAGAGAGAGAGAGAGAGAGCGAAAGAGAGATAGAGAAAGAGAGAGAGAAAGATATAAATATATATATATATATATATAGATAGATATATTTATATATTTATTTGCTCATGCAAACATTTTTTTAAAATAACACAATTCGTCTGTTTAATTATAACGTTGTTCTATGTTTTCAATTGTTCTTATAATTTTTTTTTGTAGTAAGATCAAATAACGTAAAAATATTCTATACGTTTCACAAATATAACGAACGTTTTCGATTCTTCGTCGAATCATCTTCAGGTGTAAAACGCAAATGAACAAAAAGGCTGGAGAAACGCGCAGATCACTTTTTTCGCAATTCAGCAACGCTGGATTTCATCAGGGTACATAATCGCATTACGTTAAGCATTTTAAAGTCTATCCAATGGTGTCATATGTGACGTTGTTAATTTTAGGTCGCTGTGGTTTTCTCTAGATAGCTACGAGTATTTTTATGTTTTAAATTTGTTTTGGAATGTGTAATGTAAGTGTTATAAACTAGAATTCGGCTTACATCAGAAAGATACCAATGATGTGTTTGTAGATGTAAGTAAATTAAGCTTGATTTTAGCAGATGCATGCTGACGCGGCGCCATATTGTAGTGCTTGTATAGCGTTCTCTGTGCGTTAATTTGTAAAATGAACATAAATTACAATATTTAAAACTATTTCGTGCATTTGTAACACTAAATATTTATTTTCAAACGAAAAATGGTAGTAAGATAAAAAAAAATAACTGTGCTGCGATTACGACGGAAACATGATGTTTTTTTGGAACGAACCATATCCGTTAGAATTCAAAATATGAGATGATTCAGTATGCACATTGAGAGATGTGGATACCTTAAGAAACCTAGCAAATAACAAAAACATCATCATATTACCAACAGAAAAAAGTAGATGGTAAAAGCACATATCTAAAAATAACACATCTACACTAGCAAAACAAAATGCATACACACATAGAATTAAACACTATAACCAAATGCATTGACACTTTTAGCAGATCTTTCCAAAAAATAATTAAAGATGGGCATCATAAGTTGAATAACACTCTAATTTTTACACATTATATATGCTGAGCAAAACTCACAAACCGGACATCAT
>OY744527.1:119294369-119306869 GCA_963556195.1 Sepiola atlantica
AATAATAATAATAATAATAATAATAATAATAAAGGCCTTCATACTTGTACTAATTCGTTAAAACTAAATAAGATGAGTGTGCTTCTAAGTAATTACCTTTGTGTATAATGATAGTGATACATATCTTATAAGACGTGACCTATACAGAATCTAAAATATCTTAGCTCGAAGGTATTCACATCTTCAAACTAAATGTTCTTCCACGAAGAGAAGATCATAATCAAGATGTAATGTTACAAAACCTTAAGTATGTAATGTACATTCTAATATTTATCAAAAAAAAAACTTTATGATTTTATATCCTAAAAATGTCTTACATTTACACTAAAGTATGAAATATATTATTTTGAAATGGATATGTCGTAGTATACGTTTTAAATTCATTCAAGGAAACTTAAATTTCAAGAATATTTATACACGTTGATACTATTTCGCAAATGTCGAAGTTATCTGAAGTTTAAGGAACCATTTTGCTTATTTTGCATTCCACTTAATAATAACTAAAATAAGTGTCATCATTTTTTGATTACGTATTATTCGATTAGTTGACAGAATAACATGGGTTGATTCTATTGTTTACATTCAAAAACACTGGAATATCCGCAATTTATTTGTTTTCATTTAAATTTATTATTTTGTGGTCGAATTATATCATTTTTAGTGGCTACGATGCGATAAATTGCGTACAAAACAAGCTAGATGAACTATCATTGATATCTTGGAAAACAGATGTAGAAGACAGAAACCACAACATTTAAAAGAATATACCACACAGAAGGAGAAATGACTACGAAGATCAAAACTACCCTATATTTCAATTGTTTATCTTCATTGTTATTTTTAAATGACCGCTTCAAGCCGAATTCTCACGAAGGCCAACTGATTTAGCCAGATGAATAAACATGTGTCGCCTGTCCCTCGTCATCCGCACAAAATACTATTTTCAATGAAATTAAACGTGCTTCTTGTACGAGAAACTTGCGCACACGATATATAATTTCCGTTGTGTACGGACACACTACTGTAATAATAGCTCTTCAGTTACTTTGCGAGCGATGCTTCGTTTACAACAAACGTGACTGAAGCGTATTGTCGAGATTAAAGATTATAATGGCGGTCAATGGTAAAATATGCAAGGCAGAGTTTCTTCGGGACTTATTGTACAATATCTAGTAACTCTTTTGTATTTGGTATTCTAATATGGCCGATTAACCATTTTCTTGCATCTGTACTTTTCTTACGAGTATTGTATACAATTAGATATAATACTGTTTAAAATAATAAACGCATTACCCATTTTCTTATATTTGATCAGTTTAGCTAATTCAAGATTACATTCTCTACATATATGCCAGTAGGCCTAAGTATTATAATTGAGTGCACTGTATTTCCCATTGCCCACTCTCACAAACACTATATAGATAATACATTTATGCTGACAGGCACATCAATATATAAAGCAATGAGTATTTTATTACTTAGCAGGGCGACTTGTGTACGAGCTGGGGTAATTAGAGAATGCAACATCTCACGCTCTAACGTCTGAACGCCATAAAAGTAATTTACGCATAAATAAAAAAAATATTTAATATATTCATTTTACTGTCTTTGTTTATCAATTACTATATCATAAGGCACATTTACATGTTCTTATTATTTTATAACTAAGAACGTTATCACAGCAACGGATGTAAGTATATAAGTGTATATTATTTTAATAGTTCTAAATTTAGGTTAATGCTCTACTATTTCTTTATTAATCATGTGATTATTATAACTATGAATATATACGCACCTTCACACATACATACACACACATATATAATATACATATGTATATATATATATATATATATATATATATATATATATACATATGTGTATATAGATATGAATGTATATATACACACATATATATATAAATGTATATATAAATTAAACTACAAAAGCATATATTATAGCTTGATCATAGATCATATCGTGATGAGCGAATGCTCGATATACTAGGTAGAACAATGACATGTGAAAATGAATGATGAAAATAAACATTAGATGAATTATAATATTTATTAATTCATCAAGTAATCAAGTAAATAATATTAAAAAAATATATTTTCATCAATCCATGGATATTCAAATATAAGCTATTTTAACTAGAGGATAAAAATAAGTTAAAAATGTATACCTGGTACGCATGAATTTTAAAATATAAAAAAAGTTGTAAGCAAAAAACATACTCAATGATATTTGCGTAGAAAAAAGTTGGGTTTTACTTTATATATACAAACACACAGGAGAACGTATATGTCTGTCTATCTGTTTCTAGAAAGACAGACTTAATACTGTGCCGAAATATACAAGTTTTATCACACGAGGAATGTTTATGTGCACATGATTGGATTAGTCATTACTTTCCAGGTCTGTTTGAAGGTAGCTTCGACAACTTTTTTAGCATTTTCGAAAGATCAGCGTAAGAGACGAAACGCTAGTCCGTGGGTAATAACATTAATAAAAATAGATATGTCGCTATCCAGTTGAGGCCATCACACTGGTGAAGAGAAAATTAATCATAATTAGCTTTAAGGTAAAATGCTTTTTCGGATAAATAATTGAATTCGTCGATGATAGCGCTAAATAAATTAACAAATAAATGAGATCTATAAAAAGCAATATATTCCAGCATAAACGGGGATTAGATCAGTGACAGAGCTTCAAGCTTCATACTCTGGGGCCCTGCTTTCGAATATCATTAGAAAAGAAATATCATACATACGTAAATATGTTCATATACTGTAATCCATCATGTGGAACACTTGTTTAATAGATTCTACAATAGTAATTGTAAATCAACCTGTATATTTAAATTATCGAATTAATGCGATAGATTATTGAAAAGGATCCAAATATGGCCCATAAATGTAATGGTGAACCGATCGCGTGCAGTGCAGGAATCCTTCCTGACTGTGAACACCTTTTCTTTGGCTCGTGATTTCGTCTGTAGTGGCTGTAAAAAGAAAGATGGCTCGAATCTCCCTCGGGTCTGATGAATGACGACTTCGGGATTCTGTGAAGGCAAGATTACTTAGCAGCACAATTCACGATAGAATAACTCGACAAACGGCTAGGTCTTTTCACAACAATAATTATTTAATAAAAATGAACAAAGTCTATTCTTCGATAATGGCTTCCTTATTAGCTATTGTATCTCTCCGTGTGCGTGTATGAATCTCTATTTACGATTTCCCAGTTGTTAAATAAGTTGTAACTTAATCTATGTTTGGAGAACCGTGTGTGTGTGAAACTCCCTTTACGAGTGTTAATCCTTAATTAAGTTGTGACTTGTCTATTGAAAACGGTGGGGGGGGGGACACTATTGTTAACACCTCCCAGACAAGAAGCTGTTCGCGCAACATCTCGTCTGGTGATCCCCTAGCCCGACGGAGACGTCCGTTCTCGACCAATTCCTAGATCTGACTGTTTTTCGATCGCCTTCTCATCTCAAATAACAAAGACGAAAAACGTATAACTCATACTCTCTCTCTCTCTCTCTCTCTCTCTCTCTCTTCTCGTCGTGTGGTACGCGCGATGCTGACTTACCCTCTTTCTTTACCCATCCCTTCTTCGGTGTCCCCACCCCCTCTCCCGGAGTGGGGTGGTACGCTTCTCGACGGACAATTTGGAATTTATCTCTTAGTCTTTATCTCCCTAGGGACCAATTATTCCCTCTCCCTCTGTCCTGAAGTGTTGACACCTCTGATAAGATTTTGCCAAAACTTTTGGCAGCGTGTGCTCAATGTATCCCATTGTTGTACCCTAATTGCCAATGACACCCTACACGCTTTCTCCCGCCAGGCTGGCGCCGTCCCTCGGCCAAGGTTTGGACAGTCAAAAATATGTACTAGCTCCCAGACTTCCACTTGTCTCTACGTGGGGCCTGATCTCCCCGATGCATTCCAGTGCACCCCGGGGTGCAGACTCCGTCGCTGAAACCACTGTTTCACATCCGCCCAATCCTTATTTCGTGTCAATTGGTCGAAATTGACACCTCCTAGACCGTCACCTTTCTCTACGGGGGGGGGGGGGCTGATCTCTCCGATGCATATCGGTGCGCCATAAAGGGGGCAGATACGTCGGATGAAATCACTGTTTCACATCCGTCCACCCTTATTTCGTGTCACTTGGTTGCAATTGACATCTCCCAGACCGTTACCTTTCCCCACACACAGAGAGAACAACGGACAATACAATCAAAACAATAATAATCAAAAATTAAGAAAAAACTGTAGCTAAACAATGGAACAAAAAGTTTTCTTTTTCTGTTCTGTTTTCTTTTGGTCTGTCCTTCTTTTTCTCTTTCCAGTCTATTAAAACATCAGGACTACGTATGTATGTGTGTATGTGCGTATGCATTTTGTGGTTTCTGTGTTGGGAGGTGGGTAGGTGACAAAATGAATTATTATGCATGCAATTAAAAGTTTGTTAACACAGATTGGAGCTCGCAACGCCCCTTACAAATTACGTCACCATCACCCTCTCCTCGGAATCAATCTCTACTTCTTCACTGGTCATCCACCCGGATTTCCGACACGGGCAGCGATTCCTGCTCCCGCTCGCGATCTGGGTGAAGTGTACTCGAGGGTGACCCTCCCTCGCTCATGCGCTCGGCCGTCGGTGTGCTCGCGCCGTCCAATTTCTCCCTATGTCTTTCTCGCGCCCTTTGTTTTTTCTGCAAAAGCTAACCTTATTATTCATGTGCACAATTCTCACTAACATTGACCAAGCCCTATCGTGCCCGTGTCTAGTTCTACCTTTTAACGTGAATTTTCCCTTCCTGACGGGGTTAATCGAACCCTCAATCTCTCTAAAGCTAATAGCTTGTTACCTTCTGGTTATGCAACGCATTTTAACACATTATAATACTTTCATAGCTGTTCGATGGGGTCGACCGGTGATCGCAAACGATTTGGTAATTCGGCTTTAATCTGCCGAGATGATTATATTCGGCGACAAGTGTCTTAGCGATTGCATATCCAACTGTGCACCTGTGCACTCACTCGTCAGTATCAACAACTGAAATTCTCTTGGTGCGGACCTGTCTGGTTCGCATACCGTCACTATCATTGCGTCGGCCACCTCGGCCGGATTCTCTTCGTTCCCTTCTCTGGGAAAAACAATTCTCTCAGACTAACACCTTCTTGGCTCACTTCGGCCCGGTGACATTCGATATCGATGCGCCTTCTCTGGCTGCATGCGACAGTAACCCTTTTGGTTCTTCCCTATAACTTCCAATTTCTTCATAATCATTCTCTCATCGCTTCCCGACACTGTCCCTAATTGCTCATCGAGTGCCTCTCCCAGCAACGGGGGGCCACTGATTTCTTCTGCTTCATCTGTATCAACACTATCTATCTTAGATAGGATCTCATATCCTTCTCTTCGCTTATCATTACTTCTGTGCCCTTTCGTAAGGCGCACCACAATCTGTCATATTCACGGTGGTTCGAACATCTGTCGATTACTTCAACCTTCTTTTGCTTTTACAACTCACTATATATCTGCCTGGTCGTTCGGCAACAGCCCATCCAGCTGCAGGTATATTACTACTTGTGATCGATCATTTGGATCTAACCACGACGACCCTCCATCGGTCCCAGTTATGCATCTCTTTCTATCCTTATATGTCCGTTTTATCTCGGGGGGGAGGGCATCCAGGACAACTGTCCGCGCCACAACCACCAGCACCGCACACGCATGGGGGCCCTCCCTGCGCGCGGTGGGGCCAACGAATGCGACACAGCACAACCTCGGCCTCTCCCCCAGGTCCTTGACTATCTTTGGCTTGGCTTTCCTGCTATTCTGTGGTGGGGCGTTCTGCTCCCCTCTACCGTAACTTCATAGGTAATTCCTCTACCTTTTTGGCTAACCGATTTTCTCTCAGTCTCTTCTGGAGCTGGGCAGGGGGGTATTTTGCCGCTCTCCTCCCACTCGCTGGACTGGTCAACCGACCCAGCAGTCGCGTTTAATTCGATCTCTCTCTACGGGGGGGTTCATTGCTTCTTGCGGTTTCTCATAAACCGGCGAACAAAACCCAAGCCCGTCTTCTTCCCATTTACCGTAACTTCATAGGTAATTCCTCTACCTTTTTGGCTAACCGATTTTCTCTCAGTCTCTTCTGGAGCTGGGCAGGGGGGTATTTTGCCGCTCTCCTCCCACTCGCTGGACTCGTCAACCGACCTAGCAGTCGCGTTTAATTCGATCTCTCTCTACGGGGGGGGGTTCATTGCTTCTTGCGGTTTCTCATAAACCGGCGAACAAAACCCAAGCCCGTCTTCTTCCCATTTAAATTCGCTATCTTTCACTAAACTTATCATTCTGGTGGCCACCCTACTTTTTATACTCTGTGGGGTGGCCTCTGGGCGCTTCCCTGGTTCTTTACCCTAGCGTCAGGTGGCACACTAAGGTTCGGAATCCTAATTCCTCACCTCCGATCTATGCTGCTGTGCACCACCGACTCTCATGTCCGAACCGACCACACCTAGTGCAGTTCGGTCTAACCGAGCCGCGTGGGCGCCCATAATTTGTGGGACACTCTGCTGCTCTATGCCCCTCACCCCTGCAGGTCCAGCGGACTGATACCTGTCTGGCCGGTGCGGGCCTATCGTACTCATTTTGAAGGTCCCATGCCTTCCTTCTAGGATCGGAGTCTGCCTCCCAATCCTCTCCGCCCCCTCTCTCCATTCGGGGCCCCGGGCTCGCCCTGCCCCCACCGTTTTCCTTCTCCCAGGCCTTTCCTCGCCATTGCTTAACCTTAGCCGGGTCAACTCGCGTACGGCCTCAATCGCGGTTCGCTCGCTGGCGTATTGCCTCACTGGCTGCTCGCGGAGCTCCGTCCAAGTGATCCCCGGGTTCTCTACATACCTCCCCTCAATGAATCTCGACACTGGGCCCCTCGCTCCCTCTAGAGCGAGCAGCACCATCTCTAAATCTTCTAGTCCATAAATCACCCTCTTCTTCTGAATTACTGCTAACCACTCCATTGAACCGACGGGATCCCCTTTGTGGGGGGGTATTCGTATCCCTCCTATCGGCCCTTCTATCTTTCTAGTCTCTTCTCTCCCCATACCTGTTACACTATTTACTAGGTCCTCCTCCGAACCCATTCCCCTTGCGTTCTAGCTTACCACCCCTAACAACAGAACTACCCAAACTGTGTGCAAAGTTTGGACAACAATCGATACACCGACAAAACCGAGCAAGCGAACAAGAGAAATCAACGAGTCACTTACCCCTCTCCTCTGCTGCTCCTGTGGTCCCTCGTCTCTGGGTTGATTGCTTGTTATTTTTCGAGTCCGTCTGGGCCTTTCAATCAATTGACTAAAAGTTCGCGGCCCCAGACCGATCTCAAAGTCTAATAACGTTTTTTCTTTCAGTCTATCTCTTTTTCTATCTTTCTCTTTTTTTTTTTCAAACACGGGTGTACATGCCCGTTAAACTGTTTCTCTCTTTTCTTTTCCTATTCTCTTTTTCTATCTTTTTTTTTTTCAAACACGGGTGTCGATGTCCGTCAAACTCTTTCTCTCTTTTCTTTTCCTTCCTCCTTTTTTTTTATTCTCTTTTTCAACCACGGGTGTACATGCCCGTTAAACTGTTTCTCTCTTTTCTTTTTCCTTTTCTATCTTTCTTTTTTTTTTTCAAACACGGGTGTCGATGTCCGTCAAACTTTTCCCTCTGCCGGTAAAAAAAAATCGTCCGTTGTGCCCGTGGGTTTTTTAAAATTTGTCTGTCTATTTTTTCTTTTTCCAAGGTGTTTTGCCGGAAAAAAAAAATTGTTTTCTTTGTGGCCGTGGTTGGCTTTGTTCTTTTCTTCTCCCGAGGTTGCCAGGCACTCCTCACCGTACCATGATCCTAGGTCGCGGCACCATTTATAACCCATAGACCCCACACGATCCTTCGTCACGGGAATACCTGTAACACCGGTATTCCACTCGTGTCGTTAGCTCGGTACTCACACGTCTGTTCCTCGGCGCAGGAATCCTCCCAGACTGGGAACACTTTCCTTGGCGATGATCGTCTGTAGTGGCTGTAAAAAGAAAGATGGCTCGAATCTCCCTCGGGTCTGATGAATGACGACTTCGTGATTCTGTGAAGGCAAGATTACTTAGCAGCACAATTCACGATAGAATAACTCGACAAACGGCTAGGTCTTTTCACAACAATAATTATTTAATAAAAATGAACAAAGTCTATTCTTCGATAATGGCTTCCTTATTAGCTATTGTATCTCTCCGTGTGCGTGTATGAATCTCTATTTACGATTTCCCAGTTGTTAAATAAGTTGTAACTTAATCTATGTTTGGAGAACCGTGTGTGTGTGAAACTCCCTTTACGAGTGTTAATCCTTAATTAAGTTGTGACTTGTCTATTGAAAACGGTGGGGGGGGACACTATTGTTAACACCTCCCAGACAAGAAGCTGTTCGCGCAACATCTCGTCTGGTGATCCCCTAGCCCGACGGAGACGTCCGTTCTCGACCAATTCCTAGATCTGACTGTTTTTCGATCGCCTTCTCATCTCAAATAACAAAGACGAAAAACGTATAACTCATACTCTCTCTCTCTCTCTCTCTCTTCTCGTCGTGTGGTACGCGCGATGCTGACTTACCCTCTTTCTTTACCCATCCCTTCTTCGGTGTCCCCACCCCCTCTCCCGGAGTGGGGTGGTACGCTTCTCGACGGACAATTTGGAATTTATCTCTTAGTCTTTATCTCCCTAGGGACCAATTATTCCCTCTCCCTCTGTCCTGAAGTGTTGACACCTCTGATAAGATTTTGCCAAAACTTTTGGCAGCGTGTGCTCAATGTATCCCATTGTTGTACCCTAATTGCCAATGACACCCTACACGCTTTCTCCCGCCAGGCTGGCGCCGTCCCTCGGCCAAGGTTTGGACAGTCAAAAATATGTACTAGCTCCCAGACTTCCACTTGTCTCTACGTGGGGCCTGATCTCCCCGATGCATTCCAGTGCACCCCGGGGTGCAGACTCCGTCGCTGAAACCACTGTTTCACACAAATGATTTAATAAAAAATACACAAAATAATGTGATTCATGTCCTACTGTTAAGCTGCTGTCATCGCTCGAAAATACACATTTTTTGAAGAGTCACGGAACAAAGATTATCAACGATTTTGAATATTAGTTACTTGCAAAATAAAACCTTTTTTTTAATAATCTCGCTCGGCATGGAAGTCGGTCATCGATCTAGTGCCGCAAGCGTGTAGGAAGACGAATGTCGATTAGAAGAGAATCGTGATGAAGGGCAGATTTTTTCTCGGGATGCAAAAAAGTGGTCGCTGAGGATGAGATAATAAATGTTTGAAAGGCGGGCAGGAAAGACGGGATGAATAGGGAATGCTGTGACGGGCAAACAAACAACTTTAAAACATGCAGAAATGTTAGATCTGAGAGTCACATTGACGGGAGAGCAAATACATGAAGAGAGCGATATAGAACGCTAGAGATAGAGAGAAAGGGACGGATACAGCGTAAAAGAGAGAATGACTAAACGTCAACAGAGAGCATTTTAAGTACTTAAACGTAAGGGCATATCATTTCAGCCGCGTGCGCAAACACACACATACAGCGCAAAAAGCGAACATCGATATTGCTTGATGATATGCATCCACTCTTCTCAACCTGGTAACATATACTACTATAAATGACCGTATCTCGTATGCACACTACTTAAGATGTGCATACCCACACACAGAGTTTCTGTGCAGAGAAAGTCCAGCGAGGAAGAGGGGGAAATAGAAGGTGACAGAGTTCAACAGTGTATTCCAATATATGAATGAATAGATGAATACATTACGTAGCAAGAAATACATATAATCAGACATATATGAGTATACACATAGTAACATACTTGATGTTTGTTTTGTTTATTAAGTGCAAACCATTATACAGCGTGTTTCAAAAGTCTTGGGAACATAACGATTTTTAATAACTCAAAAACTATTAGGAGTTAAAAAATGAAATTGGTACCGTTGGAAAGGTTAAAGTTTCAAGTTTTGTGGGGAATCTTCAAAGTTGCTCAATATGAGCACTATTCGTCACACGGCAGACATCTAGTCGATAGTCCATTTCCTGCCAAACGCGTTCCAGCATCTTGACGTCAATGGTTCCCACAACTGCCGTTACTTGAGCCTTTAGTTCGTCAATATCTCTTGGAAGGGGCGGCACATAGACTTGTTGCTTGACAAAGCCCCAAAGGAAAAAGTCACACGGGGTAAGATCTGGAGACCTAGGAGGCCAGGGCATGAGAACGTCATCACCTCGCCCAGATCTCCAATCCATCTACCAGGCAGCCTTGTGTTAAGAAACTGCCTTACTCTAAGACTCCAGTGTGGTGGTGCACCATCTTGTTGAAAAATGAAGTCATCAGATTCTGCTTGTTCCAACTGAGCCATTAACCAGTCTTCCAGCATGTTGAGATAGGATTCACCAGTGATAGTTGCCTCTTCAAAGAAGAACGGTCCATAGACACCTTTCTTGGAAATTGCACAAAACACGTTCACTTTTGGTGAATCTCGCTCGTGCTCAAGAAGTTCATGAGGATTCTCAGTACCCCATATGCGAGTGTTATGCTTGTTAACTTTGCCATTCAGATGGAAGGTCGCCTCATCGCTAAAAACAAGCCGGTCATCAAAGCCGTTATCTTCCAACTTCTCTTGCATTGCAATGCAAAAGTCACGGCGAAGTGGCTTATCAGTGTCCTTCAACTTTTGGACCAACTTGAGCTTGTAAGGTACCATTTGTAGTCGTTTCCTTAAGACACGCCAGACAGTTGCTGGAGCAAGCTGAAGTTCCCTGCTGGCTCTTCTCACTGATTTACGGGGGTTCCGCTGAAAGGCTGTCCGAACTTGCTCAACTGCATCTTCTGAAGTTGAAGGGCGACCTGTTCGCTTACTTGGGCACAAACACCCATCTTTCACAAATTTAGCATGCCATCTGACAATGGATTTCCTTTCAGGGGCTTCTTTTTTAAATTTCCTGCGAAATGCACGCTGAACACATGTCCACGATTCAGTCTTTGCAAATTGGAGGACGCAACATGCCTTGTCTTGTTTAGAGAACGCCATTACTGCACCTGGAAAGATAACACGAAAATCATTAGTATGACCAAAAACTTGATTAAGCAAGCTTTAAAATGGCACCAGTTTCATTTTTCTACCTGGAATAGTTCATGAGATATACGCATTTGTAATGTTCCCAAGACTTTTGAAACACCCTGTATAGTAGTATTCTCATATTTTCTTAAAGGAGGTCTTCCTTTTTGGTATTAAAAATATTAATATCTGGTTGAAATTTAATTTGAAAACTAAATATATTTATTAGAGTATCGTATAGTTAATAAAGTATACATCGTACTTAATTAAGAAGCTGCACTGATCTGTTGCGATGTTTAATTACAAATTGTGGCATTAACGCCCAATTATCGAAAAGGGAGCCGTCAGACATGCAGTCTGTAAATGTATCAAAATCAATTTCGCGTTGACATATTTATAGTTAAATTCTAAACATGTATAATTTTTATTGGCAGACATGCTATTAGCGTACCTATCTCCCACTCTCTTGTTCTATTGGTCCTTCTCTCTATGTTTCTTACTCTCTCTAGATTTCCCGCTATGCGGCCCTCTATTTTTCTATGAAACAACTTGGAAAAAGACCTTCGCATTAAGAATCGAAGAAAAATGAAACTGGAAATAAAACTGTTGAATTGTTTTGGCGGAGTCTATTTGAATGCAAGTTAAATATAAACAGACGCGGTAGTTAAGAATACACGTATGGTGATCGAAATAACCAAATATTCAGAAAAATAACATCAAGATTAGACGCTTTAATTATAAGGAATACATAGAAATATATGTATTTACATCATTCCTCCCGCTATCATCTTATGTAATTGTACTACCTTAATAGGCATTGGTTTTAAGTCTCACTTCTGTTTCTTAGTATCATTGTATATATATATATATATATATATATATATATATATATATATATATATAAAGGTGGCCATGTGTATGTATGTATGTATATATATATATATATATATATCATACATATTCGTTTTTTTGTTTATTATCTATGTACGTATACGTTTCACATTATTTAGAGATACAACTATTTCGTAATTCGACACCCCGGTCTACAGGTATTCTTTTACAACTCAATCCTCGACACATAGAACCATTCGCCCACCCCTGGATAGCTAAATTAACAGAAATTTTGTAAACATTTATTTCGGCAGCTTGACGTCATTAGAGTGTTCAACTTGATGACAGGAACGATGCATGTATAACTAGCTACGTCATGCCGTGTAAATACTGCACTTACAGTGCCCATCTAGAAAGTTTTCTAGGGGTACACATCGTAACTATTTGTGTTTTATTTATTATCTATGTACGTATACGTTTCGTCTTTTTTTTATCGAAACCCAT
>OY744527.1:119309369-119331869 GCA_963556195.1 Sepiola atlantica
TATTTCCGTTTAAGTAACTTCAGCTTATTTAGCTAAGAAAAAAGGTGTATTTGCAGTGCCAGTTTGTGTTTTAAAACTAAATACAATCGGAAGTAGAAGTTTATAATCATAGGAACCATGTTCGGGGAGTTTTTTTCTTCGAGAAATTCCACGGTAATTGACATTGACAAATAGAAATCAGCACTGTTTACTCTGTTTACTGATGATATTGCATAGGTGGAGAATAACAAGTAAATAGTCACGGAGATGAGAAAATATGTTACAAATAAACTATTCAAATTGTATCAATCTTAGAATGTTTGGAATTGTTGATATATATGTTCATACCTCAATGGGATAATCCAGAAATCTCATTAAAAATCTGTAAAAAACAAACACCTTCCTTCTTTGGTGTGTGTAACACACCAACCAACACGTTAAAAAACTACGCAAGAATAACAAAAATTCTAGCCATGTCTTTTATTTAATTTTACTCACAAAAAATGCTTTCTATTTGCTTCTTGGTCGTTATTGACTCTTTGGATATTTTTTCAGAAACATTGATCAATCTTCTCTGTGAAAAGAAAGATTAATGTGATACTGGTTCTGTTGTTTTGTTCGGATCCAATTTATTCATTTGACGAACTACAGTTCTCTGTGTTTACATTTTTGTCTAAGTTTTAAAATAGAATATTTTGTTTTCTCATACACTAGCTGATATAGTGTTTAGTATAGAGTGTTTTTATAAATAATTACCATTAGATGACTTAGTTTTGGTATGAGTGGCACTAACATGTAAATAAATAAATGTTTAAATTGATATATATGCACACACCTTATTTAATGCTAAATGATTAGCTTGTATTTGGTAATAAAAATTCGATTTATTCAGGAATCATGATCATCTATACAAATGTAATTCATGTATTAATATATATATATATATATATATATATATATATATATATATATATATATATATATATATATATATATATATATATATATATATGAAGAGACAAAATGGTGCCACACTACAAAATGAATAATGAATAATATGGGGAAAACTTTATATAAGATGAAATAGAAAAAAAAAAAAAAAGAGAAAATAATTTTATATAAAACAAATTTTTAAAAAAACCGTCTTGTATGGTTTCGGAATTTACGAATAAAAAATTCACGAATAAAAACAAAGTTCTCACATTAGCATAAAAAAAAAGCTTGAAGTTCCCAAGGCAGCATTTCGTCCGACTCTCGTCAGGGGAATCGTCGGTAGAGTGATTAAAATACACGAACAACCATAAACTGGTGAGAATATACATAAATAAACGCAAGTAAAGAATATATATATATATATATATATATTCTTTACTTGTGTTTATTTATGTATATTATTTCGCATGTATACAACCTTATGCCACCTGCTTGCAACTTTATTTTACACCAGTTTATAATTGTTCGTGTATTTTAATCACTCTACCGACGATTCCCCTGACGAGAGTCGGACGAAAGGCTGCCTTGGGAACTTCAAGCTTTTTTTTTATGCTAATGTGAGAACTTTGTTTTTATTCGTGAATTTTTTATTCGTAAATTCCGAAACCATACAAAACGTTTTTTTTTTAAATTTGTTTTATATGAAATTATTTTCTCTTTTTTTTTTTTCTATTTCATCTTATATAAAGTTTTCCCCATATTATTCAATATATATATATATATATATATATATATATATATATATATATATATATATATATATATAGACATCGTTGATAAAACCGAACGGAATTTCATCTCGTTACGTTAACAAGTGTAGTCTAAACTCTGCGAGTTTAGTTCCGGCTTTTTGATAGTGTTCTTTATTCACCAAAGCCGGAAACTGAGTCATATTTAGGGACAACAAATACGCCGTTCTACAAGAAGCATTAATGGATGAGAGGAGCATGTTAATCAGTGTATCACCCTGAAATGATTATATACTACTGTATAAAGTCGAATTTAGACCAAAAGATGTTATATTAGCAAACCACTGGAAATATTTAGTGTTGTGTCATAGCCGTGCACATAAGGCAGCTTATGTGCATGTGTGTTGCATCATTGTAACTGTTATCGAATCATTTTGATTTATTTTAATCTTGGTTACTGTGTCCTTAAATCTTACTATTAATTAACCCAATAAAAATTCATATGTTGCGTTAATACGAATAACTATTGTTGAGATTAGAAGAGAGGGCAGTGAAACACTGAAGAACTTAATTACTTAAGAAAGTCTCACACAAAAACACAAACGGTGTTTCCGGTATGTTATTTTCAATATCAGCAATTTTACCTTCTACATTTCTCATCTTTCATACTGTAATATACATTTAAAGAAAACTGACAAGGAAACATCAAACGGATATGTTCAAACGAAGATAACGCTCGTTGTGCATTGTATGGACAAAAATGTGTTATTTAATATGTGAGGAAACACATAAATATTCTTCAAAAACGCTATACGAACAGAATAAGATAGATAAGTTAAAGTGGCTGAATCAATATATATATATATATATATATATATATATATATATATATATATATATATGGGTGTGTGTGTATTTATATCAGGCAAGCATTTTTGAATATAAGAAGCAACTCATGACTATATATCCTTTGGTAGATCCTTTCAATAGTCCAAATATAGATTTCAGTTTCGGAGTGGAACTGGCTGATGAATTTGGCATAGTTTCGATTTGTCTTCCAAGTACTTTCAGACGTCAATTTTCCGGGGAATGAAGTTAATCAGGTACATACCCTGCATTAGTATTATATATGGTTTTGGCGGGAATTATGTAATACGTACTATAACTATAGTTTCGTACGCAACTCCGACAACATATCACATAGGACGACATATCAGCCCGCAAGATAACTAAATCTCAAAATAGCTTAAAACGGTGTTTGGGTTGATATGGAACATTTTGTTTATAGAATCAACGTGTTTGTTACTAGAAATAAGTTTAGAAATTACCTAATTATTTGAGGGAAATATAGTTCGTATTTCATGATACCATCATATCAGGCATTGCCTATTTTTTAAGTTGTTAGTCTTGTATATGTTCTGTTGTCTTTATATCATCCTCCCAGATATTATCTTTTCCGTTTTCGTAGTCCACTTTTGTTATCAGTTCTGTTGTCGTGTAAAGACTTTCCCAGGAACTTACTCCTTTTTGAACGATAGCTCACGTTTACAACAAATTGTTACAATTGGCTGTGCAGGTATAAACTCAACGCATATTTTTTAGTATTACTTTTTATATTAAACAAAACGTTACTTGGTTTGTCAAATCAGGATAAATATTATACACTTACATATAGAAGTTTAGTGCACTCTTGTGTCAGTTTACTGTTAACATCAATTTTTCGCCATTTATTGCACAAATATGTGGAGAACATGTGTCTACAAAAATATGTCTTATGTTATCGAGTGTTTAGTATTTTGTTTTAAATGTTTGTCTATTTGGATGTATGATGTATTCTTCATATATATATATATATATATATATATATATATATATATATATATATATATGTGTGTGGGGGGGGTATGCATATATATATATATTAATATTTTGTACGTTTTGCCGTTATTTAATGCATTTTAAGCGAAAGGTTATGTGGTGGTCAGAACTCCTTCCTCTATCAGTTTATGTTTGACCCAAATAATCTTGCAATCACGTGACTGTGTATCGCGGGGAACCTTCTCCCTAAGCGTCATAATAGATACTGGGTTATTGACGGTCGACACATCAGATCCTAGAGATCTCCAGAACCAAGCTAAGTTGGGTTTGCGTGTTGACGTAAAGTCCTTATCCTATGTGAACATTTAAATAGTATATGTAGTGTACTTCGTTTTACCACTGCTGATAATCAGTTGAAAGAATTCAATTTAATTTAATGTTTCAACTAATTATCTTTTATATTAAAATGTATCGATTTTAAAAATGATGCGCCGCGGACATTCTTAAGGCTAGTATGTAAGGAACAGTTAGTTCGTACTACTGTAAGTCCACGCTTTGAATTTAATAAATGTATTAGAATATATTTTAAATTGTATCATGTTATATATATATATATATATATATATATATATATATATATATATATATATATATACATATATCATTTTAATAAATTATCTACATTGATAATCATGTTTAAATCTGCATTTACAATTCCAATATTATTACGGGTTTCTGACTCTAGAAATGATTGTAATATTTGACCGTGGTATTATTATTTGTGTTGTGTTTCACTGTGCTGATTATTCTTATAGTGAAAGCATTTTTCGATTACTTTAGTATTACATAAGCTTAATATATATATATATATATATATATATATATATATATATATATATATATATATATATGTATATATATATATGTATATATATACATATATATACATATATATATATGTATATATATATGTATATATATATATATATATATATGTATATATATACATATATATGGTAAAATGAAAAAGGGAAAACCAAAAAACTGGATGTTTTTTTATGTGTACATCAACGTTTCGTCTTTATTTATAAGACTTCATCAGGATGATGATATAGGGAAAAGATATCATGCAAGCACGGATACATGTAGGGTAGACATGTTGGGAAGAAAAATAAAATAAAATGAAAAATAATAGCAGCGTCTAAGCTGGACGTCCGTACTTGTTAGAGAATGAAAAATGAGTGGGAGAAAAAAGGGAAGGGTGGAGGGAGCAAGGACTACTGTGGCTGGCGATGAGAGAAAGAGGTGGGGGATGAGCAGGGGTAAAATGGATGGCAGAGAGAGATTGGGGGAAAAGGGGGAGGGGGTGTCTGACCAGATGGCTGCGGTCGAGAACGAAGGGGAAGAGTGAGTTGGAACGTTTGTGTGTGTGGGGTGTGTGCAGGGAAATGGGGATGGGCAGAGAGGGAGGGGGGGGGGCTGTGATCTCGGTGGATGGGCGAAAGCCATAGTCCCAGAGAGCGTTTGAAGAAAATGAGGGAATTTAAGAAGAGGCATGGGAGAAAACGGATGAGAGGGGGAAGAGGGAGGATTTGTCGTGATAGGGTGTGAAATATTTGAAATATTTGGAAAATGATAGCAATGAGTGGGGGATTGGAGTGGGTGGGGGAGGGGGTGATTGAAAGGGTGGGTGAGGAATATATTTGAAATATTTGGAACATGAGAAAGTTTATTTGGACTGTAGTATTAAAAATGTGAGGGAAAGAAAAATGAGGAAAAAATAAGAGAAGATACAGGGAGAAAAGGGAAGGGTGTGGGTGAATGGAAGAGTGTCATAAGGTTAGAGAAGAAAATAAAAGTTAGCCATGATCAGGCAAAAGACTTTGTTCAGTGAGGATGATCTTGCTTATTAAGGGTGATAGGTTAAAGAAACCATTTCGCTGCTTGATAGTAGTGGAGGATGTGATGAGTGCAGTTTCCAATAATCTTCGCCGAGATTTGTTGTGGATGTGTTTAGTGATTTTGGCTTGTTCAAATTTGAATGCATGACCATATTCTAGAGCATGGGAGAAAAGTGCACTAAGAGGGTTGTTGTTTTTTATATCCCTTTTATGTTCATTTAATCGTTTCTTTAATTCGCGTTGTGTTTCTCCCACGTAGAATTGATGGCAATCATTGCAAGGGACAGTGTATAAGCCGGCATGGGATGTGGGTGTTTTTTGGAAATGTCTGGATGTGTTTAAAGTTTGTTTTATGGATTGAGAAGTGGTTTGTACTATTGGAATGCCTAATTTGTTGAGCGTGTTGCATATGGATGTGTTGTTGGAATGCGTGGGTAGGAGAAGGGGTCTGTTTATGAGAGAGGTGTTAGGGGTTTGATTTTTTTGTGTGGTGTTTCTGGAGAATATTTGGAAGGCTTTTTTCTTGGCATTTAATATGAAATGTGTGGGGTATTGCAATGTTTTTAGGGAATTAAAAATGTATTTTATTTCTTCATCTATGTGTGGGGGGCTACATATTCTAAGGGCGCGTAGGAAGAAGCCTATAATTATACCTGTTTTGATCTTGCTATGATGGTGGGAGTAGAAATGTATGTAGTCATTTTTGTGAGTGTTTTTGCGGTGTACCTTAAATTCTAGTTTATTGTTGGACTTAATTATAAGAGTATCAAGGAAGGGAATAGAGCCGTTTATTTCAGTCTCATGGGTGAATTTTATGGAGGGTTCTACTGTGTTGAGTTTATCCTTAACATGAATGATTTGTGTGTCTGTGGGGAGGAAAATTAAAATATCATCTATGTATCTAAAGTATTCGATGTTAGGAGGTAGTCTATATTTGAAAGGACCGGATTCTAAGAATTCTAAAAAGAGGCAGGCCAATACACCGCTAAGGGGGTTGCCCATGGGGAGTCCAAATTTTTGTTTGTAGAATACTTCGTTAAATTGGAAATATGTTATGTCAGTGATGAGTCTAATTATTTCTATAAAAATGTTGGGGGGAAAAGGTAGGTCGGTTTTTGTTTTCTTTATATGTGTGTGAAGTAAGTGTAGGCATTTTTTTACAGGTACGTTAGTGTAGAGCGAAGTTACATCTAGGCTGTGTATATTTTTATTTTCTACGTTGATGTTTTTTATTCTGCTAAGAAGGTCGCCTGAATTTTTTATGTGGGAGGGACTGATGGTACCCATTAATGGAGTGAGGATGTTAGCTATGGCCCGTGCGATTTTGTGTGTGGTGCTACCTATGCTTGATACAATTGGACGCATGGGGGTGTCAGGTTTGTGGGTTTTGGGGAGCCCGTATAATGTGGGAATGATAGGGTGATACTCAATGTTTGATGCCCATTTTTTGTTGTTCTTAATTAGGTGTTTGAAAGATTTGTTAAAATGTTCTATGTTTTTATCTATAGTTTTTTGGTCAGTTTTAGTGTATATGTTTTCGTCGGATAATAGAGTGGATATTTTTTTGATATATGAATTTTTGTCCATGATTACTATGCCCCCTCCTTTGTCAGATGGTGATATGAGTATGTTGTTGTTGTTAGCTAGGTGTTTAAGAGTGTCTATGTATCTCTTGGGTAAGACGGGGTCATTAGGGAGAGTGGTGGTAGTTGAGATTATGCCTTGAATGAAGCCTTTGGTGAAATCTGTGTCAGTGTGTCTGTAATTTTTTAGAACTGTGTTGGTGGTGGTGTTAGAGTGTATTCCAGTGGCGAATTTTAAACCGAAACTGAGAGCTTCAGTTTCTATGTTGGAAAGTTTATAGGTGGTGAGGTTGTTTATGAGTTCCGGACGTCCTAGAGTTTTCCATTTGCTGTTTTGGATAAGTTTGTTGAGTTTGTTGTTTAGTCTGGTAGTATGTTGTGTATTGAATCTTTTGATGGATTTAGTGATGTTATCGATAGTGTTGGGCAGTATTGTTTTATTATTTTTGAGGTTGATGCCCAATGTTCTGGCCTCGTGGAAAAGGTGTGAACTCTTGTGTTTTAGTAGGTTTGCAGATGATGTTAAATATGTTTGAATGTAGTCAGGAAAAATGTGGTGCGATTGCTTTAGAAATGTAAATGTACTTGCGGGTATGACCTTTTCTTCGATGCATCTCAGCAGAAAGTTTCTCCTGTTGTTGTGGGAGTTGGCTGCGAATAGTGTGTTCTTATATTTCCGTAGCTTCTGCTGGAAGGTTTGGTTTTCCATTTCGACAAAATGGGAGGAGAAGGATGAAGGTAATCCGACGTGATGGTAAAATGAAAAAGGGAAAACCAAAAAACTGGATGTTTTTTTATGTGTACATCAACGTTTCGTCTTTATTTATAAGACTTCATCAGGATGATGATATAGGGAAAAGATATCATGCAAGCACGGATACATGTAGGGTAGACATGTTGGGAAGAAAAATAAAATAAAATGAAAAATAATAGCAGCGTCTAAGCTGGACGTCCGTACTTGTTAGAGAATGAAAAATGAGTGGGAGAAAAAAGGGAAGGGTGGAGGGAGCAAGGACTACTGTGGCTGGCGATGAGAGAAAGAGGTGGGGGATGAGCAGGGGTAAAATGGATGGCAGAGAGAGATTGGGGGAAAAGGGGGAGGGGGTGTCTGACCAGATGGCTGCGGTCGAGAACGAAGGGGAAGAGTGAGTTGGAACGTTTGTGTGTGTGGGGTGTGTGCAGGGAAATGGGGATGGGCAGAGAGGGAGGGGGGGGGGGCTGTGATCTCGGTGGATGGGCGAAAGCCATAGTCCCAGAGAGCGTTTGAAGAAAATGAGGGAATTTAAGAAGAGGCATGGGAGAAAACGGATGAGAGGGGGAAGAGGGAGGATTTGTCGTGATAGGGTGTGAAATATTTGAAATATTTGGAAAATGATAGCAATGAGTGGGGGATTGGAGTGGGTGGGGGAGGGGGTGATTGAAAGGGTGGGTGAGGAATATATTTGAAATATTTGGAACATGAGAAAGTTTATTTGGAATGTAGTATTAAAAATGTGAGGGAAAGAAAAATGAGGAAAAAATAAGAGAAGATACAGGGAGAAAAGGGAAGGGTGTGGGTGAATGGAAGAGTGTCATAAGGTTAGAGAAGAAAATAAAAGTTAGCCATGATCAGGCAAAAGACTTTGTTCAGTGAGGATGATCTTGCTTATTAAGGGTGATAGGTTAAAGAAACCATTTCGCTGCTTGATAGTAGTGGAGGATGTGATGAGTGCAGTTTCCAATAATCTTCGCTATATATATATATGTATATATATATATATATATATGTATATATATATACATATATATACATATATATATATGTATATATATATGTGTATATATATATATACATACACGCGTTTTAAATGTATATCCATACGTCTTCATGTTTTTGAAACATATATACTAATAACGTTTTTATTTTTTATTTCAGGTAAGAAAACGCTCCGGGGAAATGTTATTATGGGTGTGGTGTTGCAGTCTAAGACGTATATATATATACGGTATATTTACTATATATTCATACATTCTACACGACTATTTATATATTGTTTTACTTTATTGCATATATTTTTGTTACTTATATCGCAAAAAATCGGTCATTCACGTAACTAAAAGATTTTCAAATATGTTACGATTGATGTTGCATGTATTTGTATAATTTAAATTATTTGGACTGTTGTTCTCATTTTGGGTGTTATGTTTACAATGTGTTTCCAAAGTTATATCGGGGGTCCTTAAGGTACATCTTAAACTCATTGAACATCAGGAATATGTACGGAGTTTCTAACGGAAGTCTGCATTTTATCTACGGAAAACATGTGGACATTTTATGTGCCGGCATTTGTGTGAATGTCACCAAATATAAGAGAATTAGTCCGCATAACCCGAATAATCTGAATAATGATAAATATAAAATCTCATCCAAAAAATCTAAAACTGGCTATATTATTTGATAAACGTTTAATCACTAAGAGACCTTGTGTTATATTATATACAATATTCAGCTATATCAGATATATATATATATATATATATATGTATATATATATATATATATATATATATATATATATATATATATATATATATATATATATATATCTGATATATAAAACAAATCTAGTCTGATTCTCAAAGTTAATTTTCCAAGTATTTTGTCCTACAATATCAATATTTATTTCTTAACCGAATTTAAATGTTTTCTTAGGCACGGGTTATTGAAATAACATTTTTCGCTTGTTCCTTTTATCGATGAATGCATTGTTCATTACTAACCTCCACAGAATCGGTCGTTCAAGTTGTTATGATAAGCATTATTCTTGCCCATACTGATGCAAACTTGCAGATTTTCAACAATTGCATTTTTACATTTCTACTCAGGTGTTTTACGATCATAACTGTCATTTTATCAATATGTTCTGGTTTTCCACGGCTTTTCTCTTTTGTCAATCATAATGATTATGTCTACTAATTATATTTATATATATATATATATATATATATATATATATATATATTCATTCATATATGTATATGCACATTTATTCATATCCGGGTACATTTAATCATGGTTATGACAACTTGACTCTTGCCTCTCAGCTGTTAGGGAAAAATCCTGTTTTTTTACCATTTCACTGGTCTTCTCCACCTTTTTCCCTATTCTACTACCACTCACCTTTAACCGTACACACCCAATCCTTCATTAAACTGACGAAGGCCGAAGAATCACGGCCGAAAATATTCTCCTTTTAAAGAAACACTTTTTAATATGTTTTATACATAAGGGACAATTAATATTCCTAGACGTCAAAAAAAGAAAATGCATAAAATATATATTAAAATATATACCTTTCACATTGATTTATATATATATATATATATATATATATATACGCTGAACACAAGGCCTATGATTAATTGTAGTTATATATTCCCGTAAGATTGTTGTCCTCTCTACCAACACGTATGTTAGTTTCCTGATTATTTTTTTTACTACAATGTAGTTACATTTACTTCAAATATGGTAATTGGATCTTCCCGCGTATTGTGTATATCTCTAGTCGAAATCAATAAAATCAATAAGTACTTTAATTGAGGAACGGTCATTAAGGCAGTTATATAAATCGATTGCATCCTAGATATTTCTCAGAAAAGCAAATCATATATAATTTGGCTGTAATAATATAATTAATTCTCTTTTAATATGTGTCTGATTAGCTTTGTTTTCAGTATAAAACGATTATAGCTGTTATTTACCAGACAATCAAATTACAAAATAAATCATGAACATAATATAACGAGTTCATTGTCTAAGAAACGTTGGAATTTGGTCGAAGATTTAAATTATGGAAATGGACGTGCTAAGATGATTACTCAAGGTTTGAGTGGTGATTCGTATGTGGCAGTAAAGAACGCTTAGGGATATTGCATATGCTTGGATACATTTAAAGGAATCACAAGTACACATCTTAAGCATAACATAGTCATTCAGAAGTAGTTAACTAAGGCTAATAGAACCCCAATTATTGATGGGTGGATTAGAAAGGTATGAATCTACACAAATGGAAATTATGCAAAAAGCAGACAATGCAGTGTGGTACTCGGATCGTAAACTACATGGTAAATCTCTCCAGAACGCAAACCAGAACTACACAATTGAAAAGTTTGACCGGGAGAGTGAGTTAAGAATCAAACACTATCATTCGTGGATTACAAGTTTACCATTAAATATACTGACCTAATTATAACAGCAAACACCTCCATCATCGAGTAACTTTACCTGTATGCCGATGGTCCGTCATTTTCAACAAATAGTCAGCATCTTTATTTATTTAAATAGTGTGTCGAATCAACACTGTCTTCCACTCTTGTCACTCAGTGAATATCGACCTTGAGCAGTTTCACAGCCAGAGTCGGCCAGTCGGCCCTGATAGGGAACTAGGTGTCTGACCTCAACATCAGGGCCGGGAATACGCTGTGGATATAAGTGTCGGTCTTTATATTCTGTCAAATGTATTGTTTCTGCTCAGCTCCTAGATTGAAGCGTAGCAGATTAAAGTCTATATCTTACTGTATGTTCACTTACGGCTATTACTTTGCTCGGGAGATAGTCTACGGATCTGATCGGCGTCGCTCCCGTTCCTGTCGATCGTCTGTGTTTTGTTATTGTGTAGTACTAACCTCGTCATTATTTACATATTATGCTCTGTTATTTACTATTACTCGATTCTGTTTCAAACAAATACCAACATGAATCTTTTAATAATAACTGCAAATATATTTCCGTTTCTGAGTATTCTAGTTAGTCAGTTATATCAATCAATTATGTGTACCTTTACTTGAATCAACATTAATCGGAGTGTGTTAAAATGTATCCGTCCATCTTTGTGACTGTACTCCTTACCTAAGATTGAGTGGTATCTAGCCAATCGCTGTTCCAACGACGAACTCCGCTATTTTGTGGCCCAGGTTGGGTGGCAGGCCAGCTTTAACAACTATCAGCTAGGTATTGCTTTATCAAGTACAACCAATTTTCAAACCCTTTATAGGAACTTTGCAAATTGCTTCGTAGATGAATTATCTTGCTTTACGGCGAAGGACATGATCCAGCTAGCGTGGACGTGTCGTGAAAATGACTTGTAGGATAGAGTTAATGTTGCAAGAGAAACATACTGCGTTATATGCGAGAAAGTGTTGCAATAATACACGGAGGATGCTACGCAGGCAGTTGTAATCGAAAGTTTGCAATCGCTACTTTCATTGGCAATCACTAACTGCCCGAAATAAGAATTGTTAGCACCGGCGCTTGGTTGATCGGTGCTGCGCCATATAACTGATCTTGACTCGAACCGGAAATTGAAATGGCAGAAGACATGACATGCAATATCAATTTACGCTTATATATCAGCTCTTACTTGACCAGTGGATTGTATACTAGCGCATAAGTATTTGGAATTATGAACCCTATCAAAGAATATCGCCATTGAGGGCAATACATGTTTAGCCTATTGAAGCTAAAATGGCAGTGGGATCATTTCTCATCGAGGTATTAATTTTATCCTAATCTGCGATGCAACATGCTGCTTATCATTAATAGTAGACTAGACATCAGCAAATATTTAACCGAGTAGCGCTATATCATCTTCGTAATCTGCGTCCAAGACAGCAATGTAGCATCCAACAGAGACAGCGGGTAACTCTTTTAAAGCATTCCAACTTACCTAGACAGTCGCGTAATTTTACAGTATTTGTGGAAAGAACACAAATTTGACAGAGGTTAAACCTTAATTCAAAGGGTTACGTAACACTTACCGGAGATTCGTATGTGATATCCTTTTTAGCACTTGTATGGTTTAAGAAGACTGTGAAGTTTAAGCACAATAAATCTGTTTGCATAACTTTCCAGAGGAAAAATAAATGAGATATATAAGAGTGTGTTGCTTAATGTAAGACAATTCGTCTGAAAATCATCATGAGATCTGGATCAAAAAACACATTTATTTTGGAATCGCGTTCTGATTGGATTGGTGTCAGAAAAAAATTGAACCGAATATGTTATCAGACATGCGAATTAAGATGATACAACTGTAGTTGTTACAGCAGCGATAATAACAATTCTTTGAAAGATAGTACCACTGTTGCATCGCCTCAGTCTTTGGGGATAATTAAAGTCTCCCAGACCTGGTTGAGTATGTGATACATGGCAGAACATTCTATATGGGAGTTGTATTTGAGGATCTAAGCGGGAATGATATATTCGCTTGCAGTTTTGTTTCTATCAGACTTTAGATAACAAGAACAGACTTTTTGAAGCGGGGGGGGGGGGTATGTAATAATAGTGAATTGGCTCGGTGTTATTCATACGAGCATTTGATGGGACTGTTGGACGTGGTTAAGCAGATTGCCAATGTAATATCCTTAGCTGGTGAACCGTTAATTGAGATTGAGGATTGGCTCACCATTCTAGTTAAAAATGGTTAGGTGACCATCCAGTTGTTTCTTCTCCAACGGGGAATACTGTAATGTCTACAGGAGTGTCCAATAGCTGAAGCGCGTTCCATGCCTTCTTCCTCCAGAATGTATTTCGATTCACGCAAGCAGAACGAGTATCTTCTACGGTGTAGTCGTCTGAAATGATAGGGCAATACAGGAACATATTACTACTGTATTTTCTCTATATAACAGGGGGATCCCTTTAATTGATGAAGATACATTATAAATCTTTAGATATAAATATTAGGCAAACCGGCCAATGTAATTTGCGAAATTTGTGTTTGATGTTACCACTAAGGAAGTACATCTATTCACATTTTATTTTTTAAAAATATTTTTGTAACCTGATTATTGTTGATTTTGCGACAACTAGTTTAACAACATGGGCACATTATTTATTTTCTAAAAATATCATTTAAGAGCAACACCAATACAAAATAGCCCTCTACAGAAAATAACATAACAAATGTTTGCTACAAACATATAAACAATAGCGATTCAAGACCATAGAGTGAGTAATGTGTGCTCATTATTTATTTGTTGTAAACGTATACTTTTGAACAAGCAACCTTAATAATTGCAATATGTAATAAAAGAGGGCAATTACCTTAAATACTTGTACAATTTTAATGTTAATTGTGGAATATTAACATATAGTAATTTGTCTCCACTATCTAATATGAATTAGTGTGGTAATAAATTACATCAATACTTGAAAACACATCCCATGGTAATAAATGTGGGTTACTCTACTCAATGTATACACACAAAATAGAGCTATTTTATCATCAAATTCCACACCATCAATCTTCGACCAACGAAGGAAATAGACTATATCAAAATCAAATACACATATGTAAAACAATGAGGGTCTATAGATTATCTATATATATATGATACATTGCGCAAACCCTTTCTAAATGCGTCCTCATTTGAGAACACTCACTCAACACGATTATTTTTTGTAGTAAATATTGAAATGTAAAAATGTATCAAAACATATGACTATTAGTATCGAAGCTATGAAATGTATAGTTTGCGACATCGAAATAAGTTGGTCATAAGCAAAGCAATATTAAATCAACACATTTAAAACATATTATAGCGTAACGTTGTCAATACTCTTATACGCAGGTGTTATATTTCGAATACATTAGTTTATAAGTCGCACACATAAGCCACCATTATTACTATCATCCCATAAAAAATAACAAACACATCTGTCATGAAAAACACGTTGATTTGTAATGTAATATTCGACAACAATATATAAACGACATCACGAAGTTCGATCACAATTCTTAATATTTGTCCGAACAATATGCATATATATATATATATATATATATATATATATATATATATATGAAACTCTAAACTTTAAATACCCCCAACACCTATTAAACTGTAGAGATAAATAGCACACGACTGCTTACACAAGATAAAAGTTACTTAAATGAACAATAGATGATGAATAAATAAATAAGCAAATAAATGAATAAAAACCGAGACTAAAACGTAAAGTAGAAATACAATAAAGCAGGTGTTGAAATAAGGTCACTCATTATTTCGACAGAACAACAAAACAGGGACGGGTCACCCTAAGGAACACCGAACAATATGATAGGAAGTAAAATCAAACGAATCGTTGTTTGTGAGAAGCCAAACGATGTGCTAATTGGTACATTAAACTGTAGCAGACAATAACAAAGAAGCTCATTACTTAACCAGCTAGACTTAACACTACGTGTATATATATAAATATAACCAACAACACACACTCTATGCATTTTAGCCCAAGATTTTCTTACGGTGATGAAACGCGGTATCCTCTGTTCAGCTTAATTACCATAAATATATTTTGACAACTTATCATATATATATATATATATATATATATATATATATATATATATATATATATATATATATATATTGAAACATTGGTCATGTAAATATGAAATGGTGACAACAAAAAGAAATAAACCGACACGTAATATATAATGTGAACTTAACACATTGTGTCTTTTTTTAACATAAATAGTATTCGATATACAAATAATGATTCTAGCATAATATAAGTCGTCACCAAATTAATGGTCGTCTGAAGCGATGGGTTTTAAAATGTAATTTTAACACAATATGTATAATTTATTACTGGTAAATAGTAGCATATATACTAAGTAATGTGTTTTCAATAATAAGTGTTAACCTTTCCCTAGATAGAAAACATTTTAGTGCATAGAATACGCTCAATGATGAACATTCCAAAACATGCCTTCGGCTTGTTATTTTGTTCAAACTCCGGCACAAATACATCCGAAACTTCTGTCAATCTGAATAGAGATTAGAGAAATAGATCCAAAAGCGATCGGACAGTACGAAAGTTGATTGGATATGGGATGAGATCCTTGAAGATGGTGAAGGTAAATAACGTCCGTATAATTTTGACAATGAACAAGTGCAAGAAGGTATTGGCTAGAATCCACGTCAAATTGTCAAAGTTGTGTCTTAGACATTTGCTGTCATAATGGCTACTATTTCCCATCAATTAATGTGTATTGGAAAAAGATGTGTAAATAGGCTTGTCATGACCATCAAAAGTAAGGCTGTGTGAAGTGTGCTCGATTCTCTGTCTACGTAACACCAATAACACTTTTCTTGACCGAATAGTCACTTGTGACGAAATATTCCTGATAACCGAAAACGATCAGTTCAGTAGCTTAATCTTGATGAGTTCCCAACCACTTCCCAAAGCCACAGTTGCACAATCGAGAAATGATGGTGACCGTCTGGTTGTCTACCTTAGGTGTTATTCACTACATATTTTTGAATTACTACAGACCATTACTGTTGAGATTTACTGCAATCAACTCACTAATATACATACTCGCTTACAAAAAACTGCCACATGCATTGATTACTTTACGTGGTCGAATTCTGATCCACAATAATCTGCGATCAAATGTTGCAATAATGATTTGCAGACACTCACAGACTTTGGGATACGAGACGTTACAACATCCTCTATATTCGCAAGATTTTTCGCCTATTGATTATCATGTTTAAAAAGTATTAAGCAGACTCTGATCACTAATGGCTTCCCCAATAATACCATAGACGCACGCATTCGGCAATTAAACAATAATTGCTACTAAAATATTAGAAAAGCTAATCTCCACTAAATAAATATATAACATTATTTTACCAAACTCAGCTACATAATATTTAAATTAAAAAAAAACATTGTTAAAAACTATGAATTATAAAAACGTACTCCCCATTATTAAAAAAATAAAACTGATTATTTACTATAGCAAATTCAAAACCTCAAACCTTACCATTACTAACAATTATTTCTCCTAGATCAGGAGTTCGGATAGGACTAACCTATTATATGAATTTAAATGTTCTTTGAGAAGCTGTGTCTCTGACGGTAGAGAATCTACAAAGAGTGGTAGATATTCCTGATTTGTATATAAATTTAATTAAGAGTTTCTAATTAATTAACATTCCGTAATATACATTTTTTTATTTATATTGTCATATTTTCGCATATATATATACGCAATAGTTTGTCGATAGTTATATTATAATAATTAGTAATAATATTAATTAAAGCTATTTCATAAAAAATAAGATAACGGTTTCAAAACCTCTTCACCATTTCAGTTTTATTATTTTCCAATGAAGATAATTTATATGTTATTTAACCATAATACCATATTCTCATGCTAACAAGTGTATACGATCAGGCACAATGTTTGTATTTATGATATAAAAGGGCAAATAGTAGGCACCTTTTCTGAAAAATAATAAGTTGCGATGATCTGAAATAAAAACGTGTTTTACTTGAAATAGAAACAAATGGAATAACATTTTCTGGTTAAATAGTGTTTTGATTAAGTTTTTTTCACTTTTTAAATTCTTTAATCAACATTTCACGGTCCTAATACATACATATATAACTAGATATCTGCAGATTTTTTTTAATATATCATTTCCCTTATTATATTGACGTTAAATTTACCTGACTTAAATAGGAAGAGCAGTATTTTTCGAAAGTTATCTATTCACTATAGTCTAAAAATATTAACTTTATTCACGGGACATCCTTGTTTAATTTAACGTAATTTTAAAAAAGTTAAATAGGTTTTCACATGATTCATAAAAGACTTGTATTTTGTTTTACTTAAGCCATGTTTTAGTATAATACAAACACAACTAAATCATTTAGTTATGTAAGATAATGAAGAGTGGCAAACACGAATCGTGGGCGAGTCCATTGTGGGTGGGACATCGCGAAAGATAGAACACAACTTGATAACTGTTAAAAAGAAGAAGGTTCCGCAGTGTAAGCGAGCCTTTACAGGCAGCAGTTTCAGAAACGCGTAGAGAAGGAGCGCTTGGTGGTCGGAGTATCGAAGTACCGGGAGTATAAGAGTTTGCTGATGTTTATGGAACCAATGATACTTTATTAGCTATGGTACCGAATCTCGTCTTGCTGTTAGGCTGTCGTGGCCGCTGACAAAAAGTGCGACTACTAAGCAAGTTGGTACAGTGAAGAAATCCCCTGACTTGTATTTCATGAAACAGACAATTGGATGTGCTTGTAGAACAATTGCTTCTGTTCCGGATTGGATAGACAATGCAGAGCATTCCAATCTGATGTCTATATGAACGAGTTGCTAGCGTAAAAAAACACTTTCATTAGACAAAAGTATGTCAAAAGATTTTTTAAATGTGTGTGCGTAGCCGGCGTAAATCATCCGGTGATGTGAAATAAAGAAAACCTAAGTTTTCAATATACGTTCTGTTCTTTGAGATCCTTGCTGGATGTTACCGGGTACCCGAAAGAACGGGTAAGGCAACAGGTGTATCAAGTTTCATCGTGCACATCAAACGTAAAAATTAAATTTTTGTCGAGAAAATTATAGTCGCCATGTAATCAAGTAGAGAACGAAGGAAGCTAGCTTTAAACATCGATAACTCAAGTGTTTAAACAACTTTTTTACAAGAAAAATTTGACAGTAATTCATCGGCTTTCTTTATCTAGAATCCACCTTTGTTTAGAAAAAAACGAATATATGTTCCAACCAACTTTAATTTCGGAATTTCCCTTGGCAATAACATCGACCATAACTAAATTATTTCAATAATATATAAATAAAAAAATGCGAACTTTCTTAAACATATCCTGAGTAATTTACCATGATAAAAGTTGCTGCTTATTTAAGTATATGATGCAACACCACATTTTAACGTCGTATCTATAGTAATCTGCACACACAGACACTTGATTTTGATTTTCAAACAGTATCTAATAAATTAATATCATGTAATATATACGTTTGTAATGTTGATTATATATATATATATATATATATATTAATTAATAAATGAGAATGTGTTTTCATTTATCCGAACTATATTCATATAAAAACTATTTAGTTGTACATAATTCAATTATATGGTTTAATATCCCCCCATGCCGTATATATATATATAAAGTTAACACTTTAACGGCTATAACTTTTTTGCATATTTATTTTGTAAATATTGTCTAATAAATTCATATCGAGTACTCTTCACTTATACTTTAGTTTGGCTATTTTGTTTATATATACGTAACACTATTATATTTGTAATTGTTATTTGAAGTGATTAAATAAATAAAGTTTTAAATTAAAACTTATGAGTTCTGTTCCATTATTTTTTTCGGTTACGTTTTTGCACACGTATATTTACACATTCGATAATATTGGAATAATTACTTTTAAAAAATAAAGTTTGCAATAAACGCAATAATTACCAAAAAGTGTGTGTTAATAATTCATTTATTATTTAAAACACTGAATTCGTTGTTGCTGTTGTGGCTGTATCTACTTACTTCCTACCAGGAGAGCAGATTTAAGCCTACTGTAATATTTAACGTAGAGAAAACCCAGTTCCGGTTAAATTGGCACTATGGATTGAAACAAAAATGTCAATTGTCTCGGTTTAGAAGTGGCTAAGGGCATAAATACTAAGTGCAAATCTAAACCAGATGCTACATTTTGTTCCGAGAAAAAATTTCAAAGAGTCAACATGTTGGTAGTGATGATGATAGTGATGATGATGATGATGATGATGATTACTTCTTACAACAATTGCGACGCAATCATTACAAAATTTAAAAACTCATACACCGCCAAATCATGTTTCACATAACGTTATTTAAATTTAAATCAGAGTTAAGATATGTTCGTCTATATATCTCTCTCTCTCTCTATATATATATATATATATATATATATATATATATATATATATATATATTCCATTTAATTATATATATATATATATATATATATATATATATATATATATATATATATATATATATATTAGTAACACAACTTATGAATTCCACTGTAACGAATACTATGGTGAAAGAGGGTTTGCTATTTTATTTATATTTGCAGTGAATAACCCCTACCCCAATATGATCTCTCATATTAGCATATCATGAAACAGTTACTGTTTATCAAACCGGTGATATAAGTTTCCCACCATTCCTGCACACTCACATATTTAAATAATATTAAACCATCAATGACAATGGTGATTATATGACGAATATATTAAATCTAGATCTATATGTGTGACGCTTTGTTTGTTATTCGTGAAGATATATATTTTTTATATAAATATACGTGATACACGGTTCGAATCTTAACTTATGTTTCAGGTATGAAATAATCTCCGAAAATAAACTAAGAAAATGGTTATTGGGTTCAGTATGGTGACCTTCGATCACGGAATAGACAAGAGATGAATATATGTATTAATCAAGTGCTTCTATGCCCAAAGGAAATTAATCATTTTTCAGTTCCAAAATGAGCTGTTTTATGGATTATTGAGAAGGACATTTCGGAGCTAGATTTAATTAAAAGTAAGCAAATACAATCAGAACTATCAACAACATAGAACCATAAAGGATTTGAGTCTAATACTACGATGCGTGTTATCTCTTCCTACATGCCGATCGATGAGGCTTGCTTTTTTCATAATAATTAGTTGCCTTAGTTGTATTAGATTCGTGAGACAGAGGGAACATTATTACCATACATATTCTTATTAATATATATTTATATAATGTTGTGTATGTTTATTTATTTGTATGTAAATGATTCACACACAAACTAATTAACCAAATATCATGAATCTGTGAACTAAGGTGTAACATTAGGTAATTTAATTAATTTTCATGCAAAGGTGACGATGCAGGGGTGATAGAAACATCAGATACAACATCTGTTTGGGGAAGGTTTAACAATGTATTTGGCATACATTAATAATTATCTCTAGGACCTTGGTGGAGGAGACGAAGAAATCATTACAGATGGTAATATATTTTTGAAGTTAATTCACTTTTGCCTGTAATCGATACTGTTTGGGACCGTATGACAAAGGGTATTGCTTGTATATACAATGTTACCTGATTAAACTGGAACTTTCGGATAATGTAGATTGATCGAGATGTATATGTTTTTAATTTAGTTTATTCTTTTCTCTACTTATTTAGGTTCGTTGAATAATTGTGATGTATGTTATACGTTTATCATAACGTAATTCATTTTCCTATATTTCATTCAGAATAATAGATACATATGAGAATCGGCTCCGACAAAAATGCTTACGCATTACTGATACGTGTTTTCACAAAATATTCGTTTATTTCTTTCGCTTAAAATAATTATGTATTTTTGTCAAATCTACAGCCTCTCCTACAACAATCATCAATGAAGTGAATCGCAAGAATTTTTAATCTCATGCTCATATATTCTACAACTTCCCTACATTCACCGGGAAATATTTTCCGTGTAAAGTTATTATTTTATAGTCTATCTTGCAATTGTATATTAACTACTTTACATTTCTACTAAAATACGGACCGTTCTATTTTACCCGTACTAATGTTTTGGTGGCGTCTTGTTCAGCTATTCTAAATACTTCCTTTTTCATTCTCGAGTGGTGGAATCACATATCAGCAGCAAACGATAACACTTGACTGTTTGTTAACGGCCTTTTCCATTGGTATTTCTCTTTGTTGATGTGCTTATCATGCATTTCAGCTTAACGTATTTCTAATCATACGACTTTCGTTTCAAGAAAATCAACATCAGATCAAGCAGTATATACAGTACAAAATTGCAGAGACTTTCAAATTACTTAGTAAAGAGAATCATTATTCAAAATTACAAAATTATATTTTTGCAAGCCCATATTGCACTTTGATGTTTAAACATTATTGTTCA
Organism: Sepiola atlantica; assembly: GCA_963556195.1. Lineage (NCBI taxonomy): Eukaryota > Metazoa > Mollusca > Cephalopoda > Sepiida > Sepiolidae > Sepiola > Sepiola atlantica. The sequence goes on from OY744527.1 coordinate 119,331,110, forward strand.
TTTTGCAAGCAGAACAAATCGGAATTTATTTTATGTATTGATATCTTTCAATTCTTATAAGTAAAAAAACATATTAATTATCTTTTTAGCATGCAAGCCCGAATTCGCAAACTAGTTATGAATAAGATATACGAAATATGCCCTATCTTTTCTTTCAACCCCATAAAAAAAACATCCACAGCAAGATCTCACCTTACTAAACAACAGCAATTGACTGTATTCGTCTATGTCTGTAGCAACAACATGACGGAAATTCAACGAACAAAGTTACTTTCTTAAAACAGCCTATTTGTGGAAGAATATATAACAATGCTGCTTCGCAGTCGACACCGAAATAATCGTTTACCAGTCTATTTAAAATATTTACTTGTTTATCTATATTCTAAAATAATGAATTCATCATATATAATAGTTTGAACATTTCATCTACTGATTCTAATCGTCTGGAAGGGGTGTTAATCGTCCAACTGAAAATATTCTTAACCCTTATCCTCGCGGACCCATTTGGTTTAAACATACTTAGATATCACTTTACTCTTTTTTACGTGACTTACACACCAAAAAAAGTATGCGTTGAAAGGTGTATGAAGACCGTTTGTCATGGTTACGATAATTGTCACCACTTTTCCTTTGTTTTACCTATACTCATAGTCGTTCATACTAAAAAGTAATTAATGATTAATGAAAATTTAAGACACATTATTTATTTTTTAGATACATATTGTACTTGAACTTAGCGGCATTCGTTTCAAAAGCCTTT